>CM032660.1:12269899-12324649 GCA_019095985.1 Streblospio benedicti
CTACCGCACTCCCATTGAAAAGGCAGTGTCATATTTGCACTTTCTCGGATCAAGGATAATTTAACAATCTGTCAAATTAATTGAAATCTATAATGCATAATAGCCGTAGACTTCGGACGTATCCAAAAGGGTATGCGGCGCGATAAAGGTTAGATAAATGTCTAGGAAGGGCTGAGAGGACAGTTGATGCATGATATGATGTTTGAGACCTGGGAATCCGCGGCTCTACCAATGCACGCTGTGTGGTCATGTGGCCTGTGGCTGTATTTAGCCTCGTGTCCTCGCCACAGTGCACGTGGGTTACACCCTGCAATCCTAACTTATAAGGGCACTTCATATGCAGAGACATCTTTTGTGGTTGCAGTTATTGATTGTGTCCGTCCTTGCCCAATTCCCCCCACCCCACCCTTACCCCATGCACGCCGTTTGAGTAAGGCGGCTTGAATTTGTCATTGTTTTGTTTTCACTTGAAAATTGTGACCACTCTGAGCCTATTTCAA
Organism: Streblospio benedicti; assembly: GCA_019095985.1. Taxonomy (NCBI): domain Eukaryota; kingdom Metazoa; phylum Annelida; class Polychaeta; order Spionida; family Spionidae; genus Streblospio; species Streblospio benedicti. The sequence goes on from CM032660.1 coordinate 12,270,400, forward strand.
TTCTACCCAAACGGCCCATTTTTTGGTGTGTCCGGTTCCTGATCATTATTTGGTCCATTGCCGACTGTTACCCATCTACATGTACCATCGTTTGGACCAGGGGTAGCCTATTTCACATGGAGCCAAATGATCCAAATGTGGGTCCATTCATTCATCCATTTGTTCCATGTTGTTGCAAGTCACATAGTTCGTTGCTCATTCTATTTGGAAATGATGACCTCTCAAATTCTATTTCATGGACCCAAACCGTCTATATTTGGGTCCATTCTTGACCATTATTTTTTCTGATGCTACAGTCACACGACCACTTACGGCATGATACGGACCTGCGGATATAAAATACGTAAATATTATGAAAATACGCAGCAAAGAGAGACCCACGATTCCAGTTGCCAGCCTGGATTCACAGTAAATAGATAGACCATCATATCACTGTGAAACGAAAGTCAGTCTTACTTGTAAAAGGGACTTTGGAAGATCGTGGAATCGAACTCACGATCTCCCGGCTATGATTCAGACCGGTCTTATATGTCATAGTCGGGTGTGTTAACCGTTACACCAATCTCCCATGACGAAGGACACACACTTCAACTTCGCCTATATGCCTGTATGCTGCGTTGCGCAATCACACTGTCTGACACCTGACGCTATATTTAGCTTCACCAACTGTGCCAGCCTTAATCCGACAGGCTTTCCACTGACTTCATTTGTTGGGCACTTAGTCAATCTATCAGGATGCCACTTTCTTGACAGACTCCCCAACTCCCTACTCCTTCGACAACCTCCCCCGAGCCTGATCCAATCGAGGCAGAGCTGAGGCAGAGGCAACGCTACCACTCCGCACACGGGGATGGACAGGAACCTACTGCATGGACGACAGATCCTCATCTTGTCCAGGTACGACCTGAAGCCTCATGCAGTGGCATCAATGGTTCACAGGGTTCCCGGAGATAGTGAGATAGGGAGTTCAATCTTTCAAGGGGTGCCACGGAACACAATTTACTGAACACTATTATCAGATCAGGAATTCTCCCAGGGAAGTTACGTCCCATAGTCAGCTTTCGGTGACCGAGGGACATGTAAGAATTCTCAGATCTAACTTTCCATCATCCGCCAGATTACACTACCCATCTACCTGAGTTCGAAATTCCCGGGCGGTAGCCCCCTCCCCAATGTCTTGCACACAGGGCCAGCCCACTACTAATGGACAATTTCACAGGAGCTACCTGGTGGCTTCTACCGGTGGCTTCTACCGAAGCACCCGGTCCTTGTCTTCCACCAATTGAAACGAAAGTCAGTCTTACTTGTAAAAGGGACTTTGGAAGATCGTGGAATCGAACTCACGATCTCCGCTATGATTCAGACCGGTCTTATATGTCATAGTCGGGTGTGTTAACCGTTACACCAATCTCCCATGAAGAAGGACACACACTTCAACTCTGCCTATATGCCTGTATTCTGCGTTGCGCAATCACACTGTCTGACACCTGACGCTATATTTAGCTTCACCAACTGTTCCAGCCTTAATCCGACAGGCTTTCCACTGACTTCGTTTGTTGGGCACTTTGTCAATCTATCAGGATGCATTGTGTCCGAGCCACTTTCTTGACAACTGCGGACCCTGCGTATCGGGTTACGGATGAATACGGATGATTACGTACGATACGCAGCCTCGCAGATGAGTTTACGATCCTTACCTAAGAGTTACGTATTTTACGTATATTTCACGTATGTGTGATCCGTAATAAAGTTTTGAGGATTTCAAAATCTTGGTGACGAATCTGCGTATGTCTGCGCGTGTCTGCGTGTCCTGCGTATTGGATTACGGATAGATACATATGCTTACCCAAGATGCGTATTCTTGCGGATGCTTACGTAATTATTATCCGCAAGCATCCGCATCTACCGTAAGTGGCCGTGTGACTGTAGCATGACTGTTGCCTATCTACAGACTAATGTGTGTAGTTCACGAGGCCATTTTTCGCTCGACTCTCTAGTACCTGAGCTAGCGACGTAGGAATACAGTTTGTCCATGACTTTCCAATTGCAATACTTTGTTTTCTTTAGCTTTTGAATGGTGTGGGTGGTTTCCCTCATAGTTATGTTGTGCTCACACATAAAAGAATCACGTGTAGACTGAGTAAACGTAAATTGGTGGAGGTAAATGTTCCGCTATGGTGCAAAAGAAAAAAAATTAATAGCAGGGAATCTTATGCATGAATATAGACCGTAGACCATATTTCAAATATCGATATGCATTGGTATTGTATAGAGGACTAATCCCTGGAGAAATGAGTCCAGAGCAGTATTATTATGTGATTGGCTCTACTCACCAGAAAGTATACTATGGATGTTCGGCTGGAAGGTGCTTACCCCCAATTTTACATAGAACGATAGCTCAGATGCTCCACAAGACGCCAGTCCCGAGACGAGGGGGCCAGTCAATCTCCGTAAAATACGACCCGATTTTCGGCATCGGAAGTCGTGCTGAGTGACCGTGACATGCGCAGAGACGTTTTGAAATGGTGACAGAGTTGCCGAAACTGTCAACAGTTATTTTGGGGTTGTCTAAAGATGATAAATAATGTAAAAAGGCCTGTGACCAATTTCAGCATTATTATGGAGCCCGTGGATGAAAGGACTTATTGGCTCACACGAATAACCGCCTTGACCTTCAGGTGGACGGGATGAAAAGGTAGGCTCACACATAAAACAACAAACCAAACACGGGAACGTCTGTATGAACATCTGCGGAAAGGAGGAAACACATTAGGTGATCAAGTTAGCCTTGCAGACGACCCAGAAAAGCAAGAAGGTGGTCCAGATCAACAGCTTAATTATCCATAACGGGCGCCCAAAAAAAAAAAATCCCTTCTCCAGAGAAGTGATAAAACAGCCCAGTACCAGGCTGAAGTTTTCATGCTTCCATAACAAAGAGGAGCACATAAACCATAAAAAAACGCATCACTTTTCAGGCGATCTTGAGAGGTGACAACATTTTAGCAGAATCAGCCAGAATCAGTCATCCCCTACCTGGCCAAAACACTCCAAATTTGAGGCCAAATCGCTGGCAATCCACCTCGGACACTCTTCTTGAGCATCTTAGCATGTAGCTCCTCATCGTCTATGTGAAATTTGGGGTAAAAGATATAACAAAGACCCCCAGAAAGAATGCCATGGACTCGGAGGGGTAGGGGTCAGTACCCCCAAAATGGTACACGTGTACCAACCGGGATGAAGATATCACACCCAAAAACATAATGAAGCTCTGAACTAGATCCCAAAAAATATAATTTCATAAGCGACATATATATTTTTTATATATTTGCTGTTACTAATGGATTATGTGAATTAATTAAAGCAAAGAAGTTTCTATTACCTGATTATATAATGATTTGTCAATATTTGCATGAAAATGTCAAATATGTGATCCAAAGATATACAGAATTTTGGAAAAATTATGACCCAAATATATAGTGGATGGGGAAATTATGACCCAAAAGTATAATGGACGGCAAAATTACGTAACCAAAGACAACTGTATCAATGGGCTTTAAAAGAGTTTTTAGATTTTAAAACTTTCATTTTCTCATAGCCAATTGATGCATTGCTCATTCCGTGTAACAATGGCACGTCCGTACCTAACCAACCTATTGAAGACCCCCCCCCACACCCACCCCACCCCCACACCTCACCCCAACATATTTTGCACTAGACAGTGCAGACTTTTTTGGATGCATAAATTATGTTTTACTGGCCCCCTCCCGGTCTGCAACAGTCATGTATACTATTGCGCGTAGTCATGCCTCTGTTAAGACTACCATCCTATGCAGGAAAAAACACAAGAGGAAGACTTCAGTTTCTACTGGTTTTAGCATGTTGAAGGGTATGAGCTTATGTTCCCTCCAATTTACAACATTAGTCTTTATGTCGTATCAAATGGCCATTATTTTGTTTTTAAACTGCAATCAACATCACAACGGGAAGTTTGCAAATAATTTAAGGAGAAATCTTCCATCCACACAGATAGTAGACCTACACGTGCGTTTACGGACGTTTGTTGCGAAGACGGCATCGCAATACTGGTGGTTCAAATACCTGTAAAACGAGGACTATATTCAAAATGTCACAATCAACAGCAATAGCGTACGGAATCAGCAGACTATGTCTGTCTACAAACACAGGCTGTTGGAATGGAGTCGTGCACATCGTGGTGGCTACGAGCTCGTCTGAAAGTGCTTCATATAGGTCTTATCCAGCTCGTAATACTTGGTGCCCACCCCACTGAAAGATTTTATTCAACATACCCACTGCACCAGCTCGATCTCCGCCGACACTGGTCAGCAGGGATATGGATTGGTCACGCTACCCTGTTAATTCCTCCAGATCGCAAGCATGCCTCGTCAATGTTAACATTTTGTGTGTTTCAAGAGGCATGCGCATCATTATGAACATACGAACTTTCCCACTTAGTGGATGGATTCTGAAATAAATGTACACGCGCATTGGTGCGTGGGCAAATGCCACCTTCCTTTTGTGTGAGCTCTGGGCCACGTGAATATCCACACGAATGACCAACGAGATGTCTGAAAGATGGCATCCACATGTCTTGGTGTACTTTACTTGGTGACTAGCTGAAGTGGGACCCCACAGTGATAATTTATCCTCAATGTGTAATTGAACCATTGGGTTCCTGCAACGCATGTTGTTCCAGTCCTTCAGGGGGTCACTCTTTGTTGGTGTACGCCTGTATCATAGGGCCATCACACCAAGAATGACATATCATAACCAGGGCAGGTCTGCCTTTCGAGACGAGAGATTCAATGTGAGTGACTCGTCAATGTACAAAGGTGTGTTACCAATGCGTCGAAATCTAAAACAGACTCAACATTTTCTTTACCCAACTGACGTTCTGGCGGCTACCATTGGTACACCCAAATGTGAATCAAGTAGCAGATCATTCATCATCCAGGCAGCCGGAGCCCGTCAGCCCGTGGATACATTCCAATAATGTTTTTCACATTCAGGTATGGAACAGGAATGGAACAAGGTCGAAGCTTAAACCCTGATTTATGCATCAGCGGTCACCTTCCGTGTACCATTGCATGCTGTCAATGGGCATAGCAGAGTTGAGCTGTGCACTCCGATCCATGTCATTGTACCTATTTATGTGACATTTTCGGGGTAAGCCTTGTAGCTTTGAACGACCGTGGCATCGAACTAATGATCTCCTGGTACCACCAGACCAGTCATGTGTAGATCAGGCGTTTATATCCATAAGGCCAATCGTCTTGCAAGATCAGAGACATATTCATACCTGGGCAGTATTTGCCAATTGCCGTTTAGGGTAACATGGATTTCCAAAATTGGGTAGGTAGGTAGGGATCATTTTCTTTTCGTAAAGTATTTTCATGGAACATCATCGATTGCGGTCGGTAGGTATCTTACGATTTTCTTTTCCGCTTTTCCTATGCGGCGGGAAATGAAATTTACGTCATGAAGGATGTTTTTGTTGATCATCAACATAATCGTATATTACATTCTCCTTGTGTATTACATTCAAAGAATGAAAAGAGTATCTGTATCAGGCAACATTTATTAATAAAAGGCATCTTAAACAACATTCATCATTTAATGAGAAAAAACAAAGGAAAAAATTTAAAAAAAAAACACTTCCAAATTTTGTTGAACATGGAACCCATTTACATGAGCATAATGAAACATAAATGTAAATAATAAACTTGAACAAATCAATTATAATAGAGATCTTTATAAAAAAAGTTGTTCTTTTTCTGCTAGTCATAAAGAATCCAAAGTACATGTATATTTTTTTACTATTATTATATTAAATATAAACTGTTTTCCATACTAAAGTATCCTTATCAAGTTGACCCATGGCATTCAAACACAACTTGACACATTGACTTGAGGGCTTAGAGGGTGGACCACTATCTATCTCAGATGTATTACAATCATGAATTTCTTGAAATATATCTGAGATAGATAGTAATCCATCCAACGGTTTCACAATACTATGAATATCACTGTGTGCACATTTTAGCAGCTGAACTTTTAAAATCCTAGGTCTACATGAATTTTGACCTGAAATAGAAAAAGAACCATTATAAAATTTCATGACTTAACATGGGATGGTATGGACAACTAGAAAGAAATAAGCCTGATTCTAGCTCTTCTAAAAATCACATTCATGTGTATTAAAAGGAAACCCCAAAGGAGCTGCTGGATCAACATGGACTGTGAACACTGGCACTACTCACGAAAGGACTGATGATATATTAGTTTAATAGTATTAGTTACTTATAATTTTTGCCCTCAGTATAGATAATTTTATTCTAATACACAAAACCACGGTTTCGTGACGTGCTGTACTTTGGCCCGATTGCAGGTAAGATTCTCGTTCCCCGTAGTAAATAGAGAGAAATTGCCGACTTTCTACCCAAGAGTCTTGTATTAAAATTGTGCTAATCTTCTTACTTTTAACTTTAAACATAACCTCTGCTCTACAACATACTAGAAGTATTCACAGAAATAATTGATAATAAAGATTTGCTGAGACATTTACTTTTCCATCAAACATCCACTACCAAATGAAAATACTGCACAGAGTCCTGACAGCAAACGTTTGACGTTCCACGAGAGCGTTGGATCACAAACAAATAACTCGCAGGTGGTTGCTCACAAAAAATTCCTTCTAATTTTCGATAACTTTCTCTTCTAATTATAAAATGTGATGATATTACTAGAGCATGCAAACAGCCATACCTTACCGGAAAATAATAACAAATTGAGCTGTCAACACACGGGTTAAGAAATATCTATAGGTGTTTGGTTGATCTATAAATCTAGACTAACATGACCCCACTCATCAAAAATAAAGTGATACTGCATAGCAGGTGGATCCTTGAGATCTAATATCTTTATTTTATTTTCTGAAATTAATCCTTTCATTTGAAGGATTGGTGAAATGTAACATTATTACTACAGCTTGCAACAAGAATAACTTACAAAAGTTCTATTGCAGATACAGCTGTCCAAGACACGGATTTAGTTTAGAAAGACGATCTTGGTAAATTTTATAGTTTGTTGAATAAAATCAACCACCATACATATATAGTCTTTTGGCTGTTATTTCCGTTATTATCTGCCCTAATAATGTTAAATTTGTCAATCAGTAGTAATAGGCGTTCAATCCATTCATATCATGTGTAAAATTTTGATTAATTTAACTTTTAAAAACTTTAGGTGCACATTGGAATTTTGACCTGAAATAAAAAAAAAAAGAACTTGTTATAAAATTTCATGACTTAACTCCATCAGATGTTGTGGACAACTAGAAATAAATAAGCCTGAATTCTATAAATAGGATAAATAATAAAATCACATTCATATTGTGTCAAAAGGAAACCCCAAACACGGGAGCTGTTTTTGTTACCTGGAACTCAACGCTGATGGCTGACGCATCCTCCATCACATGCTTTGCTACGGCGAACGTAATAGTATTTGAATCAGAATTTTTTCATCAGGCTATTTCTAAACCGTGTTTTCTGTATACACAGGGCTTACATATAATATAAATATATTAAAGAAATAGTATATTATCAGTCCTTTTTCGTGACTATAGTGCCGGTGATTGTGAAGATAAAAGTCGGCCAAAAGTTACTCACAGTCACACGCTAAAATCTGCGAGCATAAATGTCCTTTAAACATCAAACCTTGCATGACTAATTGTGCTTATATATTTTGATTTGTTACATTACAAACATGTAAATACTTTTCAATGGAGATGTGTAATTTAATCTAAACAAAATAACTTACCAGTGACAGTGATCGGATCCATGCTTTTGAAATAAAGATGCCATGCATTGATGAAAGATGCTTATAGGATTCACAGGGGCTATAAAGTTTTTGCAGCAGATGATTGAAAGCTACAGCATGTTTTGCTCCCCTGTGCAGCAGGCGAGACAAGTTGCGCAAAGCAGACGATTTTCTCAGAATTACTGGCTAGTATTGATTGAGGTCGGTCGGCTTATGAACTTTGATATTTTTATGGAACACTTTTAGCGTACAGTCGGGTGACATGAAAGGTTTTTCGTGAGAAAGTGATTTTCTTTTAATGGGGTCGGGGTCTGGCTGTACGGTCGGTCGGGTGACACCTAAGTAAATACCAACTCTAATTGTGTATCAAACTTTTAAGGATTACCCAAGATACTTCATTAGCAAGGTTCCTAAATCCATATCCCATGGCATCCAACAGGACTTGAACTCATGATATTGTGTCACCAAAAGCCGTCAAAATCCGTTATATTAATGTAGGATTATTTGGGACCTCATAAAGTACAGTGTGTACTACACGCATCTTGGGAGTTGAATCATTCATTACGAAATGTAATGTGAAAGATGGCTTTATGTAAAATTATCATACTACTATCATTTTAAAAGATATTTTACTGTATCAGACTACCATGAATGTATATTCATAACTCATGAATATCGCATATCATATGTTTACAGCCATAATCTGAAAAAACACATGCCACTGTTTAACAACATGCTTAATAAGGAATGGGAGGAACCTCATTTTAATGTTGACCCTTATTATAACTCAATTAGACACACTTCATGAATATGCTGGTACTTTTCCTGGCCACTGATTGGTTGAACACCAAAAGTGCTAAAGTGTACAACTTTTTTAATCCCTTATCACGGTGTTCAATCATCAATCTCCAGTTTTTGTGAGTTATAAGCAGATTTTGTGAGGAAATCAAGAGTTTTTGTGAGGAAATTGTTTACTTTTGAAATCGGGGGTTTGGATTTTCCACTGTAAACGGGATAAAAATCATTTCTGAGCACAATTTTTGCCGTCCATGCACTATAAGAATACTTCTGGCACATACTGATGCGATTTATTTCCACTCACATGGGCTGGTTTCTGCTGCTAAGTCTGCAATAGTTGAAGACCCTCGTTCTACATGGCTGTCCACTGTCCGAAAATGAGTGATATTTTGCCTTATATTGCTTTGTTAAGCCCTACGTTAGGTCAGGCATGTAGCTTATACTTGACTGAAAACTACTTTATGCATTGCAACTATATCATTAACTTCTATATTGTGTAAAAAGTCTCCAAATCTACAGAAATGTACAATCAACAGTTTATGTTTATTTGCTAATTCCATACGGCTCTATCTATATTGCAGTTATCATTTGCCGATGGCCTCACAGAATTAATTGATATTAAGGGGCCGGTCATACTGCCTTCTACGTCCACATCACGCCCAAAACGTCACGAAAATGTTGCGGATGTGATTGTCTGTGATATTATATTGACGAGTTTAAGACGTGCTGTAGCCGATGTGTGCACGTGAGAAGACGTGGAAACAAATCCGAACGTGGTTGGACGCAAAAACAAGTTTTGAACAGTTCAAAACTTCATTCCGCGACCAACCACTACTGACAGTAGACGTGATTGAGATGGGCAGCAGAGTGACAAACCGCGTTACGGCGGTGATCAATGCGTGGGCGAACGCGCCAAGACGTGATTGTTACATCAGGGGGTAATTTGGCAATTTGGCCGCTGTATTGATTTGATCTTTCATGTCGCTGGGACGTTGTTAAGCTACACCACGAGCAAAGTCGCATCCAATTCTAAAATGAATTGATAAAAAATGACCACTGACAACCACCGGATTTTCATAGCACGTTGGACGTGAAACGGCCGTGATAGTGTATGCGACCGGCCCTTAAGTTACACGTGCACTGTCTTTGATTTCAGTAATATTTTAGTCATATAGTGGGAAAATGGTGTTATAAACAATGATATTTTGAACAATGAAAAAACAAGATCTGTTGAACAAATAAGCAATTTGTCTTATGTGGGGTACAAAATGTTGAGAATAAGAATTTGTATCGTTTTACACACGCTTCAAAACGTTTGCATAATAATCATTATGCAGGTGGGTGTCAACGAGTTCAGATGTAATCTTTGAACAAAATCTTTCTGTTATAAAAAGGTACAAAAAATGATTAATGCATAATGTCGGTAAAGGCAGACACCATACCCCACGTTTTATTCTTAGGCTAAATTCGTCGCTTCAGTAGCTGAAGCGAAAGCCTTGTGATCACTTTGTTTCTATGTATCTATGTATCTATGTATGTCTCTGGACAAGCTAGCGGGCGCACCGATGAACCGATTTCGTTCAAACTTTACACAACTATGAGGTATGAGGCGACACCGAAGTGATTTGATTTTGGGCAATCTGCCAATTAAACTGTGCTCTCTAGAAGCCCATTCATGACATTCTTACTGATATTCAAACCAATTAAGCCACCCAGAAAAAATCCATATTTCAACCGAGCAGCAAATATTGATTATTGGGTTTGAAACTGATATTGATTAGTGTCTGTTATTCAAATAGTACTATTGTATGGCAACACAAATATCTTTTCACTGGATATATTGATTCTCATTCATTCTGATGTTTTCTCCTCAAATTCATTTCTTGATTGTAAAGTATACATCATTTCAGTATATATCTTAATTGTCCATAAGTCAACGTCGTTCTAGCGACGCAGTGTTCTTTGAACACTTTTGATCTAGTATTTCTCTTGAATTTAAATAACACAGGTTTGGTTTGGTTTGGTTCGCAGTTCTCTTTTGTTTATTAATAGCGAAAAGTAAACCTTTGGGACGCCATAAGTGCAAGCATTATTTTATTACTTAAATTATGCCCCGACCATTTAGCGAAGTATTTGCCCTGAAGACAAAGCGTATCACCTGTATTTTACCATTAGTGACCCATTAGTAAAGTTCTTAGGGAGGGGTGATGAGGGGTATCCGTCCAGCTATATTAGCTCCAATATACAACCTGGGAAATTGATCGAATAAAGACTTTCATCTAACATCCCTGACATTGCTTTTTTTCCAGGTGAAGTTCAAGTTCGAAATATAAAGACGATCACTATATGTTGTGTTGTATTTTTGTTTGAAAATGGGACAAAAGCAACTAGCATGCACCCAAAACAATGAATTCTTAATATTTTTTACATTGTACTTTACAGCGATGGTTCTCTCCAGTCACGTGACTGCTGTTGCCGCAACAGTATCTGCAGTTGTACTGTTGTCGGCTGTGACGTCGGTACGTGCACAGCAGGCCGCTCTCTCGGGCGGCTACAAACTTCCCAACAAAGCGTGAGTGGATTAATGTGCTAACATCAAGTCCATATAGAGTAGCCTAACATTTTCTATAAAACCTAAAATGGTACTGAATATCAAAATAACATTTGTATTAATGATCCACTATTATTTTGGTGGACCTACATTGCATTGTGTGTGTATTTTTGTATACATGTACTTCTGATTGGTTTATATCATAGTATATAGTTTTCTTTTTCGGCTGTATTCTTGATCAATGAATTTTTGTTTTAAAATTTCATTTTGATTTTATTCATAAATGTTAATGAATGAAATCAAAATTAAATTTTAAAACAAAGTTTCATTTTATCAAGAATAAAGCCGGGAAAAAAATAAAACTATAAGCCATTGATAATGATAGTGCTGTAGGCCAAATATACAGAATATACAGAATATTTGATATCATATCATAGTGAACGCTAACAAGAATTTTTTTCAGTCATTGCCAGAGAGAATGAGACATTTTGAACAGTCCTAAATTGGGCATTAGGTCCCATTATTAGAACAGAAAAGTTTGTTTATATCTTTATTTGCATACATATTACTGTATCAAATGAGTGTCTAGATAGGTGTAGACCTTCTATGCAAATTAAAATAATGCTGTTCTTATAATGGGACCTTTAAATCCCCAAAGAAGGAATGTTCAAAATGACTTACTGTCTCTGGCAATGACTGAAAAATGCCATTTTCATGAGTGCTCAATATGATGTAAAACAATCAATATTATAAAAAAAGGCATGTCTCTAAATGTAGGTCCAGCAAACAATAGAGCATCATTCCTATAATTTTTATTTTGATACTCAGTAACATTTTCAGTTACAATAAAAATGGTACCCCATAAACTTTCTCTCAGCATATTAGTATTGTGTTGATTTTCTGATGAGGAAAACTTCATATATTTTATATTTATTTTTTATTTTATATTTGTATTATATAGAACATTTCAATTTTAGTATAAGAGGTCGTCTTTTTTATCAATTTAGAAAACAAATGAACAAGTTTGATAGTTTACATTAGCGATGAATATCCCATATACAATATGATAACATAGTTGATTTTACTATCTTCTCGAGTGCACAATTTTTGTGCAGTTTGTATAAAACATGGTAACACTTTGAAATTTGGCAATTTATAATGGACTTGGTTATACATGTATATGTCAAAAGAAGCATTCTTTAACATTTGTAGGCAATATCTTGCGTTGGCACCCAAAAAGGTGCACCCAACGCAGGTCTTCCAATTGTACATCACCCTCTTCTCCATGCCATTCCAAGAGCTCACACTGCGCGCATTCCTGAGTAATGATGATGAGGAGTATGCCAGGGCCTCAGAGGTTGTCACGGAGAAGGGCACCAAGCGCCTCCAGCTGTTGGTTAGCCAACCTCATAATTTTGTGTCATGTCTTAATTGGTTTACGGTATATCTGCCATTCTGAATCAGAGGGTACCTTGCCTTGTTATTGGTCCCAAGGATTTTTGTTGTTGTTGATAAGGGTTATTACCATGGTTGTTGATCGAGAATTTTTATCTTATTCTAAAGGCAATTCCATCATCTGTGTAAATGTGTTACTTTTGTAGTAGCATTTTACTTCATCGGGGTCTTTTGTTTTCATTTAACAGTTTAATATTTTCATATATCGTGAAAAAAATGTAAGACATTCAGCAGTAGTTTGAGAGTATAAAGTTAATACAGCTCATATGTTAAGCAATTTAACTAATCAACCATAATTCAAAATGATTGACAAAGTAATCATTCACTAACTGCATGCATTTTGTGTGATGGTCACACGACTGTTTTGTTGCTCTTGCAGGTGCCAGTAACAGCCACACCGGGCAAGCACAAGCTCACAATCCAGGGCATGATTGGTGATACTCAGCCAATCTTTCAGAATGAAACAATGTTGGAATTTGACTCAAAGTATGTGTCCCTGTTCATTATGACCGACAGGCCCTTGTACTATACCAGCTATGAGCCTTATGATACAGGTTAGTACAAATTCTCTCAAAGGGACTACCATTGTCTGAGAAAGAGATGGGCTATAGACATAGAAACCATGAATCTTGTTACTTTTATAAAACATCAATAGATTTTTGTGACATTCTCTCCCCACATTTGAATGATGTAAAGTTCTGTGGCTGCCACTTTGAAGAAACAACCCATTATGTTGTATTTAGTTGCTTTTAACCATTAAGTAACCCTCGGTAAATGCTCTAAAGTAATATTGTAAAATGATTATACAAAGCTGTTAATCATATATGAAGAACATAGGCAGATCCATGGGAGGACATGAGGCACTTGCGCCCACCCCCTTTTTTCCGCCAAAGTATTTCATTTTCATGGGTTTTTTGGCATATCCTTGGTCGCTCGCACACACAAAACGCTTCAGATCCCTTTAGTGCGCCCTCCAAAACCTGGATATGCCATTGAAGAAATGTAGGCACTTTTGTGGAATCTGTCCACCACCACCACATTTGTAGCTATTCCACTCTTCTGTATATAATGGTAGATCCAACTGTGCATTAATGACATTTTAAAGTATGGAGACAACTGTTAACAGCCTGATAAAATACCATAAATATTTCTAAAATCTTCACATTCTTATTTGCCTGTATTGAAAGAGATATGGTTTTTGGTTTGCAGTAAAGTTCCGTATCGCTGGCACCACCAAAGATCTACAGCCTGTTAGCGGTCCCATGACTATATACGTTAAGGTAGAACAATTGATTACAAACTTTCTGTTCAATTTTGGATGTCATTATAGAGCTATTATTGCTCTTTTATTAATCCACTAGTTGTCTAGTTTTTATCAAGGGCACTAGCATGGGATATTTGGACATGATAAAATCATAATATGAGAGAGAAAAATTCAATTAGTATTCAAAACATGTTTCCATTACAATAGATCATTGTATGCCTGCACCAATGCTTGTACTGTGGTTACTAATCATTAATGCAATTTGCATTATGGTAATGACGCTGCTCTGACAGTTATTTTTCTTCCTAAATGGTATGAAATGTTCTGTTTCATGTCACAAAAGAAACTTTTATTAATTTTATGAAAGAACAATTCAAATAATCTATTCATTGATACCCTAGAATGATAAAATGATACAAACTTTAATGATACAAACTGTTTTTGGTCCTCAGGACAGTCTTGGCACTATTGTTCGGAGAATGTTCCAAAAGCAGCTGATTTTTGGTGAGTTCTGACACTGCAGGGTGTCCAAGTTGTTAGCAAAATATCAAATTGACATCAATCATTTTTCATTCTAGATTTACAAGGTAAATTGATAAGTCTGTAACGTTTTGTACCATCCATAAACGAGGTTCTTTTTGTAGGCATGTATGAGGACCGCTTTATCATTCCTTACCCAACCAACACAGGAGAGTGGCAGATAGAGGTGGACGCTTTTGTGAGTAACAATTCTTGGTCTTCATCATATTGGTTGATCATATATGCCACAAATTTAATGACATAGTAATTACTTGTACTTCATCAACTTGACAATATACATTATACCTATTACTTAAAACTCTTTTGAACCTAATGTACAATGGCCCCGAGACAATGGCATGGCTTTGAAAGATGTTTTAAAATACAATGATGAGTGACTAAGTGCTTGATATGTCTTTGTTTTTCTAGGGTCACACGTACCAACAGAATTTCACTGTGAGCGAATTTTGTGAGTTTCCAAAAAATTACTACATATCAATTTATTATTGTTTTGCTACACTTAATGGAACTAACTTCTGCATATACATCAAAAGTTTACTTTTCACATGGTAAACAAAAGTACACAAAATATATTCGTATTGAGGAAGAAGTGTCAGCAATTCATCCAGGTATAGAAGGGCTTGGGGGAAGTTCAGGAAGCAACATCCCAGAAAGAACTGAAGAGACGTCATCGAGGAATAGGTCATGGTGGAGGACAGGGACATATAGAGATTGAAACAATGGGAAGCGAGTAGATAGCAGAACACTGCTGTAGGGTTAAACAGACATTAAACGCATGGGCATTGAAGATGATGATAATGATGATGACAAGATATTCATTCAGTTAGATGTATTCGTGATAAAATGTTTTCTTATCTGTGTAGTAACTTTGCTTAGCTGATGATTCATGTGCTGAAGGCACACTTTCTCAAAGCTGTATGACACAACCTCTATTTGTCATCGGATGCTGCTGTTGGTGACAGATGAAGAAGATACCTAACTTTTAAAATCGGGTTTTTCCCTGTAAATAATTGACATTTTAGTTCTCAAATCTAGTAAAAATACAGTTAGAAATAATTCTTATTAATATTTTACACTAATGTTTTAATGCATAGTAAAGACTCGTAACTAAAAAAGAACTGAAGTATTCATTAGAATAGATTTGTTCATAGTAATATTTCTGCCAATTTCAGATCTTTACCGCATTGAGGTAAATGTCACTTGCCCACTGTATATCTTTAACACAGAAGCAGGATTGGAGGGACAAGTTCATGGACAGTAAGCATTTTTATCCACTTCAAATGCAGAAGTTTTAAACAATTAGAATAAGTAGATTGAATGTAAACATAATACCAATGATAAGCAATTTACTAGTGACATCTCATATCGATGTTATAATGACTACTTACTTATAATAAGTATGATAACTTTTATTTGATTAAGATGGTAACCTTATGTATGCAAGTATGTATGCAAGATTTAATAAGAATCAATTCTGTTGTGATAACTGTTTAATCTGTATTATTTCAGGCATTTAAGCAACTTCTGGGTGGTTGGAAATATGACAGTAACTCTGCAGATCAGAAAACCAGATAATACATTTCTGCCTGGGATTATGAACCTTACTTATGACTACGTAAGAAAGCATAAAAAAAATTTGAAACCAATTCAAATAATAGCTGGTACGCTTGTTTTTTTTAAAAGTCAAGTCACGCACATTATGCCCGAACACCAAAATACGTTTCATTGCATTTAAAAACATTGATTTTCAAATGTGTGAAATTTTCTGAAAGCCCTTGCTTTGTATGCTTTGTATGGCTGTTCCACCAAAATATTAAATTTTCTTAGAGTTTTTTGCATGTCCGCTATCAATTGTGCATACAAAACCCATGAGATCCCTTAAAGTGCACCACCACCCCTTTTCTAAAAACATGGATCTGCCAGTGGCTGACGACCAGACATGGCCACACACCTAAACCCTAGGGCACAACCTGCAGTGTGGACATTTCGACAGTAGATTTCTTCCATGTCTGCATGACCACGGCATGAAATGACGTTAGGATTAACGTACTGACGCCTTACTGTCTCTGTACTGCCTACGTATAGTTACGCAACTGATGAAATAGCCGTTGCAAAAATAGTCTAGCATGTCAAATTTCCCCTTCTCTCTCTGTACTGCCTCAAAAGACATGCTTTTGGTGCACTTTTTCAGCACGGTATACACAATGATCCCTATAGTCTCCTCGAGTATGTGGTAGTTATAGATAGAGGAGCAGTACTGCTGGTTGTGTCCTGGGCTTAATTCCATGAGGTCGCTAACTGGGCAGTACAAAACATCCGGATCTTTGGCCTCCCATATGTGAAATTTTGTGGTGAAACCTGTGAAGCTTTGGATGGTTGAGGACTCAAACTCAAATATGTATGTGCAAATTCATGGAAACATCGTAACTAGAGACCACTAGTCTTAATCTTTTCAGGAGCAAGCACGTGCCCGCTTGGCAGGGCCACTGAGACATGTATGTACTTTGTCCCAGAAGAATCATTAATCCATCACGTTTGCAAACAATTGGCCATTTTTTTTTTTTTTTAGGTAGATGGTCCAACGATGTTCTACTTTCCAATGGCATCTATCAAGGAGACATTTGGAGCAAATGTGTTTCAAAATGACTCTACAGATATTTTTATAACAGCCTATCAAACAGACAATTATTGGATGTATACGAGACATGGAACTTCAGTTACGCGAGTCATCAAAGATGGTATAAAGCTCAAAATGCTTGGACCCATGTTCAGAACATTCAAACCAAGGGTTCCCTTCACCATATATGTGAGTATGTTGAAAAAATATTAATCAAATGTACGTAGTTTCTTAATGTTGTGGCAAAATATGTTTTTATTAATAAACATACAATACAAATACTTATGTAAGTGATTGACAGATTGAAATTTGGCTTTAATTTTTATAAATTTATTATTTCATCCATGAAATAGTAGACAATATTTTCTATTATTCAAAGTTAAGTCTGGAAGCCTTGGTATATGCATTGTAGATAGCTGTAACGCGAAGTGATGGCACACCATATCAAGGCTTTCTGAACAGGCAAATCATCATGTCAAGAGTGCATGTTGGACGAGGTAAAATTGTAATGTGACACAGAGATTTGCAAGCCTCATTAATAAATATACTTGACTTAAACTGAAATACTGAAGCATGCCAATTTCTAACCTGGATTACTGACCAAGGAATGTATCAATATGCCTTCCCAACACAATGCAACCTTACTTGAAAATATATGTACCGGGTATTACTTTTGTATCACATAATATTTTAGGTAGTAAGACATATCCAGAGGAGAAACTTATAATCCCTGATGATTCCATTGTGAGCTACACAGTGACACCTGGTGAAGGGGATGAAAGGATTGAAGTTCGGGTCAGTTTTTTTAAATCCTAAAGAAAAAGTAACAAACATTTGACTCATCAATCACTTAGTAACCAAATGTCATGTGAAGAGATAACTTTTTAAAGGAAGTAAATGTGAAACAAAAGTCTGTATCATAGCAATTGTCACATTTCCCCATTGATTGACATCTATTTTGAAGTGATTGTTATAAAAAAACACAGCCAGCAGCTTTTATTGAAATGTCGTCTTTTGATGAATATCTGTGTACATATAAATTGGGCAATATCTTTCATTTATGGAGCACATGATATGTAAACTTAATTGTGTTAAGCTTAATACTATAAAGTATATTGACTCATAAATATCATTTCAGGCTTGGCATCCTGTGACAATGACTCAAGTAGAAATGAGGGCTTATCGCTATTGGAGTGAAAACAATCGCTATATCTCCGTCACCACATCTACCGTGTACCCAAAGGTAGGCACATAGAAATATTATGTCATGAAGCAGTTAAGTCAAACATGATTTCCTTACTAAGATATTCTGTAAATGAAATTAATTGCAGTTGAGTTTAGCATTGCCCCATAAATCTTTATGTACCCAATATGTCGATGATGCTGACGACAGGAAAAACTAAGCATTTTTTGTATTAATATATTTGATAATGCACACCTCAAAATGTTGTGTTATGTTATGTGGATGCAACTTCTAACATGAAAGGGTAACTTATAAATTATATTTCCAAATATTTTATATTTTCGAGGACCCCCTCGAAAGGACCACCTTTGATACTTGCGATACTCAAATCAATACCTTCAGTTTTGCGTTTTTGTGTCTTAAAAAGACCAAATCATAATTTACTTGAAAACACAAAGTAAACAGTAGACAATTTGAACAGGTGGGAAAAAGTCAAAATATAAAGATTCCCCTCTGAACTGGTACTATATTTGGATGACCACTGCCCCATCCTAGATGTATACCCCAAGATTGGAGGCTCTGAAAATAAAGACCCCCACCCATGTTGTGGAATTTACTGGCCCCTCACAATTATGTAATACACCATCCTTTACTATTCCTCTCAAGTTTGAGTGAAAGTGGTCCAATTGCATATGTGCTATAATAATATGCATGGTGTATCTTTGTAGGTAAATGAATACATGGTTTTTACTGTGCGGGCGAACTTTTTTGCGGAAGAAATCAACTATTTGGTAAGTTTAAATATAATTTTTTATATTTCTATTAAATATGCTGTGTACAAAGATTCTTAAAAGCTATAATATACGTGACTTTCTACGAAACAATAAGGCTATGTATCAGTACATTTGTATGTGAACAGTGTAATATGCAATCCGTATGATTGATATGTGGGGTCATATGTTATTGTATATTTTTACTTAGGGACCATTCAGTATTTATGACAGGGTGGGGTAGGAGGATTTTCCAAAATTGCTGTGAAAAAATAAAAGCCCTCCTCTGTGAAATAATTTGTAACCCCCCCACACACACACACACGAGCAAAAATTCATGACCCCTAAAATCTATTTGATGGATATCCATTGTATAAAAATAAAAAATTTTAGGATATCAGAATCTCTAAAAATACTAAATTTTCTGTGCAAAATTCTAAAAAAAAAAAAGTTCTGTGAAAAAATTGATAGCCCTCCCTCAAAAGTGTGTGAAAAAAATTGATAGCCCCCTCCCCCCACATTGTGACAAAAGTTCATGGCCCGCCCTAGAATCCTCCTACCCCACCCTGTTATAAATACTGAATATATTTATAATTATAATTACTGAATGGTCCCTTAAAGCTATTAGATTTCAGACATTGGGATAAATGTTCCTTATTTCATTACTTATTTTCTTCTTACCTTGCTTTGTAAAGAAATTAAAAATCTTCTGAAACATATCCAAAATACATGTAGTATAATTCAGTATACTTTAATATGGCTATTTCAACCTCTTTTGGGTCCTTTCCAATATTTTGCATTATATTATGCATTCATGGTACATGTATCTACTGCAGGTGCTTTCTGGTGGAGCCACTTTACTAGGCAGCTCCATTATGATGGGCCTATCGAAGCAGAAGACATTCAGCATCGCACTTTCTCGGTCCATGGCCCCACGGTCGAGGCTGCTGGTGTACGCAGTGGTAGAAGGGGAGATCCTGGCAGACAGCCTCAACTTCTATGTGCAAGACACCCGACTGTTGAATGTAATAATTCAACATTGCTTTAGAATTTCTATTAAATTGCAATTTGTTCTGCAGCACATTAAATATCTACTCAAATATAAATTTTCATTTGTATCACATCCAAATCCAGAGGCAAGATTGTTCTCACTTGTTCATGTTTTTGTTGTTGTTTTTTATTTCAGGCTGAAATTTCCATCAACCAAGGAAAAGATTTCCAGACTGATATCATGGAGATAATTGGCAAGGGAACACCAGGGGCTTTTATTGCAATGCATGGCTTCGATTACACATTTTATAAACATGGAGGCAATACTTTTCTTACCGAAGAAAAGGTATGAATAAAACTTTGTAAAAATTCAGTTGATATGTTAAAGTTCAGTACATTGTAATCTATACCACAGTAAGCAGAAGAAAATTTCAAACCAAAACGTTGTACCTGCTGTCACACATGATCTACCTCTCAAACGTTGACTGTGTTTTGTGTCAGGTTCTTCGTGAGCGGCTCACATATGATGCGGGTAACGAGGGTCCATTCCAGCACACATGGTGGTACGACTCGCCGGAGTGGGAGGGAACAGTGTTCTTCACAGCCCCCACCTCTGGCCTTGACCATCTCACCACATTCAATGTAAGCTCATTGACCATCTCATATTGTTAATTGTAAACTCAGTGACCATCTCATATTGTTAATTGTAAACTCAGTGACCACCTTATCACATTTAATGTAAGTTGATTGAGTACCTCACCACCTTCAATCATAGTGTTCATCTACGAAAAAATATTTCAAAGTTATTGTTGAGATATATACTAACTATCTCAGTTTTGTAAGAAGCTATATTTATATATGGTCATATATATATCACACCATCGTCTATGTTTATATGAATTTCCACTTTACTTGCAATGACCAAAGCTTACAGCATGAATGAATGTGTACTTATTTACCTGAGTCATTGACTTAGTTTTCTTTGATTAAAATCTGGATTACCAGTACACAGTATATGGTGATGCATTTCAGCTCTCAGGATTGGCAGCACTGAGTGATATGAACTTGACAGTTACTCCAGGTAAGGCTCAGCAAATCACCAGCAATAAATTACTCCAAAATAAATCAGTACTTCGAAACTATAGCTAATTGTATTTGTTTGTAGAAACTCACAACTGTAATGCAACACTGGGGTATGGTCGATGTCTTAGTGGTGCTTGTTTTGAGCTCAAATATATGTGTGATGGCAAGGTCGACTGCACTAAAGATGGATTTGACGAACTCAATTGTATGTTTTCTTCATGCTCTTTACATTTTTCTTTTCGCTTATCAAAACAATTCATAATGCATTTTATTATTTCTGAAGTTATCCATAAATACTCATCAGAGTGGGAGATAAGCAACTCAAACTTTATAATCTATTAATTCCTAGGTCCAGTGCAGGAATTGAAGCCGAGCAGAAAGTCTGCCCTTCCCGATCTCTTCCTCTTGTCTCGCTACTTCCAAACCAATGACTGGACCTGGCACAACACATATATCAAGTAACTATCAATCTCATTGACCAATGCCAATTTCAACTCTGAGATTTGTGCTAACTCTCTAATGTGCAACTTTTTTCCAGACAAACTGGTCAGGTAGAAATCCTTACAGAAGTTGAAGAGAGCGAGTGTCCATTTGTGATAAGTGCATTTGTGCTGGATCGAGACGAGGGTCTTGCCATCACCACACAGCCCGCCATGGTGAGTGAGAGCACTAGGCAATCATGATCTTCTTAAAACAAGCAGTGAATGATCATCACTGTGAGAACAACATCATGAAAACATATACATGTGTTTCCCAATGCTTGTTAAATTCATTTTCTACATATACCCTCTAACATCTTTCTACCAAGCATATTTCTAGGTCAGGTCTGTCTTCAGCTATGTGTATCGTCGTAGAAATATGCTTGGTAGAAAGATGTGAGAGAGTATGTAGAAAATCAAGAAAACACATGCTGTGAAAATTGCTTATACATGTATGCCTGTATTCCATACTTCGAGATATAATTTTTCATTTCAAATATAATTCTGCCTAATGTCAATTGATTACCTCATATCAAGTCTATCTCAAGCATGTGTTAAACCTACCCTCACTTGGAGGTGTTGCATTTTACTGTAGAATATTCCTCCACAATGCTGTGTGTGTTCCAGCATGATGCTTCACGACTTTTCTCCATGGTCCTCGAAGCGCCCACCAACATCAAACGAGGAGAGCAGATTGGAGTTGTCCTCAACGTGTTTAACTATTGGGATCAAAAGATTGAGGTTCGAAATGGGATTAAATGCTTCATTCAGGCTTCATATTAGCCCATGTACTGTTTACTCCTACAATTCTTGTATTTCATTAATGATCCGGAAGAGCGCTCTCAGAAATGTAAAAACATAAAATAGTGCCAGTGAAAATTGATTTGCAAATTTTTTCATAAAACTTGGTCCAACCTGTTTCCTTACCATGAATAAGGATTAAATGTTTTGCACAATACCTCAACAATATTATTTCAAATGGTCAAATATTATAGCATAATTGCAACTGTTGCTTTAAGTCAAAAAAGTAATAAAACAGACTACATTAGAAATGATTTATGATTTAATGGACTTGGGTATATATTATTATATGTAAATAAGTCATTAGACTTATGACTCCAAGTCAGGTTAGGACTATATCACATAGTCTTGGGTGGGATTTGAACCCACAACCATACAGCACCAAATCGCCTAGCAGCTCAGTCTAACTCACTAGTCCACTCTGCCACCGGAACCAAGTACATAGTATGGCTCAAATGACAGTTTTCTTAGGGGCAAAACCCATAGCGACGTACCGTAGCCGTACATCAACTTTGCTCCAATGCATTTTACATGGGATAAAACCCATAGACAGATCCAGGTTTTTGGAAAAGGGGGGGTGGTGCTTAAGGAAAAGGTGGGGCGCACTTTGGGATTTCATGAAAAACCCTATGAAAATGAAGTATTTTGGTGGGAAAAGGGGGGTCGTGTGCCCCCGCGCTGCCCCCTGGATCTGCCTATGTAAAACCCACAGTAAAATTCTGCCGTACGACGCCGTACGTCAGCGGACCGCTGCCGTACATCAGATTTCTTGATCGCCTGGGGGGGGAATTGACACAAACAAGCCGTACGGCATCTTACGGCGTCTTACAGCGTTGTACGCTGTAGTGTGAATCACTTTAGTAACTTTTCTATTCGGAAAAACCCATACTGACGGATTGGTATCAAATAGAGCCTTACAGCAAATCAAGCATATTTGTAATTAATCCTTTACTATATCATGCACCCAGTACCGATGTTCACGCTTGCTTGTTTTCATTATCATATTTACTATGCTAGTCTCCCATTCAATATCGGCTTTCATGATTTCCAACATCATCAGTATTAAATTACGCTTACGCTTAGTAATCTTTGATATTTTATAATATTAAAATTCAAGGTGAAATTGATACTGTGAAAAGAACATATGTACACAGCTCATTTCAGTACTTATATTCTGACGTAAATATTACAACTTTCTTAAGAAATCAGGTGTGCTAATTCCAGAGCCGTACGGCAGCCACATGTCAGATAATATGATCCGTCACTGTAGGTTTATAATCGCTGTACTGCAGATTTGCCGTACGGCAGACGTACGGCTAGCATCCGTTGCTGTGGGTTTTACCCTTTAGCGGTGTATACTCGGCTTAAAACATTAAAATGATGAACATCGTATTCAATAAATATAGGTGAAAAACTAATTCATAAGGATTTTAAAAATGCTGTTGTGTTCAACTCTTATGCGACACAGCGATTCTGCATTGAAATTATACCAAATTACAAAATTCATTTAATTCAACGAACATAAAAAGCTGGAAATTGATTATTTAACGCTTTTAACCATTCTAATTAATTTAACCCATCAACCATTGCCACCAAGATTAGCAATTGCAATTGATCACTATTGAACTCCATAAACCAGCACCGCCGACTCGCGTTCAGCATAATAGCGGCCCGGCTTGCACTGCAGCACTTCCCGCAGGTTTCCCGTCTCGCACAGACGGCCTAATGTCTCCAGCAACCATGCATTTTTCGTAGCAGACAGAAACTGCGCGTCCATCACAATAACCAGTAGCCCACCTCCCCGGACCATCCTGACCACATCAACCAGCCCGTCTGTCTGCAAGCATGTCACACCCCCGCAGATAGTGACCGCATCGTAGGAGCCCGATGCCAAGGGCAGTGAGCGGCCATTGCCAACTGCCGCCTGGGTGAGAGAGTTGTACACTCCTTTTTGTTGACACTTATCCAGCATGACTTCACTCACATCCACTCCGTCTATATTTGTAAAGCCCAGCTTCGTCAGCTCTTCACCTACGAATCCAGTACCACAAGCAACGTCCAAAATTTTGCACTCTTTCTTTAATCCAAAGGAATCAGCATATTTGTCAAAGTGCGTGGCACACAGCTGATGACCGATGTAGCCAGCTCCCAGGTAGTCGGTTTCGTAGTCCTCTGCCCATTTTATGTACACTTCAATATTTTCTTCAGGTGTAAGGGTCACTTTACCTTTGAAAAGCTCTTTGATTTTCGCTTCAAATTTCTTGTTTCCGTCAACATCCATTGTACACTTTAGATTAAGTGGAAGTGTACGCTTTTATGTGTTCGCAATTACTCAAAATTATCATGGTGGGAATAAACATATAAACAATTTATAGCATTTGGAAATTGTTTTGTAGTTGCTAAGCAAGTTGGCTCGTGATCCATAAAAGACAATGACCTAGGTGATCAATGTGTTTTGTATGTTGATCTAAAGGTCTCAAATATAATCTCTAATAATATAACAAGGTGATCCTATTTATAATTACAGAATAGAATAGAATAGAATAGCGCTTTATTGTAACCAAATCAACATACATGTGATATAGGCTTATGTAACAAAAAGCATATTATAGCATATAAAACATTCTATATACAATTTAGTAAAAAAAACATACATTCTTAAAACTCATACATTAAAACTCATATATTCTTATCATAAATAACATATTAACTATGCTTCATCAGATTGGAATATCAGGGGTCTCAAAGTAAATATTGTAGGATTTGAGCACGAGATTGGAGGGTCAATCGTAGAATTTTGCACGATGATGTGTGATTGACACGAACGCAGTGCTACGGCTGCCGTACGTCAAATCTGCCATACGGCAATTATAAACCTACTGTGACAGATCATAAAAGTTGACGTACGGCTGACATATGGCAGCTAGAATTAGCACACCTGATTATTATGAATCTTATATTAATATTATGGATCTTAGCATTATTATTGTCATTATTAAAGACAAGAAAAAGTATAGTCACTATGATATAAACACCATCTCTGCAAACGTCTGTCTATGTCACTATACAAAGAAGGAGATCTACATAAATGCCACCAAACATAAACGTAACTATAAACGTAGAAACCTTGTCGTATGTGATGATTCATCTGAGTTTAAATGCAAACACACACTGTCATTGTAATATGTGTAGTTATTTGAAGCACGACATTCAATTAACTTAATAAACACATAACTATAAATAATTAATTACAGATGTGCTAAGGTGATTTGCCGTAAGGCTCTATTTGATACCAATCCGTCAGTATGGATTTTACCCAACAGAAAAGTTACTGAAGCAATCCATCTGACGCCGTACGGTGTCATAAGATGCCATACGGCTCGTTCGTTTGTGTCAATTGCTCCCCCCCCCCTCCCCCCCCCAGGCGATGAGAAATCTTCCGTACGGCAGCGGTCTGCTGACGTACAGCGCCGTACGGCAGAATTTCACTGTGGGTTTTACCTTATGTAAAATGCATTGGAGCAATTGCCACGAAGTTGATGTACGGCTCCCGTATGGCTGCTGTACGGCGCTATGGGTTTTGCCACTTACAACATGTGTGTGAACACAAAAAGTCAATAATTCATAGTAAGATCAATAATTCCAAGAAGACCAGTGTGGTTTCAGTATAACGTTCTTAGAAAACTGTCATTTGAACCACGGTTTTTAACCTGGTTCTGGTGGCAGAGTGGACCAGTGAGTTAGCCTGAGCTGATAGGTGATTTGGTGCCATATGGTCGTGGGTTCAAATCCCACCAGAGACTATGTGATATAGCCCTAACCTGACTTGGAGTCATAAGTCTAATGACTTAATTACATATAATAACAAACTTTAACCCCTCAATTAATTAAAGATAAACTATGAAGTATCAATATGTAAAAAAAAAATCATATTTGTCAGACATAGTGATCACAATACCTATTGTGTATCTCTATGAACTGATTATAATTGGTATGTCTGTAGTAAGAATTCTGTTGTACATACCCCAATAATCCATTTTAATTAACCACTTTTGTTTCACATCATGAAACATGACATTTTCTGGAAACATTTGAAAAAATTAGATATACCGACTAGTTATTATTTCTATGTATCGTGTACATCTATTAGAATATATGAATCAAATAAATTGTTTATATGTAATATACTCACTTCTACTTTAATATTTCAGTCACTGATTACAATGCGAGGTGGGGATGATTACCGCTTCGTGCTGGTAGATGACTTTGGCTGGGCCAATGCATACTCACCTCGGCTAGCTGCTGGAGACATTCAGACTATGCTTGAGGTATCTACAGGGCAAAACAAGCATCATTATGCTTCCAAACTATCTAGAAATTAATTTATTAATCAAATGTTTATGCTTTTGCATGGTTTCAAAGCTTTCCAGATGGATCTGGCAAACATAAACTTATCTTCTTCATTATTCGTTTAAGTCATCTAGGTGGCATAATAGCTTTTAAACAATTTTAACTCTACATGGGCGATACCAAATTATCCAAAAGGTATGCAATTTTTCTCTATGTACTTCTCACATGAATATATTGTATTGACATGCTTTTCAGTTGCCACCTTCATCGAGTAAAAGAATCCATTTTCCTGTGGTGCCCATAATAGAACAAGGAGAATTCACGGTTATATTTGAAGCATTTTCCACAATCAGAATTGACACAGAGACTGTCACATTTTCAGTATCAGTGAGTTGTAATCTTTTTATATACCCAATTTGATATGTTAACAAAATCAAAATTTCAATGTATACACTCATTCAAGCACCAAGGGCATTCAAAATCAACCAATTTGGGGGGGTGGCAGATAAACAGGAGAAATTTCGACCAATTGCACTCAAGAAATCGCATGGTTTTATGCACGCAGTCCTTCATCTTGTAAATGTTGCTTAGCAATGACATGTCATTATACATAAACAGGAACCAGCCTCATTAAAGTCCTGAGCTGCTCGGGAATTTCCAGATCCACTGCGAGATTTCAAAATGACTGCTTATGAAACATGTTCGAAAGTTTGTAAAATTATAAAAAAAGAATGGGAGTGGATGTTTAAGTTCAAACCATGCAAAATAGGTGGAGGGTGGGTATACAAAGGAGGGAGTTTAAATGAGTGGATTCTGTAACTGTTTTTTTAATGCATAAAGTAGTGGGCATGATTTTCTGTGCTTTCCAGTATGATGGGATAGAGAATGATGACCAAACTCCCTACCTTATTGACTTGGTCAATCAAGGATCTTTGATCATCCCAGATTTTGACATCCCCATACCTGAAAGATTTTTCATACCCAACCAGAGAGAATTGCTCTATATTCCTGGATCTAATTTAGTCAACTTCTTAGTCTGGGGTACGTATACAGACACTAACAGTTTAGCAATGAACAGCACTTTTTTGTATCAAGTATTTCAAATTTTGCTTTAATACCATCTACATAGTAATATGTTAATATTTTAAGACTAAAAAGACTAGAACGATTGGAAAATTCTTTAAAAGACAGTTGTTTATTTTCAGGCAATGTTGTTTCTCCTGGTTTCTATGAAGATCATCTGAATACTGCCAACACAAATGGTGTACCTGAATATTCAGCAGATGGCTACATCTATAATGTGGCTATCAATTTACAAACACTTAAGTACCTTCAGATTGTGAATGCCCTGGACCAAGAAAAGACTGACAAAGCTATCGCTTATATGAAAGATGGTTCGTGGCAATTTTTCGTCATATTTATAATTACAATAGACATGGTGGCTGTCATCTTACGCGGTTATTTTGATTATTGCATTACAAAATTACATGGGTGTTGGAAAACAATAGTCAGAATGACAGCAACCGCATCTAGCACCAAATTTTTTTTTTTTTTAAATTAATATTAGGCGTTTTCCTGATCTGTTTGTTTGTCATGTCATTTAGAACAACACTATCTCTATTACTGTATTCAGAATTACCAAAACTGTACTCTACTATGAATGAGGACGGATCTTTCAAATTCTACATCAGAAGTGACGATAAGTGTCTTTGGTGAGTTATTATACTTTCTAACTTTGTTACATACAAGAGTGTTAACATCACCCTATCAACGGCTAGGTCATCACATAACTTTGTTCAATTCGCATTTATAAATGGGACAGAAGACTAGGGTGGTAAATTTCAACCCCAAAAAAGATTCAGAATATCCAGGTGATTAAGAGATAGAACATACAGAATGTGGGATATGTTAGTCATAGTGCATTTATTTGTGTATGATTGACTTAAGCAAAAAAACAATGGGCATGATGATGTAAGATTGCAATGAAAATTTCTGTTACAGCACAAATAAACCTCACTATAAGTAACAATGATCTGATGTTGAACATCAAGCAATAAAGTATTCAAGCCATGTATCAAGGGTTATTATTCCATTTGTGTGTTTATATGTAAAATGTAGAAAGTGCCTGGCAGCATAATTGTATACAGGGAAGTAAGATAATTGAATATGAATAAGATGATAATGAAACCATCAAAATCAATTAAAGATTATAATATACATTCACATTTGAAGGGTATAAAATCCTAAACATTTTGCGTCCATTTTCACATTATCATTTTTTTTTTCATTTGCTTATTAGATACATTATTTCACAGTATTCAACACTACTTAAAATCTCTATGTCACATTGATAGTCAAATTTGATTTACAAAATTTTATTTGTTTCACAGGGTGACATCTTTTGCACTGCAAACACTACACAATATTCATGCCTCGGAGTGGAATGAGGATCTGTATGTTCCCATAGAAACAATTAACCATATTGCTTTGTGGATCACAGAACAGCAGGATCCAGAAACGGGCGCATTCAAGGAAACTTCTAGCAAGATATATGACAGAAACATGGATGTACGTATTAATCTAGATACATGTAGCAAATACATATTTAACCTGCAGTTGTATTTCTTAGTTGGGATTACTGAAGGTCATTTGTATATTTCAAATGCATATTTGAATTTAGACAATATGGACCAATGATTGTCAGGGTGAGTAACAACCAAGAAACAGAAAGCTGCAAAATTCAACACGGAATTGATAAGATGGATTTCAAATAATTCCCTATCTGTTGCTCTTCAAAATGCTAGAATTATCGAATATGTTCACTGTAAGGGAACAAGAGTAACACGAACATAGGCAGATCCAGGTTTTTGGAAAAGGGGGGTCACACTTAAGGAAAAGAGGGGGCGCACTTACGGGATTTCATGAAAAACCCTATGAAAATGAAGTATTTTGGTGGGAAAAGGGGGGGGGGCGCAGGGGCCTATGCACGAATGCGTATATAGTGTATTTGTGAAGCATGACATGACTGTAGTTGTTTGGTTTTCAGGATCTTAGCTGGGTAGATGATGGTCAGGAATCACATCGATGGCACATTGCCGTCACGTCCCATGTCGTCATAAGTCTTGGTCAGGCTACAAGACTCACTGGGGCAAGTACACCTGCCAGTGGCAAGCATATATATCATAACATAATATTGTTCTGGCTGCTTGTTTGTAGAACTGCACGACAAGCTAACCATTTTGTGTTGAAAGTGGCATTATAGTAATTAAAATATGTTGTAATTATCAAATGAAGTAGGTATTATTTCCATGTGCCATGCATAAAGTTTAAATGAAACAGACATGGATTGTTGTTTACCAAACTTTCTATTTGTGCTTGTAGCAAGCTAAGCCGGCAGCTGACCGGGCCAAACAGAGGGCAGCAGACTACCTAGCTGGAAAGATACAAGAAATACACGATCCATTTCAAATGGCCATACTGGCTTACGCTTTACACATTGTCAACCATAACGCTAAAAATGATGCATATTCTAGACTTAAATCCATGAGGAGAGAATGTGAGTAAATGCCTTGATTTTTAACTTTGTTAGTACTTTGATATGAGATTCTGTTTTATCCACTTGATTTTGAAGGGTTAATTATGATTGTTCAAGGAAATATTAATTCATTACAGCTGAATTTGTTTACTGGGCACATCGTGAAATAGAACCCAATCCTACAAGAATCGTCAATACAGTGCACTTCTTGGAGCCGCGAGGGGATTTCCCCCATAATGCCAATGCCAACATGGCCACTGCTTATGCCCTCATGCTGTATCTTGCACATAACGAGTATGAGGCATCTAAACCTATCATGAAATGGCTGCACACTCAGCACAATGACTTCATGTCTTGGGCAGGAACAAAGGTATTGGTCACAAAATCGTAAAATTGTATTGACATATAAAGTTTCTTCAATAGTGATAATAGAAAAAGGCTTTCTTGTAGATTGCTGATTTATTGTGGCACGCAAATGATAACATAATCCAATTACCAAAGTAATAATGTTTCTACAATGTTATTTAAATATCTCTGCTGTGCATTTCAAATAAGTATTCATATTTGCAGGACACGTTGCTAGTGCTAGAAGCCCTAACGGCGTATGCATTCCGGGAAACCAACAGAGACATCTACCAGATGGAAATCCGGCTTGAGTCAACCAAGGACCCGTCATGGAGACACACAGTGATGCTCAATCAGTCAAACATTGCAGAGCTCTATCAGTTTGAGGTGATTTGATTACAAGTTATACAAAGAAAATGTGTGAGATTATAAATATTTATGTAAGTGTTGACATAGAACGTCTAGTTAAAGACATCTTGTAGCCACGGTTGGATGTCAAAATCATGACATATATCACTGTGGTAGCTTGTTAGTAAGTAAGAAATGTGTGGTGATGGTTCTACAGTGGTAGTGGTCATGGGTTTGACTCCATGTGGAGGGTATGCGATAAAATTTTATTGAGACGTAGAAAAGATATCACACAAGCCAATTGCAGTTTGGATAAGTTATGAATTGTGAATATGTGAAGTGCATTTTGCAAGAACAAGTAATATAACTATTTCTGATGCAAAGCATATAAATTATTACTATGATATTCAAGATTCAATTCAATATTAGAAAAAAAGATATTGTATTAAAAGAGAATCCATGTAGTATAATACAAAATAATTGAAAGCTATCTTTTTGCAGCTACCAACGGCCTGGGGTCAAATCAAGGCTTATGCAAAGGGAACAGGCTATGCATTTTTACATGTAAGGAAAATCGAATTTCAGAAGTATGATTTTGATATGATTAAAACTGTTGATTGCCACCAATTTCATAGAAT
The DNA here is from genome assembly GCA_019095985.1 of Streblospio benedicti. Taxonomy (NCBI): domain Eukaryota; kingdom Metazoa; phylum Annelida; class Polychaeta; order Spionida; family Spionidae; genus Streblospio; species Streblospio benedicti. The sequence goes on from CM032660.1 coordinate 12,301,983, forward strand.
AATAAAGCATATCATTATCAAAAGCACTTTTCTTCCAGATGCAATCATTTCACAATGTAGAAAAAATCTGGCAAGTTGCTGGTCCTGATTATGACGCCATTGTATGGGAGCCAGAAAATATGGTCTGCCGTGGAAGAAACTGTTCTATACTAGAAATGGACATTTGTGTAAAGTAAGAAATTGTTTATGCAACATGCAAGCATATGAATAAACAAGGGCTAAAATACACTTTGACAGATATGTGACCGTTTTTATGCAATAACACCATCAAATGTACCACCAGGTTCACTAACCTATTATATAGTGTATGTAGTGGGCTTACATATCTTGGTAATGCTAGCAACATTCCTGTGCTGAATGTTACCAAAATGTGTATGAAAACTTTTAAATACTGTAAACAAATTGGAGTCTATGCAGGGCCCAACCCACTAGCTGGGAGCCGTACACAGCGACTCTAGTGCCGAGGTAAACCTCACGCTTACGGCCCTGTTGGACTTAGGCTTTTCGAACCCTGTGGTCCTGTACGCTCCTCGTGTTGAATGAAAAATCTGTGCACAGCCTCACACCTCCGTTATAAAATTTGGTGGCAACTGTAAACACCCCGAGTTTCACAAATGGCCTTTATTCGAGAGCACTTCGCAACAGAGCTGCAGGCATCCCTTACACACTGTGGCATTGGACTATATCCACGGTGAGCGAGGAGGGCCACCAGCCAACCTCAGCAGAAGATAGGTAATAAGGGCCGGTGTAAACAAGAGCACTGAGCCTAATGCTCTTTTCCAGTATTAGAGTGTACTCAATCAATATCAAATCCTACGTTTATTTGAGCAGGCCCTAATTATTCCTCACTCAGAGGGTGTGGCGTGGCTGCTCAGCCTACATCTGAACTGTCCTCTCCATGCCTGTTGGTCACCAGGATCTATTAGACCCATGAACAAATATGCCTGATCTTTCTGCACAACTGCATCCCAAGTCTGTTTTGGTCTTCATCTTCCTTTCCTTTCTTTTATCAGTAATAAGAAGTCAACAAATCATACTATATTAGGTGTATGTAACAATATTGGATACTTAAGCCTAGTCCAGTGCAACATACTTAAACTATTTTTATAATCTGCGAGAATGATACAATCCCCACGCACTGGGGATCTACACAGAAACTAACTAATTCTGTTACATACATGTTATTGTTACATTTCATGTGTTGTACTGTAAGTGTTCTCACACCATTACTTGTTTTCTTCACCATTTTAGTTTTGTGCGGCCTGATGTGTCCATGAAGACCGGTGCTGTGTTCTTTGACATGTCGCTGCCCACCGGCTACATGATGACCAGGGCCCACATAGAGCACATATATAACCAGAATGTGACTAACCTGATGTGGGCCCAGTTCAATGGGGAGGTGCTCTCAGTCATGTTTGATGAGGTAGTGTGTTCTTGCATAGCTGGGTGTTTCTTCCAGTTCCAAAAGTTTCCATTTGTTAGTTGCAGTTGTACTATTTTTAGGACTTGAATACAATGGTTATATTGCTGATTAAATCTGTATGTAAATATTGTTTCTACATATTTCATATCTAAATATACTTCCAGATCTATCTTGAAAAGACATGTTTCAACATGGTGGCTGAGCGTTGGTATCCTGTAGCTAATATGTCTATTCCACATTTAGTAATGATTTATGAATATTCGGAAACAGGTACAGCTAATAGTAACATTTGTACACACGATTTCAAGTACATGTATATCCTGTTGATTTATGCATTTTGTGAAATAATACAACTATCTCAAAATCAGCAAATAACAATATTGTACACACACACCATTTATTTTGCGTTAATGGTATAATAATATATACATAAAAATGTCGATATCGTTCACTTACAGGTTTGCATGACCACACTATGTATGAGACGTACGCCCTTTTCCACAACAGCATCTGTCTCGTCTGTGGCTCATTCCAGTGTCCATTCTGTCCCTACTACAACAAAGCAGCACCGCTAACACCACTGAAGTGGACAGTATACGCATTCATCCTTCCAGCATTGCATTTTATCAAATCCTATTTGTAGCAGTCATCGAACTGTCACAGAGAACTGAAACAGTGAATGGGCCCTTATTTTTAAAAGGACCAGCAACTATTGTAGAATTTCAAACTGCTTTCCGTATCACTGAAATGATGCATTCGCTGGTATCATGATTGTATGGTTGCTTAAAGTTATTTTTTTAGGATAAAACTGTTTCTTGAACAATCTATCAGTATTTGAGTGGTATATTATTTGAAAAGTGGATGTATAATTTGTAAGGATAATCTTGAAATACATTTAAGTAAGATACATAATTTCAAAACATATAAAAGGTAGGTACTGTAAATCTTCTAATAATGGCCTACCTCTAATACCCGCCTACCTCTATTAAACACCCCCCTGAGCTGGTAGCTATTCTGTTAAATACCTACCTCTAATAAACACCCCTCTGTACCTCTAATAGAAGCATTTTGTGATCATGTGGCAGTCAGTTTCTATTCATTGACTCATTATAACAAGGTTGCATTGTGTAAATCTCCTAAAATATCATGTATCCTTTGAAACAAAAGCGCTATGTCTTAATTAATTACGTTGATAACTGCCTACCTCCATTAAATGCCCACCTCTGAAAAGTGCCTCCCCCTGCAATAGAAATATGCCAATAACCACCAGCCCGTTATTGGAAGATTTACGGTATTTCTCTATTTAAGAAATATGATCTGATATATTGATTGGTTACAGTATGGGTACATAAACTATAAGTAAACATTCTATCATTCCGTGCAAAAATCACCGCCAATAACCCACTCTGATTGGTCGACCAGCGTGCTCAATTATACATTGACTGCAAGCGAGGAGACCACTAGTCTAAACTAGACTAGTACCGTCACATTTTCTACACAGCCGCTGACGTCGCATGTTCAAAATGTCAATGAGACCGTTATGATATGATTTGTTTTAAAATAAAAATGAATCAGACACTCATTTAGTGTGGATTTTAGTCATGATAGAATAGTATTTGACCACGAGATTGTCTTGTCAATTGAAATTGACAAGGGAAATTGAGCATGCTGACGTCTGATTTACCCAAACGAAGTGAGGGTAAATCAGACGTCATGCTCAATTTCCCGATTGACACTCCAATCTCGTGGTCAAATCCTACAGTGAAGGGTGTAATGAAAGAATGGCCATTCATCAATCTCCGTTCTGCGCTCTACGATGCATGTGCCCAAGGTTTACAGCTTCAACCATTAGATTGAAGTAGTATTAATGACCTATTAGCATATTAGAATTTTTAGGTCTCCATCTGATGTATATTTGATAAATGCCAGGTAATGAAATTCTCATTTTGTAAATATGTATAGAATTTATTCTACATATGAATGGTTTTCAACATCTTAGTAATGGAAGATGTTTATATCTGTTGCAGTTGTGTTACTGTCAAATGCTAATTTAATTCAATGTATATCAATATACGCACACAAAAAAAGAAAATGCACAAAAATAGAAATATCTGTCATTTTAAATGATAAGATACATATAGGTAAGAATTTGAGTGTAGTATTATTTGCACCTCAATCAATTATAATATTATAATTAAAACATGACAATAGCTGTGTACATTCAGAACCAAACACATAAATCCAAATTAGGATAAGGACATACAAGTAAATATCACAAATACATTGAATTTCTTTGTGATAAAAGTCCATGAAATATCATTCTTGGAATAACTATTTTATGAAAATGGTTTATACAAGTGTTTTTAGGTTTTATAATATAATAAGCATCCAATAACTTTGCCATGCATTCCAATCATTTGGATAAGATTTGGGGTAATTTTTGCAGATACTGTTGTGTATGTGATGCAGCCAAATTCAATCATACATTTTATTGATATCATTCAAAATATTTTATCTAGTATTAAATATAAAACTATATGTAATCTTTTTCTGTTCTTGGTCTACTTCTGTTTTCATACAGTCTTCTAATTCCTGGGTTTATGTATCAACATTCCTGAACGCAAAAAATATCTGAAGAATTGTGGATTTTGAAAATGGTATGTTGTAATTGATAGAGTTGGACTCTTTTAATTAACTTGAACTGGGGGAGTGACTTACAAATTTGAATTATCAGAGTGAATAATTATTTAAAGTTGCATGAAGGGAGAGTCTTCTGCTCAAGTTGTCCATAAAATCGAGGTATCAGAGTTTACAATAAATTAATATTACTATAATTCTATTCCATCAATTATGTTTTACTAACAATTTGAGTTCTCAATTGTTTTAAAATCCGCCTTCACAATATTCAAATGTACTGAATATTTTCAGTTTTAATGTGTTTTTTTCATATTAATGACATAAAAAAAGATTTTGATGTAGTTTCATATTATTAATATGTTGGAATAGTATTTTCTTTGTGATAAGTAGAACTTTATATAGTTTATATACATCATAAGAAATGATAATTGTAATTATTATACCTGTAGTTAATATACAATAATCAAATGCTATTTCTGGTTTGATGAACATCAATCTGCTCCCATTCCCTATAACCAATTGATGACCCAAGTAAATGTACCAATGGTACTGATAATACCAAAGGGTTTTAAACCACAGATTGCCACAAAGATGTCCTTAGGGGATGTACATGTTATAAAAGAAGCCGATCAAAGTCATTAAATCATGAATGAGGTATGACATCTGAAAATATAGGGTGCATGGTACATGAATTTATATGTATACATAGGATTTGGAGTTTTCTAAAAGATCATCTTTTATAATTGTTGAACTTTAACGTGACACATACATGTAGCACAATTTAAGATAATGTATCATAGAAAATTTCTTATTCAGACAAATATGTTGTTTGCTATGATATACATCTGACTCATTGTCATAAGGTCACGAATTTGATTTTAAAGACGGGTATTGATTGAGAACCGAAGTTCACAAACTAGTATCAAGGCAAATAGAGAGGCAACAGTGAATAATGCACCCGACTATACCACAAAATGAGTCCTGACAAACAGGCTTTGGTCCATTTTTGTGCAAGTTAAATTTTTGTCCAAGTTAAATCTGGTCCATTTTGGTCTATTTGGTTCCAAATTAAATAGGCTTTGAATTGTCACCATTTTCAAGTTACAAACCAAATTTGAGCACCATTACTAAAATGATGCAACCTGTACAAAGGTAAAAGTGATAAATGAACAAAATAATGCTTTGAAATGAACCCAAATGTAGATCATATGATTTTATGTGAAATAGGCTCCAAGTTGTCAATATTTTCAACTGAGTAACCAAATTTAAGCAAAAACGATGTGACCCACATGATGAGGGTTACCTGTCAAAAAAGGACAAAATAGTGCTTCAGAGTGGACCCAAACTTAATATGGACCATTTTGGTCAATGTGAAATTGGCTCCAAGTAGTCATGATTTTCAATTGATAAATCAATTTTGAGCATTCTTCCTCAAATGATGTGAGCTGGAGAGGGTAACTAACCGGAGTAGGACACTAGGCAAACGGGTCGGCGGCAGTACGCAGTTAATGCTGTAGAAGCCAATAAGCCTTATTTTTAAAGGCACATGACTTCCTACTTAATTTTGATAATGTTTTATGTGATAAATTGAATATTGCTTAATAAAAAAATGACAATATTTGAGCACGGGCCAAAATGCAGGTTTTGACATTATACACAATCATATCATTTGAATAATATATTTGGACATTGTCATAAAAATGTAAACTTAACAAAAACTGAAATGGTTGCAATAGCCATTATTTTTCAATATTCAAATGTAAAATAATATTTCCAGATAAACTTTAATTTAACATACTTTACTTTTTGTTTGTAGTGAATAAATTTATTGTTTTTATTTTAAACCCATCATAGGATATTTTTGAAAAAAAACAAATGTTTATTATATATATATATTATATATATATATGAATATATATATATATATATATTTATATATATATATCATTATATATTATATATATATATATATATTGATAAATCACAATTATATATATGGGGTACTTACCTTTTCCTCAAAATATTATGCCCTTTTTTTTATTTGGATATATCTTTATAATCATCTAATAATCTTGTCTATTATATATGATTATTGTATGGTTCAAACAATCAAACTTATATGATATGTGAGGCTAGACTGAGATGGCTTATATCACCACTCAAGTTGAATGCAGTCCTATACCTATATATATATATAGATATATCAAGCAAGGGATTGTAAATCCGTCTAACTTGGGATGCAATTTACCTGTGCAGGCAATGATGTATTGTTAATCTAGCAATTCAGTAAAGGCCAAATGATATACATTAAGCATAGACGTTTAAAAGACATTTCTGTAGTATTATTTTGTTAATAAGAGTGACTATCATCGGTAGTCACATTTGTTTGTGGGTTTGGCGTATCCAGCAAATATGGGCGACCCTGGGTATTCTAAATTAGAAACATAAAACGGGCAAATTCAATGCTGTTGGTTTTGGCAGAAATCTGAACTGCGTGGGGAGTGAATTTGAATCAATGACGTACAAAAGCACACACACCCCCACCCTCCGGACACTATTTGTAAGTACCGTGAATCTCGCTTTCAGAATGTAAACATTACCTTATATGGTCATAGGTTTGGAAGCATTTTCCTATTAACTTGCATACAAAAATACAATTATTACGACATTTTCATTTCAAAAATAAATAATCTTCAAGATTATAGTTACTTTTATTAAAAAGAGATTTGTCATTTACTTAAAAAATACGTTAGCATCAGCTGCATTGGGGATTAGCATGCAGCTAGATATGATACCACTCTAAAATACCAATAAAAACCAGTGATAATTAATAACATTATTTGACATTTCATCATAAATATACAAAAGAAAAAGAGCAATGAATATAAATTCTAATGTCATTAAGTGCGTTAGAACTAGATCTAGGTCAGAGGGTGGGGTACTGGGCATGAACGTCAGTGACAGTGCGTCGATAATGACGTCTTCCAAGAAATATTGACAGCATCAAGTGCTATCTTGAAAAGTGCAGAAAGTAAGTGAAGTACTTTAGATACTGATGCCATAGTCAATGTTCTTCTTTTCAAATAACACATTTAGTTCAAAACACTTTGAGTTTGTCAAACGGGACAACACAAAAATGGTTAGATTCTAGTCTGTCATGTACCCGGGGTCATGTATCACTGTACTCCAAGGTAAAACACGTTCGAATATTATGAATATTTTAATGCGTTAATTTATAAAATCTATGGTTATATATTAATAAGCAAATTACCATGAAATACTTTTCCATACAACTCTCTTTATTGACAGCATTATTCAATACAAATCCTGTAATATTTGAGCATTAATTTTATCGGAGTTTGCCTCCCACATGAAACCTGAGGCAGTCTATCATAATGAAGCATTACTTCATTAAAATTATATCTACGGGATAAAAGATTTAGTCATAAGTACTTTTTCATTAAATACCCATTGTTAGTCACTTAATTCATTTATCACAAACATCCACGATATGATCATATATAACGTTAAACACCGTCGACGGGGCTTAAAAATCCGCGTAACAAAACTGTTAAACACCGTACGTCGATTCGAAGGTTCTCCTGCATTCTGTCGCCAAAATATAGAACATATCTATTCCAATTCAATTGTATAATAAAGATATTTTATATAGGTATGTCTGGATGTTATTGTTGGTGTAATATGTGCTTTGATATGGCAGGAAAATGCTTCCAAACCTCTCAAAACCTATGACCATATAAGGTAATATTTATATTTGAAAACGAGGTTCACGGTACTTAACTGGTGAAAAGGGACTAGTCCATTAGCCACATTCTCTTATAGTTACGTTGTTGGAAGTGGGCGTGGCATCATGAAATAATAACGCTCTTTTCTGAAAATATTTCCGGGACTTTGCGGGAATGAACTCTACATTAGGCCGAGCCTGCCGGCCCGTATAAAAAGAATTTTGGTCAATATTTGAATTAAGAAGGCAAAATGCAACTTTTAACATGATACACAATCATATTGTTGTCTTAAAGAAGAAAATTAGTTTTTGTTTTTATGAACGCAATTTTAGAGCCCTAACACTATACTGAAAACTATTTGCAATAGCCAATTATTTTTTATCTGTAATTATATCACAATGTACAATAGGGTTTTACTTTTATTATTAACTTCTTTTTAATTCATTTTTTTACTTATTAATGTATGTAGTGAATAAATTTATTGTTTTTTATGCATAACGTATATTGTATATTATATCTGAAAAAAAGAAATGTTATTATATTACTTGTCAATGATTAGTACATTGATTTCTTATCCATGAATAATATACTTATTCCTCAAAATGTTCTTTATTATCAAGTGATATTCATTATATTTGAGGTCTAATGCAACTGTATCCTTTTGAAAAATCACAATTATATATATTTTGGGGGTACTTACCTTTTCCTGCAAAATGGATATGCCCTTTTTTTCAAATTTTGGAAAATGTCTTTAAAATCATCTAATAATCTTGTCTATTGTGTATGATTATTGTGCTGGTTCAAACAATCAAACTTACCCCAAACCCATTCAGCGAGCCTTTTGGAAAAATTGTGTACCATAGATATTGATAGTGTACTTCGTAAAGGTAGACTGAGATGGCTAGGTCAGGTATCACCACTCAAGTTGAATGCAGCTCTCGCTGATTAGCAAAGTAAGATAACTTGTAATAGAATAAAAGAAAAGCAAGGGAAGACCAAAAACAGACTTGGGATGCAGTTGTGCAGAAAGATCTTGAACATTTGGGCACGAGTCTGATAGAACCTAATGACCAAAAGGCTTGGAGGGGATGGTTGAGATGTAGACTGGGCACACACCCTCTGAATGAGGAATGATTAGAACCTGCTTAAATGAATTTAGTATTTGATAGGTTGATTGATAGATTTATTTATTTATGTCCTTCCAGTACTATGGTAACTGGGCTGCTGCATAGAAAGTGTGCCAATTATTTAAAAGGGATATTATTGAACAAAGTCATTAATTAACTAAGTATTTAAAACTATGGAAATCATGAATTCTTTGTAACAATGGCTAATTATCACATGAATATCAAGGGCTCAATATATGACCCCATATATTGCTCAAAACTTGCTTTTGAGCAATTATTGGTTAATACCTCCAATATTTTGATGACAAGCAGTTCATCTTGATCACGGAAACGATGTCATTTACCAGGAAGCAAATAACCCTGATAATGATGATTGTAAAGAAATTATGGAATATTTGTGTAATATGATGAGCATTCACAGCAGACATCGTGAATGTCGCAATATTTATGTTTAGTGCCGCATGCCATGGTGCAATTCGCGCGTACCAGGGTAACTTTATAAAAAGATTTGCTACCTCCCTGGTCTGATATAGATCGAATTTCCTAAAGAATTTTCGAATCATCCTTGCAGAGTATGTCTATTGAATTTCTTTTACACTTCACAGATGTCTTTTATATCAAAGTTTATAGGGCATGAATAGCAGTCAGAATTATCATATTTACATTACAGAAGACCTATTTAACACAGATAAATATTTTTAAAGCACTTGTTTGACACTTCACAGGTATGAACCCATTTAACTGTCGTTTGAAAGGCGTGAATTAAAAGTTATCCAAAATTTTGAGACATCAAAGAGACTTTTTACCCAGCATTTTTATAGTAGTTCAAATGAATGGGTAGCCAAAATATTATGGTAAGTGTCACGTGCCCATTGTATCAGTGCTCATCATCTGGATCTGTTATCACACTATCCCATTTTCAGCTCAAGCTACGTTCATCCCATTTACAGATAAGCATGTTACATATAAAAACAACGATACCCTTATTACAGCTAACAATACAAGCTGACAACTTTATTGGCATTTTATACACTGGTCACATAAATGGGAACCCCATTTACCATATGTATTGACACCAATTACCATGAGTCCAAGATATATATTGTCATTGTGGTCATAAACAAGACTAGCATTTACCTACGTTTATTTACTTCTAATTCTCCATAGTCCTAAAACATATTTCATTCAGATAAGATGACGTCAAAGGTTTGTGACTACCCAATTTCACATAGACTATGCTAGCTCCAGATGCACAATAAGACGCCAAAAGCTTACTGTCATTTCAAGGTGGACTTGAGTGTTTTGGCCCCAACTTTGGAGTGATCTGGCTGGTTCGGTTGAGAACGCACTTCAGGCTGATTCTGAGTCTTTTTGCTTAACTGTGGCCCGTCTGCTGCTTTTGGAGGATGTATGGTTGACAGATGAAACCATAAGTGCCTCCACTGCCGTTACAATCTGAATCAATAGAAGCATGAAACAGAAGCATCTTTTCCATCAGTTGTTCACGATGCTACATGATTAATGCTGTCTTCATGGAGGAAATGACGCACTTCTGCCTGGTTCTGGCCCCAAAATTAATTATCACTTCTCCAGCTTTTTCCGACTTGTGGGCTCCTGTTTTGGGTTATTGAATCGTTGATTTGGATGATCCCTTTGCTTTTCTGTGTCGTCTGGAGGCTAGCTTAATCTTTCTGCTTAAATGTGGCATTACTGACGATGTTCATAAAGATGTTCCCGTATTCTGGTGTGCTTTTTCTGAATGGTCCCATATGCCTGCCTTTTCACCCAGTTCCTTAGAAAGGTCACTGGCCGTTATTCCAGGCGATCCCGTACATTTTGGCCTCATCTGGAGCTAACATCATCGATGTAAATAGGGGGTTAACAGAATGTGGAATCACGAATCATGTGTAGTCGGTGATAGTCCAGGAGGTTGAAGCCGAATCATTCGTGGGATTGTACAGTTTTTTTCCATTGTAACTTTGAACATTGTCTCGTAACGTTACAGCCGTGATTTAATATCGTTGAATCATCTTTACGCAGATAAATTTCTCATCCCATAACCACCATAACGATACTGGTTGGTACTGTTGGGGTGAGCATTCCTGGCTGTCCAACAGGACCCAGGCGTCGAAAGGGGTGGTAAGTACAAAAGTCATGCACACAACATCTACACGCGTGGCCTGCCATACACTAATATGAGACAGTGTGTCTCAGTCACCTAAACTCACAGCGAGAATCACTGCATCTCACCACTTTTTGGTAGGTGTGATTTAACAAATAGAGTGTAAAAAGTATGTCCAAATATCAAAATTCTATTGCGGAGGACTGTGTCGCCATATTTAAAGTTTTGAAATCATAAGATATATACTAGAGCATCCAGCATAAAACGGATGCCCTGACTCCCATTGTATTGCTACAATTAGACACATTGTCTTACATTAGTATACGCAGGCCAGGCGCGTTCACTTTTGTATTGTGAATATTGTATTCATCCACCTCTATTGAAGCGGAATGAGTCGTTCTGTTTTGCCAATTGTTAAATGAAAATAGCCATGAAAATATATATACACCTCCACCCCCACACCGATCCACTATCTGGACCTTGTTGTGAACACGTCAAGACTTTGAAAAGTCATGCATACACCAAGAAAAGGTCACGAAATATATGCTAATTATTGCCACGTACAAATGTTCCCATACCATAGTAGTTGTAATCGTACCAAAACAAGGTTACTAATGTCAAATTAGTATTGTTATTTTTTCTAGGAAGGGACAAGGTCCCGAGTGCTGATGTGGTCAAGACCAACAAAATTAGGTTAAAACTAGCCCCAGCCATGGTGCAGATATGTTCCTGGTGTGATTTCGACAAAGTTAGGACATGGTACCAACATGGTCCAGAGAATATCAAATACTTTTTTATCTTGGTCTAACAGCCACGGGGAAAAGGTTAGAAAGGGTACATCGTCGACTCTTTTATCTTTGGCAAAAAAATAAGCTCAAGACAAGGAACTAAACGGGCAATCAAAAGAAAATTTGACAAGTTTTAACGTTGTCTCGATCTGATTACAACTAGTGGAATGGCGTGGTAACATGGGGCTATGTGTTTTGTGTTTACTTTTTAAAAAAGAAAAAAACTTTTATCCCTCTTCACGCCTACTTAGTAAAGAGACAAGGGTGAGAAAATGGAATCTTTCGTGGGTGGTAATATTTGCTTACAAGGCAGACATAGGTATTGAGTATACAAGTAACCAACGTAAAAAAGTAGGCACGACCTTTAATACTGCACCATGGAATACGCTTAATTAATGCAATAACATTTACCAGAAGGTTGCAGGATTTACTCCAAACATGCAATTAGTAGGGTATTTAATGCATATCTGCCTTGTAAATTGAAATTAAATTATACCATTTTTAGGCTCCACTGGTAACGTTCATGGGAGAAATATTATATTGACTTTTTGCGATTGGCAGTGGATCCAATTTAAACTGGGACACAAGTTTGCGACCAGTGTGACCACTCAAGCAAATCCCTATGACAAGAAAACTCGACCAATGAAAAGTTAAATATTTATTTATCCCCCACATCAATAATCTTCTTATTAAAAGACGCATCTGTGCGTGAAGGGGTAGTGGCTTGGCGGCGGCGGCCCCTGTGACTACTTTGCGGGCAGCGTGCAGGCGACACGGACACACCGACCATGGAGGTGAGTGAAAGGCGCACTCCCTGTGCGCTTTTTTGAAAAGAAAAGAAAATCTCCATAAGAGTGTATTACTTGTTTGTGTTTAATGTTTTATTACAATTCGAAAATGCGTAAGGATGAAATTGTGCTGCCTTTCTGGTGATGTATTCTAGATTTTAAACGAGGACTTCATAGCTTAGTCTTTTTCCCTTTTTCTTTTGGATAATTATTTATGCTGGATTTTATTGGATATTCGCATTTTCTTGGTAGAATTGTGTGTGCTCGTTTTGCGCTTACTGAATTTGGTCATTGTTTCATTTGATATGAATTATTTTAGTGGCTATTGCCTAGAAACTGTGGAAGTTTAAAGCTAATGAAACATTTGTGTCGCACCATTGCTCTGTGTAGTGTAGGGTTTAGAAATGAGTGTCTCTCTCATTCTCTATCCTATAGATATTAACGGCAGTAACAGTATAATTAAGTGAAACAAAACAAAAACAATGCTGCCTCTTAGCCCTCTAAATATGGGAACACTTTTGCTCGTGTTTATTGATGTACATTGTGCATGCTATTTTAAATCATCACCAACTCAACAATTATTTAAGTACTACATGTATTTAGATGCGGTTTAAAGTGGTTACATGAATTGGGTTGTAGATTGCTAATGATAAGAAATTGTAAAAATTGTTATTTGTGTGTTTTCATTATTAAAAGAAACACGCATTTTTTTCTTTCTGACAAGTTTATCAGCCATCAGTTACAACTGGACGGATCATAGGCAGTACATGTGCGCGCTTTTGCCGTGTAGATTAGAATCGTCTTCTTTAAAGAGACTGTATGATCATTTAATAGTCATTTCAAACGAAAATGTCATGCATAAATGATACTAGATGATATTGTCAACAGTATTGGCAATTTCTGTAAATCATAAATATGATGATAATAACGGCAATGAATAAATTAACACATCACTATCGACACATTACAAACAGCGCATAAGTAAAAACCCTGGAAGAACGATGCAGCATATGCTCTGTATTAATGTACCATACCAACAAAAACTAGTCTCTGGGTAATAAACAGGAAACATGAACTACTGATCTGTTATTTTTTTTAAATTAAACTTTGAATTTGAATTCTTTCCTGCGAATGAATGTGCTAGTAGAGTGAACTCCATTCATTAAACAAACAGAAAACCTGATTTTCGTTGTGGGTTTGTGTACATTGTCGCCCATGTGTAGCAAACAGCCCGTTCTCCACTCTCCTACGCCTGAATGTTGTGAGAGAAGCATGTGCAAATATTTGACATAAACAATACATAAATAGTTAACTAACATAGTCATCAGTATTTGGCTCAACGTCATTTACGAGCATTTACTTCCATATCAAACGGTCCGTCCTGAAAACCCCAAGTGTGCTGGGGCGAAACGCTCATGATGTACGCAACTTTAGAACTTTGAAGACGAATTTTCGCCCGTTTATTTCGTTCTATTCAAAATTATAATAACGATACTATGAATAATTATAGAGTACAGCAGGCAGCACAAAAATATGCGCACACATTCATAAATGAAATAAACGGGGCGTCTCGACTTATGTGCGTGAACACACTGGGTTTCCAACTTGTTGGGTACCATGGCTACAATAAGATTTAGTCACGTTGAGAAAATACCAAAAACATGAAAAGAAAAAAAAAGTAGATCAAGCAAACAGTCAATAAGTAGGACTTGTCTAAATAGTCATCTGTATTTACAACTCTGCTAAGGATTTCTTTCATTCCTGTGCCACCCACCAATTGAGAGGTATCTTCCTGTTTGCCTATTAAGTATTAATAAGAAAATACAATTAGCAACCCATTCACTCTGCCTGCTGTGGTGATATTCCCACGGCGGTTTTCGCTTCATCAGCCCTCAAGCACCTGGGTGCTAAGTTTTAAACTAAATTAAAATTACATGGTGTTGTCGTTCTGTACGATCATTTAATCATGTTATAAGTGCAGATTTAATCATCAGTAAATTTCATAGCGTGTTTCTACTTTTTTACAATTCCATTAAAGCGCACGTTTTTCTATTGTAGTCTCTTCATTTTTTACATTTGAACATGTTCAGTCTTATCTTACTTTTCCCCTCATGCTTATGATCAGATTGTTCCCTCTTCTAGTTGGCGTCTTGGAAATCTCATGCTTACCTGTGCATGTGGCATGTATTGTCGATTACCCAAGGGTTTTAAGGGGCAATGTACTTTTTGGGACCCCGATTCATGCCATGAGCGTCACGATGAAGAAATTTAAGAGTATAAACAACGATTGGAACTATTACCCGCCAGTTTTAAATTGTATATTGTTAATTGCACCTGAATTTTTTAAAAACTATTTTAACCCCGAGTGCCAACATTCAAGGCATGATATTTATGTTTCAATGTGACCCGGGGCTTTTGCATTTTCTATGGCGCTAACTTCTAAAAATCTATTTGTAATTCAAACACAAGGTTCGCATATATTTGCTCTCGTATTTTCCCATATGCTATGAAAATAACATGTCAAATTGTGGGATTATCAACGGTGCAACTATGACTTGAACTTTGCTGTCACTTTCTGTAATTCTGTAATATTATCAGCAGATCGTGGTAAGAATTTTAAAAAAGGAGTTTCAATGTGGAATCTTCAATGTTATAGCTCTTGGTATTTGAAGTCACTTCAGATGTTTAAATGAACACATGCCTCTAAAATGTTTGAATGTTCTACTAAGGATTTTTTATGGTAGTTTGAAAGTTATCTTTTACTTGCATACACGCTGTGTATGTAATACCAGTATCTTTCACGTATGCAGCGCGGGCTAGCTTAATCTTTCTGCTTAAATGTGCATTACTGATGTTCATAAAAGACTTGTTCCGGCGTATTCTGGTGTGCTTTTTTCTGAATGGTCCCATATGCCTGCCTTTTCACCCAGTTCCTTTAGAAAGGTCACTGGCCGTTATTCCAGGCGATCCCGTACATTTTGGCCACATCTGGAGCTAACATCATCGATGTAAATAGGGGGTTAAAACAGAATGGGAATCACGAATCATGTAGTCGGTGATAGTCCAGGAGGTTGAAGCCCGAATCATTAGGTGGGATTGTACAGTTTTTTTCCATTGTAACTTTGAACATTGTCTCGTAACGTTAGCAGCCCAGTGATTTAATATCGTTGAATCATCTTTACGCAGGAAATTTCTCATCCCATAACCACCATAACGATACTGGTTGGTACTGTTGGGGTGAGCATTCCTGGCTGTCCAACAGGACCCAGGCGTCGAAAGGGTGGTAAGTACAAAAGTCATGCACACAACATCTGCTACACGCGTGGCCTCCATACACCAATATGAGACAGTGTGTCTCAGTCACCTAAACTCACAGCGAGAATCACTGCATCTCACCACTTTTGGTAGGTGTGATTTAACAAATAGAGTGTAAAAAGTATGTCCAAATATCAAAATTCTATTGCGGAGGACTGTGTCGCCATATTTAAAGTTTTGAAATCATAAGATATATACTAGAGCATCCAGCATAAAAACGGATGCCCTGACTCCCATTGTATTGCTACAATTAGACACATTGTCTTTACATTAGTATACGCAGGCCAGGCGGCGCTCACTTTTGTATTGTGAATATTGTATTCATCCACCTCTATTGAAGCGAATGAGTCGTTCTTGTTTGCCAATTGTTAAATGAAAATAGCCATGAAAATATATATACACCTCCACCCCCCCACACCGACTATCTGGACCTTGTTGTGAACACGCTAAGACTTTGAAAAAGTCATGCATACACCAAGAAAAGGTCACGAAATATATACTTATGGCATAGTTTTATTGTTACCCACCAGTGACCTTACTTAACTGGTGGTCAATAGTGACCTCTTTTCACTTGTAATGTTTATTCTGACGTAACCAAGTTGCCAAATACTGTAGCGGTCAGTATACCTTTACTTATCAGTCTGTGTTTAGAATCCGGTGGAAGAACGTGTATAATTTTGTTCAACTGTTAATTTCAAAAGTTTTTCGTTCAGGATTTTGAAAGTTTTCATTGTTGGAGGATTAATTCAGACTTTTACTTAAAGTTTCGCGTTGTGCTAGTGCAGTTTATTATTTGTGGAGTATTTCTTTGAACAAGGCTGGCGTTTTCAGGTGTGTAATTTTGCTTTCATTATTGTTACACGTGGTTTGGGCGTTTGTCGTTGTAACCATCCAGCCAAAGATTCTAGTAATTGGCCATTCGTTTGTAAGTCGTTTTTCTCAATATGCCATTCAAGCTAATAACAGAACTAATTTGGGTTTGCGTACATCTTCACACAAAGTCCATCTGTGGGGTTTCTCAGCAATGTTAGTAGATCACTTGAGTTACCATAAAAATTGGATTAAAGCCCTATCACCCCAAGTAGTTTTGATTATATTGGCTCAAATGATCTTGATAATGGTAACATACCCCTACATCTCTTGGTACAGACGCTTGAAAGTTTCGCAAGTATATTAAAAAGGCAATTTCAGGTAAAGGTGGTGGCAGTTTTGGAAGCATTTTTTAGGACTAAAGTGTGCCGTGGAACATCCCTGACGGTGACTGATTTGAATCTTTCTATTTATGAATTCAATCATTTATGTAGGTCAGCACAGCAGTTTAAATTTTGGCATCACGTGGGTCTAGTTGCAGATTGGCGGCGGTACATTTCAACAGATGGAGTTCATCTCAACACACACGGAATGGTTAAATATTTTTAATCTGTGCAATCAGCTTTATCCTTTTTTCATCTATGTCACGCTATGTGTAACCTACTCAAAGTTTTGTTATTATGGTATAGCTTCATTTCAGCTGCTGCTTGTGTCTTTTGAGCCAGGCTCAATTATCTCAACTAATATTTCCCGTTATTTTTTTTTCCAGCACAATCTGCCAGCATCCTTTTAACTTGTGTGGTGCCATTGTAGAATTCTTTTTCATCTACCTTTAGCACATATTCGTACTTTATGCATGTACCTTTTAACTTACGATCTTTTTAGTAAGTCAGCCGTGCCTTTAGCACATAATTGCACTTTATGTACTGTTAACTGACTATGTCCTTTGTAAGCCCGCGTGCCTTTAGCACATATTTGCACTTTATCCTTGTACCCTTTAACTACCATGCCCTTAGTAAGTTTGTCGTGCCTTTAGCACATAATTGCACTTTATCCATAAACCCTGTAACTGATATCCCTAGTAAGTGAGTCGTGCCTTTAGCACACTTTTTGCACTTAATCCGTTTATCTCCTACTGACGATGCCTTTAGTAAGTCAGACGTGCATTTAGCACATATTCGCACTTTATTCGTGTATCTCGCCCTGACGATGCCTTTAGTAAGTCAGACGTGCCTTTTAGCACATATTCGCACTTTATTCGTGTATCTCGCCCTGACGATGCCTTTAGTAAGTCAGGCGTGCCTTTAGCACATATTCGCACTTTATTCGTGTATCTCGCCCTGACGATGCCTTTAGTAAGTCAGGCGTGCCTTTAGCACATATTCGCACTTTATTCGTGTATCTCGCCCTGGCGATGCCTTTAGTAAGTCAGAAGTGCCTTTAGCACATATTCGCACTTTATTCGTGTATCTCGCCCTGACGATGCCTTTAGTAAGTCAGACGTGCCTTTAGCACATATTCGCACTTTATTCGTGTATCTTGCCCTGACGATGCCTTTAGTAAGTCAGGCGTGCCTTTAGCACATATTCGCACTTTATTCGTGTATCTCGCCCTGACGATGCCTTTAGTAAGTCAGACGTGCCTTTAGCACATATTCGCACTTTATTCGTGTATCTCGCCCTGACGATACCTTTAGTAAGTCAGGCGTGCCTTTAGCACATATTCGCACTTTATTCGTGTATCTCGCCCTGACGATGCCTTTAGTAAGTCAGACGTGCCTTTAGCACATATTCGCACTTTATTCGTGTATCTCGCCCTGACGATGCCTTTAGTAAGTCAGACGTGCCTTTAGCACATATTCGCACTTTATTCGTGTATCTCGCCCTGACGATGCCTTTAGTAAGTCAGACGTGCCTTTAGCACATATTCGCACTTTATTCGTGTATCTCGCCCTGGCGATGCCTTTAGTAAGTCAGAAGTGCCTTTAGCACATATTCGCACTTTATTCGTGTATCTCGCCCTGACGATGCCTTTAGTAAGTCAGACGTGCCTTTAGCACATATTCGCACTTTATTCGTGTATCTTGCCCTGACGATGCCTTTAGTAAGTCAGGCGTGCCTTTAGCACATATTCACACTTTATTCGTGTATCTCGCCCTGACGATGCCTTTAGTAAGTCAGGCGTGCCTTTAGCACATATTCGCACTTTTTATTCGTGTATCTCGCCCTGACGATACCTTTAGTAAGTCAGACGTGCCTTTAGCACATATTCGCACTTTATTCGTGTATCTCGCCCTGGCGATGCCTTTAGTAAGTCAGACGTGCCTTTAGCACATATTCGCACTTTATTCGTGTATCTCGCCCTGACGATGCCTTTAGTAAGTCAGACGTGCCTTTAGCACATATTCGCACTTTATTCGTGTATCTCGCCCTGACGATGCCTTTAGTAAGTCAGACGTGCCTTTAGCACATATTCGCACTTTTATCCGTGTATCTCGTACGGACAATGCCTTCAGTAAGGCAGTCGTGCCTTTAGCACATAATTGCACTTTATGCAGGTACCTATGTATAGGACGTTTCCCTCAGTAAGTCAGCCTTGGTGTCTACATTTAACTGAACTTTCTTCCAGGTAATGGTCTAGGTCAGTCATGGTGTCTACTTTTAACACATGCCTTGAGCACATTTTTGAACTTTTGCAGGTACCTTGTTGCTGGCGATACCTTTAGTTAGTCTATCATTGTGTCTACACTTTATAAGTGCCTTTTGCACTTTTGCATGTACCTTGTAACTGAAAATGCGTTTTAAATCAGCCATTGTGTCTACATTTAATATGTGCCGTTAGCACATTTTTGCACTTTTGCAGATACGTTGTAACATATGATGCCTTTAGTAAGTCAGAATTTGTGTCTACACTTAATACATGCCTTCAGGAGATTTTTGCAGGTACCGTTGAACTCGCGATGCCTTTAGTAAAGCAACCGTGCCTTTAGCACATACTTTGCACTTTATGCATGTACCTGGTAAATGGCAATGTCTTTAAAAATCAGTCATTGTGTTTACTTTAACACGTGTCTTAAGCACATTTTTGCACTTTTGCAAGTGCCTTGTAAGTTACAATGACTTTAGCAAGTCAGTCTTTGTGTTGACACTTAATATGTGCCTTTAGCACATTTTGCACTTTTGCAGGTTCCTTGTAACTGACAATGCCTTTAGTAAGTCTGTCGTGCCTTTAGCACGTACGTGCACTTTATGCAGGTACCCATGAAACTGACGATGCCCTCAGTGTGTCAATCAGGGTGTTTTCGTTTAACAGAAATTTTTTCCAGGTAATGGTTTAGGATGCCGTATAACTCATCCACTCTATATTATACAATGGTGTATAGTGCCTATTGTGCTACCTGTGAGTTTGACTGCTTATTGTCTCATAATGTACCCCATTTATCTGCCGTGAGTTTTTATTTTAGGATGCCACCAAAGAGAGCAGCAAGTGGGACAACCAAAAGAAAGGGTCCACCTGCAAAGTAAAGCGCACAGGACGAAGCTTTATAGCAGGTTGGCTATAGATTTGCCTCAAGATGACAGCAGCCACCAAGGTGTTCCTTTTTTCGAGTGTTGCGCAGGCTCCTTGGAGTAGTCGCAAGTGGCTTCGCTCACGCACCTCTCATCCTTGGTGGCTCAGCTCCCAGCCTCAGTCCAGATATCCATGCAACAGCAACAGGATTATCTGGCAAGATAACAGCCCTGTATCAGCTACACGCAGGAAGCAGCTTTACAGCTAAATTTAGAACCTTTAACAGAGCAACAGTCACCTTCTTTTTTACCCCGGGTTAATGGTGCCACACTTGGGCCAGGGGAGCATCCTCTTCAGGATTACAGTGTGTTCAGATCATTGCAGCCTATTATTTAGAATTTTCATCGCTGCTCTCCAAACACGAGGATACCCTGGCCCTGCGCTTGTCTAAGGATGCTAGGAATTTGTTTTGTGGCCAAAGACCCTAAAGCTATAACCTGTAGTTTTTGTCCCTCTGTGACGATGAAGTGTCGTCTATGGAATCAATAAATAAACTTCCAGGGATGCTATGTTTTTCACTTTGCTTAGAATTTTAGTATTAGTTATCCAGTGTACAACATAGTTTGACTCGTTTCATGGTAGATACCAGTTGTTACATTTTGAAAATCAAGGTAATCTTCCTAACTCAAACCTTCTTCATTACACGTCATTGTATGTAATTAATTTCGGTTGTTGTATTCACATGTTTTCACAGTTTTATATTACATGTAGTTTTGCAAGCACGTCTTGGTTGGTTTGCGGTTCCATTCATAATGGATACCAGGTTAGAGATTGTAACTCAATGTAATCTTCATTACTCAAACCAACCTTCAATTCACGTCATGGTATTATTTATTTATTTATTTAATTTATGGGCTTTGTATTCCCATGTATCCACAATTTAAATTTTTTGCGAGCACGCCTTGGTTGGGGTTTTGGTTGTCGTTTTTTGTACCCCAACTAATTACTCAATAAACTCGTCAGCATCTTAAATGCTGACAATTAACAACATTCACCTGTGTTTATTTTCATAATTACATAGCTAGGCGTGCTCGCCATAAGTCACAATGCAAAAATATCATTTTTTATCAATATAAAAAATTCTTTTTGCAATTTACTTATGGCATAGTTTTATTGTTACCCACCAGTGACCTTACTTAACTGGTGGTCAATAGTGACCTCTTTTCACTTGTAATGTTTATTCTGACGTAACCAAGTTGCCAAATACTGTAGCGGTCAGTATACCTTTACTTATCAGTCTGTGTTTAGAATCCGGTGGAAGAACGTGTATAATTTTGCCTCCATCTTCCCCACCACCACCCTTTTAAGTTTGTGTGTGTGTTTTAGGTAATGTTAGTATATTGCATTATTATTGTATTTACTTTTTCCAGGTTTCAAGTTTTTAATTAGTTAGGTTATCTATGTGTCATGCTTTTCCTCCCCCTTTTTCCCATTGAGGTTTTAAGGGAGGTTTTTAAAGCAGACTTCTTTTAGAACGTTGTTATTCCTTTAAACATCATTTGTAAATTTGTTTTATTGTAATCTCTGTATATATGCTACCATAGTTACTTGGATAAGGTTAATATTCCATCTATGTGATTTGTTTCTTTATCTGTATCTTGTTATACTATTCTGGATTGTCGTTTTTTGTACCCCAACTAATTACTCAATAAACTCGTCAGCATCTTAAATGCTGACAATTAACAACATTCACCTGTGTTTATTTTCATAATTACATAGCTAGGCGTGCTCGCCATTTTAAAATTTTATTGTTACCCACCAGTGAAAATTCCATTGGTGGTTCATTAATTGCACCTCTTTATGTGTTTATTCTGAAACAAGTTGAGTAATAATCATTATGTTCTAATTGTACACTTGTCTTCTTATCAGATACAATAATTTTGCCTCCATCTTCCCCACCACCCTTTTTAAGTTTGTGTGTGTGTTTTAGGTATTGTTAGTATATTGCATTATTATTGTATTTACTTTTCCAGGCTTCAGTTTTTTAATTGGTTAATCTATGTGTCATGCTTTTCCTCCCCCTTTTTCCCATTGAGGTTTTAAGGGAGGTTTTAAAGCAGACTTCTTTTAGAACGTTGTTATTCCTTTAAACATCATTTGTAAATTTGTTTTTATTGTAATCTCTGTATATATGCTACCATAGTTACTTGGATAAGGTTAATATTCCATCTATGTGATTTGTTTCTTTATCTGTATCTTGTTATACTAATCTGGATTGTCGTTTTTTGTACCCCAACTAATTACTCAATAAACTCGTCAGCATCTTAAATGCTGACAATTAACAGCATTCACCTGTGTTTATTTTCATAATTACATAGCTAAAGCGTGCTCGCCATAAGTC
>CM032660.1:12324749-12341489 GCA_019095985.1 Streblospio benedicti
AAGTTTTAATCCTAAACAAGCCAAAAATGCAAAATGAAACGAAATCCTCCGTGGTATAATAATGAATGAAGGCCAACTGAAGCCATGTTGATCCAATGTAGCTAGACTGCTGCTAGCTAGCTAGCAAGCGAAACCATGAGTCTGGCTGTGCTTGCATATAAACGGAATTTTTGTAAAATACAAAATGATCATAAATTTTTATAGCGTGTTTCTACTTTTTACAGTTCCATTAAAGGGTTTTTCTATTGTAGTCTCTTCATTTTTTACATTTGAACATGTTCAGTCTTATCTTACTTTTTTCATCATGCTTATGATCAGATTGTTCCCTCTTCTAGTTGGCGTCTTGGAAATCTCATGCTTACCTGTGCATGTGGCATGTATTGTCGATTACCCAAGAGTTTTAAGGGGCAATGTACTTTTTGGGACCCCTATTCATACCATGAGCGTCACGATGAAGAAATTTAAGAGTATAATCAACGATTGGAACTATTACCCGCCAGTTTTAAATTGTATATTGTTAATTGCACCTGAATTTAAAAAAAAAACTATTTTAACCCCGAGTGCCAACATTCAAGGCATGATATTTATGTTTCAATGTGACCCGGGGCTTTTGCATTTTCTATGGCGCTAACTTCTAAAAATCTATTTGTAATTCAAACACAAGGTTCGCATATATTTGCTCTCGTATTTTCCCATATGCTATGAAAATAACATGTCAAATTGTGGGATTATCAACGGTGCAACTATGAGTTGAACTTTGCTGTCACTCCATTCTGTAACAATGTGGAATCTTCAATGTTATAGCTCTTGGTATTTGAAGTCACTTCAGATGTTTAAATGGACACATGCCTCTAAAATGTTTGAATGTTCTACTAAGGATTTTTTTATGGTAGTTTGAAAGTTATCTTTTACTTGCATACACGCTGTATATGTAATACCAGTATCTTTCACGTATGCAGCGTAAATAAAAAAATGATCGAAATCACTTGAGGCTACTCCCTAAACATCTCTGTTTCAGGCGTCGTATTTCCTGTTGGTGTTGACACTAGCAGCATCGCCTTTCTCGGCAGGTAATCCACGTTCTCAGTACCACGTGATGTGATTTGTTCACGTACACTGCCCTGTTTGAAACATTATAGCATTAACGATGTCATTGTTGTCAGCAATAAAAATACACGTATAGGCCTACTTCAATAATACAAGGGCAGATTCAGGGGGTCCTAATTATGCCCCCCCCCAATCCTCTCCCTTTCACCACCAAATCACCTTATTTTCGTATGGTTTTTGGCATGTTCGCCATCAATCGCCAGTACAAAACCCATGAGATCCCTTTAGTGCCCCCACCCCCACCCCGCTTCTAAAAACCTGGATCTGCCAGTGTATATAATACATCGTAGAATTATAGTACTATTAAAGTAGTCAAGTCGATACTAAAACGTATTTAAATATTTATATCTATATGATTTATACATGCTTCTACATTGTTTTACAATTCTAAAATATATGCATTTTAATCAGCTATTTATACACGCTTTTATTTTGTTTTCTTTTAGATGCTCAGAGCTGTACTTTCCAAACTGACCTTTGTGGAATGACCAATGAGGGCCTACCTGCCGGTAATGCTCACCATAAAATACGTTTATGTTTGCTTCAAACATACGATAATTCAATCTATTTGATGATTCCAGTGTGGCTAATTGTTTATACATAGTGTGTATTTGTACTTATCATGTGTATTTTATGTGTATTTTATGTTACAGGAGATCCAAGTGGACGTTGGACTCGCGGTCGAGGTTCGACACCATCAGGAACCACAGGCCCTACCAACGACCGTAACAACGACCCTAACGGTAAGTGCTGTACACCCACGGTAACATAGGGTCAGTATATGTTATTCGCCACAGCACAAGCACACTGTTTCTACCTCTTTGTCCGTATCAAATTTATAGATTTTAAAAAGAATATATTAAAGTATTACAACATTTATATTAATATATTTTGATAAGTGTTAAGTATGTGTTGTTGTTTTTTACTGCAAGCGTCTTTGCTTAGAAGTATTGTTTTCCCTGCGCTTGCATCGCAAAAGGTAACAGTTTTACCATAATGCATTGATTGAACCCTTGGTAGTTCTCAGTCATTTCCTATTCGAAAGCTTATCATTGGCGCGGTTTCACATTCTAGGATATTACTTGTTCTGGGAACAGAGTGGAAAAGATTTACGGCAGTACCCTGGACCTGTTCTGACGAGCGTAGTAGACAACTACGGTGGCAGGTATAACAATGCTTATCCATTTATACGTCACCCCAAGTCTTGTCTTGATATATATGTACTAAGTATTAAATTACCAAAGGGGTATGGAAATTTTGTCATGGTACTGTACAAAATTATTATGATAAGAAAGAGGTTGTTGAAAATGGGGTTTCCTTTGAAATAGTTTTTTGAAGAAAGCATTGAAAAACTTCTTTTAAATATTAGCTTGAACAAGGTCACTGGACTTTTTTGACGGCAAAAATTATCACGGATGGGGATTCCGTTATAACTAGCCCCATTACACATATTATGAACTCGTCTATTTTTGACGCCCATGTACCCAATGATTTAAAATGTGCTAAAGTGGTTCCTATGTATAAAAAGAAAGATAAAACAGCCCCAGGAATTTATCGACCTGTTTCCATTCGCAGTATAGGCCTAATATCAAAAGTTTACAGCTATCTATAATCAAATGGAAAATCATATAAAACAAAATAATCTATTTTATCCACTTCACTCTGGTTTGTTTTCGGCCTGGTTTGTCAACAGTAACTTGTCTGATATATCTTTCTGATTATATAAGAGAACACATTGATAAGAATATTAATCATATAATTATATAATTATAATAGAATATTCTAGAATATTGTTTTAATAAACCTACAGAAGGTGTCTGATACAGTTGACCATTCTATAAGCGATTTGCCATGTTTGGGTTGCAACAAATTGTCTATCAATTTATTTGAATCATATTTATCTGACAGAACACAATAGGTTGAATTGAAGGGAACTTTGTCATCTGCTGCATCGGCTGTTCCACAAGGCTCCATTCTAGAACCAATCTTATTCTTAGCATATATCAATAATATGAAGTTAGCAGTTAAACGTAAATTACTGTTATATGCCGACGAGTATGTGCATCTTGTGTGTAATAAAAATGTTTATGCTATTCAGGAAAAGTTGAGTACCGAATTGGAATCTTTAAGTGATAGGCTATTAATTCGATAACAAACTTTGCATCTTGGAAAAAAAGAATCTATATTGTTTGGCTCTAAAAAGAGATTGAATACTTGTAATAGTTTAAAAATATCATGCAATGGTTATAAAGTTACCTCTCGGAATTCTGTAAAGTAATTGGGGGCTGAAATAGAGAATATTTTGTCAGGCAAGATAATGGGTATTAATGTTATAAAAAAGGAAATAGCAGATTTTTTTTATATAGGGTGACTAAATATCATTCTCAACAAACAAACAAAACGTCTGGCCTCTGCCCCCATTCAATACCACTTTGACTATGCATGGTCCTTGGACCACAATGTAAATAAGTAGTACTTTGTGTAAGCTTTCTTGTGTCATGAATCTAAGGAACATCATGTGGCAGTCATGATCTGTGATTATATGCGAGATATGTGCGTGCGTGCGTGCGTGCGTGCGCACGTACATGTGTGTGTGCGTACATGTTTTCCTGGATACATCTAATCTAATATGTACTCACAGCCAGATTCTATTGACACATATAGGTGCCTGTCGTTTTGGTACAACATATACGGCCAGCACACTGGCGAGCTGCGGGTGCAGGTGATCAACGGCAACCAGGTCACCACCGTCGCCACCTACCAGAAAAGTAAACTCGCTAAGTATACACGCTAACTTTCAATTTGACTTTCCTCTCATCTTATGAGCCTGGTGAACTATTGCCTCTTTATGGTCTTTACAGCAAATACTGAGAGTAATGGCGTCGTTGTTGGGGACAATGTTTGGATCAGCAGAACAATAACCATACCCACCGGTGTGACAAGATTTCGTTTCCAAGCCACGAATGGTAATGATGGTGGAGGACAACCGTTCGGTGATATTGCCATCGATGACATCCAGGTAACATGCTCTGATTAGATAATAGGTTTTATTTTATTTTTCCTGTACTATGTGTACAGAATTGTCGCCATTTCTAAAATCGCCAAATATGAAAACGCATTGTGCATAATGAGGCCTCCTGTATGTATCAGCTGGTAGGTATCTAGTGATAAAAAGAAACCACCGGATACATCAATAAACAAAACTAAATGTCTGCTTAGCCCAACATAATAGCCTTCTTTGTTCACAGTTGTACGTTTGTTGAGTTTTTATTCTGACATCATGGACATTATAAAGGCGATCTCTAAATAGGTGTGGCTTTCATCAGTTTATACAGTAGGGTACAAATCAGTATTGGACGATCTGTTTAGTTATGAGACAGAACATATATATACGTGTACCGTGTGGGTCTGGTTCAATCTGTTTCGAGTTCATATAGGGTGCAGTTAATATAATGAAATGTTGTATTAGTTAGGCGATTTGTAGAAGGTTTAACCCTTTTGAATAATGGGCCGTTATCTATCAATAAATAGTAACAGAAAATGAACTGATTATAGGTAGGAAATTGTGGCGGTTCGCCTTCTCCTGCACCGGTCCCGGCCCCTGCGCCTACGCCTGTACCAACGCCGGTGCCGACACCAGTCCCTGCTCCCGCACCTGTACCGGCTCCTGCACCTGTACCAGCACCAGCTCCTGTACCTGCACCAGCTCCAGGGCCTGTACCCCACACCTCCCCAGTCCCAGTAGTGCCAACACCTGCACCACCTGGATCGGGTATGTCTTGTATATGCATTTGCTTCTTTTCAATGGTTACCATAGGTATTCCTTTCTATATTAGTTGAATTTGTCTTACACATCCACGTCTTATTATCTTTCACTACTGCATAAAAGTAATACTATCTACTTATTAATGTCTTAAATCAAATACAAGACCACGTCGTCCTCATGAAAGCAGAGTGTTAATTCTTTTTCTACATGCATGGTTACCTAATGAATGCACAAGCCTCGATAAACCATTAGGAAAATCACACAGACATGCACCTCTAATCAGTTTCATTATAGTTTGGTATTAGAATGCATCCTTCACATAGTGTACTTTCTGCAGGAAATTCGAAGACTGAAGGCCAGTACCGTGCTTGCAAAGATAAAAAGGGGGCACGATGCTTCCTTGTTCCTGGAGCAGATGGCCAGCCTGTGGTTGGTCAGCCAGGTGCTCCTGGTCCACAAGGCGCCCCTGGAGTCCCTGGTAGCCCTGGCTTTCAAGGTTCAACTGGCGTGGCAGGTCCTGTTGGACCGGTAGGACCAGCTGGAGCCCCTGGTATTCCTGGTACTAATGGCTTGCCAGGAAATGATGGTTCAGATGGAACTCCTGGAATTCCTGGTGCGCCTGGCCCCCAAGGCTTAGTTGGACCAGCTGGCGCACCTGGTGAAAAGGGGGATAGAGGACCTGTAGGTGCTCAAGGTATGATTGTGTATGTATGAATAATATTCTAGTAGCATTTATCACTTGAAAATAAGTTGTTTTACACATAATGTATTGAAATACATACATGTATTTGGAAAAACAAATTACAATGTACAAATGGATTAATCAATAGAAACTCATTTGTAAACCTTTGCGAATACATTTAACTCAAGGTATGATTATTTCTATGTGTGCGTGTGTCACAGGTGCAATTGGACCACAAGGTTTTAGAGGTGACAAGGGAGATGTTGGTCCTCAAGGAGGTCCGGGACCTAATGGACCTATCGGACCTCAAGGATTCCAGGGACCACCAGGAGGTCCAGGTGCGACAGGTGCTCAGGGATTTCAAGGCGCACCTGGATTTCAAGGGATCCCAGGTCTTGCGGGTGCAACAGGTAATCCAATGTACCATCATACATGAAAATATCGATCACATGTGTGAGTATTGTGAGACAATATAACAATATACAATGTATATAGAATAATATTCTATTTCGGATTATAAAAGTTGGTAAACCATTTGCAGGCCCGACTGGACCCCAAGGTACACCAGGTTTACAGGGAGAAGCAGGTGCTACAGGACCACAAGGTTTCCCTGGATTCCGTGGAGACCAGGGTCCAGCTGGTGTGGCTGGACCAGCAGGACCTATAGGGCCTGTTGGAGGACCAGGTGCCACAGGACCACAAGGAAGGCCAGGCGCTACTGGAAATCCAGGTCCAGAAGGACCACTGGGTCCAAGAGGTTTCCCTGGGCAAGTAGGAGCAACTGGTGGAAGGGGTCTTCAGGGGCCTCAAGGACAGAATGGTATTAATGGTATACCAGGAGGACCTGGCCCCAGAGGAGCAACAGGTGATTTATATTGTGTGCTAGTTATAAAAAGTAATGCTTAGAACTTACCAGAAAGGTAACGGAACTCCATATACGATTTATGCATATTCGTTCCATGGTAAACATTTATTTCAAAATAAAGCTGAATTTTAAAAGTTATCTAGCTCAATGAAAACATTCATTATATGAATTCTTGAAAAGAGTAGCTAGGTTTAGTTGAAATCTGACATTAGTTAAGATGAAGTAGATAATGTTTAATATTCATTAACAGGTCTTCAGGGTCAAGCTGGAGTGCCAGGATTCCCAGGCGCCAGGGGTGAAAAGGGAAACCAAGGCAATCCAGGTTTTGATGGCAATCCTGGGAGCCAAGGATTACCAGGCCCTCTTGGAGCTACTGGAGCCACAGGTGGTAGGGGACCAACAGGAGCCACTGGTATTCAGGGAGACAGAGGTATGTGGTTGCCTTGCATTTACAAATTACGATAACACAAAATCGACGGGTTGAAATACTCATAACAATGGGACATAAAGCATACAGTAATAATAATAAGAATACTGTTACAATATAAAAAATTACTAAATTAGAAACAGAACATTGGCAATGTATAATCAAATGACAATTTCATGTACGTGTATGTTACAAGTTCATGTGTTCTTTTTTATATAGTTCTACAACGTCATGCAAAATGCTTGCATTATTGATTTACTAACCACATATTCTTAAAATCCTTTTAGGGGCCACTGGTTTACAGGGATTGCCAGGTTCCACTGGACCCCAAGGTACCCAAGGAGAGAAAGGGGATCAAGGGGCAACCGGTTTACTTGGGCCACAGGGTTTCCCAGGACCTGTAGGACCCCAGGGATTTAGAGGAGACACTGGTATCCAAGGACCTGAAGGGCCTAGAGGCCCATTAGGTAAGTTGCCTCACCACTTCAGTAGCTTTTCTGTAAAATTATTCAGTTAATAAAACGCATATGTATGTAGATGCAGACAAATGACATTTGAGTAAATCTTGTGATCGTGTTTGTAAAAGATTGTGAGTAACTTTTAAGAGAACTACTCGAATTATAACTGGTATGTAAACAACACATATCATTTCATCTTATTTTCTCATTTTTATGATCATAATCATGACATTTAACAGGTAACCCTGGACCTGTCGGGCCACTAGGACCAATAGGTTCCACTGGTGCAACAGGACCAGCTGGACCTCAAGGTATTCGAGGACCACAAGGTCAATTGGGGCCAATTGGAGGAACTGGCTACACAGGACCATCAGGTCAACCAGGGCCAAGAGGTGTACAAGGACCACCTGGGACACAGGGTCAGCAATCCAACTTAAAGTTAAATTTACACAATTCATGTACATTACAATATGGTCATATATTTAGACAACATCTCACTAAGGCGAGAAACTCAACACATTGTTTATTTAGGAGCAACTGGTGTCCAAGGTCCTCAAGGCCAGGCTGGTCCACAGGGACCAGAGGGACGCCAAGGTCCTCAGGGAGTGAAGGGTGATCCTGGAGCACCTGGCCCAGCTGGAGTTCGTGGTAAGAATAATATACCTTCACATTCTGCTACATGCAAATAGTCATAAAACAAAGATCACATGGAACAATGTTAGCTGGGCTTCTTTCCCATCCATGTGCTTTAGAAAATGCATGTTTTGATTGGTAACTGTGCTGGGCACCAAAGCATGTTCACTGCAATTTGATTATACTTGGTTACCGTAATCCATGCAATGAATGTATTTTACATGTTTAGTTTATACATTTCTCTAATCCAACAGGTCCCAATGGCTTGCAAGGACCCCCAGGACCAAATGGGCCTATCGGACCAGCTGGTCCAAGAGGAGATGCGGGTCCTGTTGGACCTATTGGACCTAGAGGTTGGTCTTTTCCTGTTTCACAATGCATCTTATCGTGTATACAGACACTGTTATCTAACTTCTGACTGCGATTGCTACACAATTGAATGGGTTGTATCAAGGTCCACTGCTTCTATATACTGGTCATGTGTTGACATCCATCAAGTGCATATGGACAATGTAAATTCGTCACTCCTCATGCTGCTTCCCTGTAACAGGTGACCGTGGTGAGCCCGGCGGTCCCATCCTTCTCAGCAATGAGTGCAAGACCAACAACGGCGGCTGTTCTCACATTTGTGTGGATACATATGACGGGTACTGCTGCATGTGCCAACCCGGTTACCACCTCACACCTCTGGATAACTACAATTGTGCTTGTAAGATTGGTTACAGTGTATTACCATTTTATTTCAATGTAATACCAGTGTATATTGATGGAATGGAGTGTGGTATAAAGTGATATCTATTTTGTATACATTGTACTTCACAGTGGAAAACCTGGTTTGCCGGTTGACTCTTGAAGCTGGATATCAGTGTCAGTGTGAAGTCAACGGCAATATTGTTCCACTAAACGGCACCGAGTGTATAAGTAAGCATTTTATTACAATATTACACTATGTTGCCACTATTTCCCATTATTAACGAGACTTTCTGGAAATAAAAAATTTCTCAAAATGTGCTTGTTTTTTATTTTAGTATAAAAGTACAGTCATTTCCTTTTTTAAAAATGTATAACACTTAAGGGGTTTCGGGAATAGAATTTGGTTTATGGACCATACAAAAGATCATGTATACAATTTCGGTTGGGGGAAAATTAACATTGACTGAATTTTTAATTGTCTTTTGTATGATATTTTGTATGGTCCATAAACCAAATTTTATTCCCGAAACCCCTAAAGTGTATATACATTTTTAAAAAGGGAAATGAGTACTTTTATATTAAAATAAAAAACAAGAACATTTTGAGAATTTTTTTTCTCCAAATTTCTTTTATCTCCAGAAAGTCTCCTTAATAATACAAATTTCATTTTTTAATATTACTATTAGAATACAACAATACAAAATAATACCACAGAGACTTACATGAATGATATCAAATACTTTTGTTGGAAGCCAAATAACTGTTTACAGAAATAAGTTTGAAAGATATGTATGATTAATTCTGTATGACATACGTGAGGCAAATATTCTACGTGTTCTATATAAGTGAAAACAAAAATTGACTGTTTTCTTCAGACACAAATGAGTGCCTCTTCGCCAATGGTGGGTGCCAGCAAGACTGCGTAGACCAGCAGGGCAGCTACTACTGCTCGTGCCGAGCCGGTTATCGTCTGGCGCCCGACGGACACACGTGTGACGGTACGGGGATGAGCCATAGTTTGCACAACTTCACGTGGTGCTATCGTTTTTTTTTTTATGTTACAACACACGCGCTCCCATACATGATATTGCCATCCAAAAGACAGAATTGGAATTGATAATTTTCAACATCCTTCTTATCATGAAATCAGCTTAGAACGACGGCTTTACCCTTCCCTGTTGTAGACGTGGATGAGTGCCTGGCGGGTGGCAGTCCGTGTGCAGCTGACACACAGTGCATCAACACGTATGGCAGCTTCAGCTGCGTGGGCGTCGCGGGCTTCGCGCCGCTCACCGGAGGAGTGCCAGCGGTCGCCGCCAACAACATCCAAGGTGCTACTTGCATGTGGAGTCATTCGATTTCAAGCTTGTATTTACATAGCTTGGTTATGGAAAAAAAATGATTGTTGCATTGTTTTCAAAGACAAATTAAAATTCATTTATTTGGATTTAGCATGCCTTCATGACAAAAAAATGCATGATCCCTTTATCAATCTGTAATAAATTAGTTTAAATTTCTTTGTGCTTTAATACTTCATTGGTTTTATTTTTACATGAATATTTAGTGCACAGCAGAATAACTGATATATGTGCATGTTTGCTTTACTAAATATAATTATATATCAAATTCACAGGCGCGGCAGTCAGCACTCTAAACTACCCGGGAATGGTGGGTTTAACTGTGATGGCAGCTGTTATTGGAGTGTGTGTCAGCATGGCATCATTCATGGGCATTCGCGCCTTCAAGAAGTCCAGGAAAGCAAAGAAGTTACTAAGCCGAAGAAAACAGACAACCCAGGATCCTGAAACATTGCCCAACACATTTTTGTAAATGAACATACATTCATTTTATCCTTTTAGTGTAAATAAATTCCATTCAATTGAAAATGTTTGGTAATCACGATAGCATAGATCTAATGCTTAATTTTTTATATAGGTCTTTTTTCTATTGTTTTTGTCCTCAATATTGTTAACATTTTTGGTCATTTAGTTTAGCTGAGGAAGATAGTTTCGATTGTTGTGGAACTAGTGTTTTTTTTTTCTTTAAACATTATTATCACCACCAAAACACATATATGCTCCTCATCATCATGCTGTTGTATCACATGAATCATGCATTAAGATGTAAAGTCATTCCAGTAGGTTTCATTAATAATGTTCTGTTTATGTTAACACATAAATAATTTGTTATTAGATTTTACATTTTGTAGTGATATATTCTACTTTTTTAGTGATATGTTATATTGTTTATTTGAAGAGATCTCAAATAAATAGCAAAATTTATTTCTAATAAATTTGTTTTGTTTTTATTTTATTTCAATCACCTTTCAACCACTACCAAAACATGAACAGTATAGATTCCGGAAGGCTTTCCAACACAAACTGCTGAACAGTTAAAATCTGCACATGTTTGCAGTGCCGATGACCCACGCAAGAACACCATAACTTCTATACAATGTAACTCGGCAGTCCAAATGAATGAAACTGAAGTTATGTGGGACTCTACCTCCATGCTACCGTCATGCACTATTGTATACAAGGTTTGGCTTCCCATATTGACAGCAGGCGTCCTGTGCAGCCGTAGACGTTGGCAGATAGGGAAGCCATACACTAGTTTTCTAATCGCTGTCTCAATGAAATATTTATGTGCGATCGTAGTGGTGTCTCAAAATAGTTACTACAGATTTTACCCGCACGTGGTGCAGTCTCAATCAGCCAAAGCTCTGTGATGCTACCGCGTGTCAGAAAGAAATTATAAAGACTAATACTGTTTGTCTATTTTTTCCCAGAATCCAATTGTTTGTAGCCACCTGCTGGTTTTAGACAGGAACTACGATTAGAAAAGAAATGTATGGTACCATAATGGGTTTATTTTACAGGGTGTATGGAAAAAACACGCTGGTGGGTGTGTGTCAGTGTAGTGCGCGGAACTGCGGGAGTCCCGCGGGACTCCTGCAGGGGGGGGACTGGGATCCGCGAGATTTTCCTGCAGGAGCGGGACGGGAGTGGTCACAAAACTCGCGGGAGTGGGGCGGGAGTCGTCACATTGTCAACTTGCGGGATTTTCGTGGGACATCTTCCCACGACAGTCCCGCGACAATAAAGCGGTGTGGATTTTGTCAATCCTCATAACACTTAGATCTTCATAGTAGTTCCATGAAAGTCCGGCAACAGTACCTTGATAGCAAAAGATGTGGGACAAAATTGAACAATATCTAATCATGTTTCGACAATATTTATACATGACAGTACAATAACTGTTGAAATCCAATGTTAACTCTTCACAAATCAAGATACATTTACAAATCTTATTGAGAACTATGCTTAATTTAAAAAAAGATCTTATTGAGAACTAGACTTAATTCACAGGGCTTAGACATTCTCAATTAGCCAATGGTAGATTTGCATAATGCATATTAATTACCTTCAATAATAGTGACTAATGGTTGAATTTTGTTTGCTGAGATAATTGTCCCAGCCATTCATTACGTAAAGCAAACACTATCATAAATAGATATTCTCTGACATCAGAAATAATTTACCTAATTGTAACATAAGAAAGCAATTATAGATTCAGACAAGCATTAAAAAGCTGCCAAATTTTCTCTTGGTCAGCAAATAAAAAGAACAGTTGATTGCTGGTATTGATATTGTGAAATTAACTGTCACTGTAGGGTGCCTTTCACAATTACCTCTATAACTAGTCAGGAAATGCTAAGTAAATAAACATAACACTTGACCAGTGAACTTAAATAGCAGTAGTCAGTTAGCAGGTTAGACCTATGTCATAGTCAGTCAAATGGTCAGTTAGCTATAATGGCAAACTCCGTGAAACCGTAATTCCGCCTCTGCCACCGGGCTGCGCTGCAATCGTCAGGGGCAAACGTTGCGCTATTCGCCCTATATAATCATGTATAATTGTACGGGAAAGTCCGACTTCTGAGGTGTATTTTCAGTAAGAAATACTCATCCATGTTATCCCAAACCGTCGTGTATCAATAACAAAGCCCTTAAGTATCTATGCATCAGAGCATTGTTTCTCAAATACGTGTCATAATTAAAATAATTTAGTTTAAATAACAGAATTATCTGACCTGCAAATACACTTCCCTTCGGTTTTATGCTGTAGTACTCACGTTCGACGTTCGATCATAAACAATGATCATAAATGATTGGATACTGTACAAAGCAGGTTGTTCGAATTTCTTCAAATAATTTTTACTCAAAAGAAATGTGAAACGTAATAGTACTACTACAGCATGCAAAAGTACATACTTTACCAGAAAACAATACCATATAAAGGTGTCACGACACTGATGAAGAAATATTGAACATATAATCTTAAGGTCAGTAATTCTTTATTACAGCTATACAACCCAATATTGTCTATAAAAATAAAACCTGACAAAGCAGCCTAACATAAACAAATTAATTCAAATTTTATTTTTTCAATATTGCTAACCAAGGTTATTTGAGTAAACGTAATGATGGATTATCGCTTTAAAAAATTCTACTTCACATAATTCCAATGTTAAACCAAATAATAATAGTATGTCAAAAAAGCGGCAAGTATTAAATATAAATAGTTTAATAATAAAAATAGTTTACATAAGAGCAGTTATTATTAAAATGAAGTAGTTATGGGGGAAGCCCAGAACATTTTTTTACTTTTCTAATTCACGGTGTTCAATCAATCTCCAGTTTTGGTGAGTTATAAGCAGTTTTTGTGAGGAAAATGTTTACTTTTGAAATCGGCGGTTTGGATTTTCCACTGTAAACGGTCTAAAAACCATTACGAGCACATTTTTTTTCGTCCATGCACTATAAGAATACTCTGGCATATACTGATGCGATTTATTTCAACTCACATGGGCTGGTTTCTGCTGCTAAGTCTGCAATACATGACCACCCACCTTCAAAATTGAGGTCATCTGATAGAAAACGACGAATATAGTGGCTGTAAAGACGTAATTCAGGCAAAATATGAATGAGAATGTATCTCAAACTTGATACAAAACAGATTACACTAATCCCATGCTTTTTAAAACCACATAACTGGCCAAAATTACAAAATGATTTTCAACTCCTCGCTAAAAACTGTTGATTGTACATTTCTGTAGATTTGTAGACTTTACACAATATAGAAGTTAATAATATATGCAATGCATAAAGTTTTCAGTCAAATAAGCTACATGCCTGACCCAACTTAGGGCTTAACAAAGCAATATAAGGCAAAATATCACTCATTTTCGAATAGTGGACAGCCATGTAGAACGAGGGTCTTCAACTATTGCAGACTTAGCAGCAGAAACCAGCCAATGTGAGTGGAAATAAATCGCATCAGTATGTGCCAGAAGTATTCTTATAGTGCATGGACGACAAAAATTGTGCTCAGAAATGATTTTTAGCCCGTTTACAGTGGAAAATCCAAACCGCCGATTTCAAAAGTAAACATTTTCCTCACCAAAACTCTTGATTTCCTCACAAAAACTGCTTATAACTCACCAAAACTGGAGATTGATTGAACACCGTGTAATTTTTAGTTAATATGGATGATTTTCATAATCATTGGTATAACATGATTTAAGAATTTTTCTCAATTTTTTTCAGAAGTGAAATTCTTTTTTAAATGTTTTTAAAAAGCATTTTTTGTGAAATAATGACCACATGTTTAGGTACATACATTGAACCACTGATAGTGTGTCATTAGATAGAAATACATCTCTTGTATAGAGGAGATATTTCTTTAAATCGCCCAAGCCTTAGAATTTTTAAATATATCCTTTTAATGCAAAAATAGTAATTTCAAATATGATTCTAGCTTTTATGACAGATATTACAAAATGGCCTTTCCACAGCTAATTAGTAGCTCATTATGTGTGTGAATATTCATGAAGGAGATTTGGACTACTTTTGATCACTTTTGGTAGGCTCCAGAAAACATCACATCACACTGATCAAAAAATATAACAAAATTATATGTATCATGATAAGTTGATTCAAGGAACAAGCACATATCTTTAACTTTGTTTATTATGTTAAGAGCAATACAAAAATTGGAGGATGATAATTATCAAACCCAACAGATAATCAGACAAACCAATATGTGATTCATTGAAATGTTGGTAGCCTCGCATTAGGCTTTATTAATGCCTCACCGCACTCTTGTGGTTTTTCTGTATTATTCAAGTGAAATAGTCTGGGGGGATTATTAAAGCCATTAAGTAGTACAATGAAATACAGTAGAACCTATCCCATGTGGATACCTTTGTAAAAAATGAAAATTGTCCATGTAAGGCAGATGTCCTGAACAGAAAGAATTTTAATGGGGCATTGCAGTAATTGGAGAAGAGAAATGTGTCCATACAATACGGGTTTCCTAAATATAAAGGTGCCTACATAGACAGGTTGCACTGTACCTCGGACCTTATTTCAGCATTTCAGCAAGTATTACTGCATATTAATTTCATAATATTTGAAGATTTCAAGATATTGCATAAATAGTTTTCTGTTGCATTAACATTTTATAAAGAGAGGTGGTAGATACAGTTATCATCCAATCAATGGAATAAACATCTTTGTGATGTCAACACTTTGAAAATGGATTGACAACATTGGATTATGGCATAAACTTGGTAAAATCTTGTACCTATTGTTATATCGTTCATGGCAGAAGAAAACACAATCTCAAATATGGATGTTAGAAAATTTTCATCAATTGCTTGAATACAAGGTCACAAAGTGAAAAAAAGAAGGCTGGGGCGACGTTGATAAATAATCTAACATAGAACCACAGAATTTACATAAGTGACATGTGGCTGACTGTTTCTATTTATGTACCGAAAGATATGCCAATATTTCTGAACATTTTTTGTTCAAAAAATATTTAAGAATTTTTTTTTTTGAAAAATAAAATTGTTTATGTGGTGGGGCTATTTTTTGTAAATGAGTGATGTAAAAATCATGACTATGAGAATTTTGTTCCTAATGCCTAACAAACGCAAGATAAAGTTTGTTGGCAGCAAGGTACTTCTCATGTACTTGGTGCACTGTAAAGATGGCGTCAGTCATGCCTTGATCCGGGACAAATCCGAATTGCCTCACATCAATGTCGACCATAGGACGGAAGGAAGAGTCCATCACCCTCTCAAGCAACTTCATTACTTGGTCGGTGAGCTTTAGTCCACGATAGTTGCCACAGTCAAGAGCTTCTCCCTTACATTAATAGAGATTCAGGGTGAAACTCTCCTCCCAATCTCTAGGAATTGAGTCGTAACATAAGACAGCTTCAGTCAGCTCCCTTATTAGTCCCATACCCCGCTTGGCTGTAGTTTTCAGCATTTCCGCCGTGATGCCCAAAGGACCAGCAGCTCTATAAGATTTTATCTTCCTGAGAGCCTCACAAATTCATTCTACAGTAACTGGAAGAGGTGGGCCCATTACTGGGGGAGCCATGTGGAGATCACAAGGTGATTCGAATGCAACATTAAGCAATCTTGCAGAGTGCTCAACCCATGCCTTCATCTTTTCGTCATCACTAAGGGAGAGTTCTCTTACACACTCTAGTGTCGTTGGGACAGATATCATGGAACACTTCTTTTCCACCTTCCAACTTAGCACCGCAAACAACCGGTTTTGCCACAAGCTTTGCTTCAGCATAGGCAGCTTTAGCGCGATATTGGTTTTGAATGAGACCTGCTGGTGGGACGTTAAAGTGGATGATGCTGTCAATGAGAACAGAGCTCGATTTAAAACTTTCAATGCCCTGATCAAAGCTGGCAAGTCAGAGGAAGCCAATATCGATATACTGTAGCAAAGCAAAAGGCATAATAGATTGTTTGGGGTGCGAAGTTGGAAGCTGAGAAGGAAGTGTTCCGTGACATCTCTCCGAATGACACTAGAGTGTTCAAGAGAACTCTGACTCTGTGATACAGAAAAGATAAAGGCATGGGCTCAGTACTAAGCAAGATTGCTCGATGTTAAATTTGCCTTGGGATCAGTAGTAAGTGAGGCGCCTACGGTAAACCTCATTAAAAACCAATAAACCTATACGGTAAATCTCATTAAGAAGCGATACGGTAAACCTCATTAAGAAGCTATACGGTAAAGT
>CM032660.1:12346784-12371805 GCA_019095985.1 Streblospio benedicti
GAATGGACCCCGAGGACCGTCAAGCATGGAGGGGACGTCTACGGTCACAAGTAGGCAGCCAGGCCGCACCCTCTGCAGAGGATTAATTCAGGCCTGCCCAAATAAACGATGATGATGATGACGACGACGACGACGACGACGACGACGACGACACGCGACGAGCGGCGACGGCACGCGGCATTTACATCTAATTACGACTAATGACGACGACGACGACGATGCGGCGACGGTCCCGACGGCCATTTAGCGGCGAGGTGTTAGCGACTTGTAAACGATCCCGGTGATACGGCAACGACAGCGATGATGAGGTAAAGACAACGGACGAAAAGGATCACCAGGAAGGTCCCAACGAGGCAAAGGTAGAGGCCGTGGAGGTGTTAGACTTGTAAAAGATCCCGGAAACACCACGCTACTCACTAGGACAAAATCTGCCAAAGTGCAAAGTGAAGATGAACAATGCTGACGTTAGTATTGACGTAGACTCTGGTGCAACAGTAGACATTGTTGACAAAGGGACATACTTACGTACGATAAAACGAAAAAATCCAGATTTAGAGCTGCGCAGAACGAGCCGACAAATATATCCATACAAGAGTAAGAAGCCATTACCACTCTTAGGATGTTTCAAAACACAAGTTAAGGCTAATGGTCTAGAATCCATGACAACATGTTATGTGGTTGATGATGAAAATGCAGGGAACTTGTTACGCTTGCACACGCTGCAAGAGCCAGAACTGATTTAGTTTGCTGATGTTGTGCATATGACCACTGGGTGTCATGATTTGCATGATTGCATGATTTTTGCTGATTATAAAGTGCTGTATTGGTATTTTGTTATTGGAAATTAGGTACTGTTTTTGGGATTGAAACCCGGGAAAAAGGGCATTGAAGAACTAGAAACTGATGTGAAAGGAAATAAAGTGGAGAAAAGAAATCAAGAGCGTTTATCTTCATTATATGGTAGCAGAGCGAGAAAAAAATGGCCTCTGCAACTCGTATGAAAATAGGCCCAGCAAAGAAGAGACTTGAGAATAGGAAGGTGGCAGCGGCGGAGGAATTAGAGAAAGGTGAAATGGCGAGTACAACTGAGGAATTACAAAAACAGGTAGATAAGTTAGGGAGTATATCTACATCGCTAAAGAAAGCTATTGAAAAATTCAGTGAATTGTTAAATGAACTAACAGAATATGAAAATGATCTTGACAAGTTAAGGCCTGAGTTTGAGTCTGCAATTGCCGTCCAAGATGATGCAGAAGAGATTTTTTATTCTATTGAATCAAGACTAAATGTCCTTAGCAAACAATTAGAATATGAAAGGGGGCTAAGTAAGGCTTTGGCATTAGAGAAAGTTAAGCATGAAAGTAGAAATAAAGATGAGGTAAATGATATTCATGTGAAGTTGCCGAAATTGGAGTTGCAAAAATTCAATGGTGATATACTGGCATTTCAAGAATTTTGGGACTCATTTGAAAGTAGCATAGATAGTAATGCAAAGTTGAGAGAAGTGGATAAATTGAACTACCTTCGACTGAATGTGGAAGGTGAGGCGAAAACATTGATAGCTGGGTTGGAATTAACGAACGCTAATTATTCAGTTGCAAAACAGTTGTTATTTCAGAGATACAACAACAAAAGAAAGGTGCTCAATGAACGTTACAGTTCAATTCTATCAACAAAGGTGGCAACTAATGATCCTCAGGTGATGAGAAGAGTTTTTGATGCAATCAACTTACAGCTTCGGGCATTAGAGGCGTTGGGTGTGCCCATTGACCATAGTTTTTTAGTTTTTGTAGTATGGTCCAAGCTACCACGGGATGCAAAGATATATCTAGAAGAACGTAAGTTTGATTGGAAAATTGGAAGTTTAAGAGAGGAGGTGAACAGTTATATTGATGCAAGATGCAGCAATGGAAGAGCCAGTGACGATAAAGGAAGCGAGGTGGAAGTACAGTCCAATAAGTACACAACAGAGGCATTGGTTGCAAGGGAACGAGTGTGGATAAAAAAGTGTATATTCTGTAAGTCATATTCTCACTGGAGTGATGAGTGCACAGGTTTTTCAACCATAGAATCAAGGAAATTACAGATTAAGGGAAGATGTTATAAATGTTTACAACCTAATCAAGGTGGTCATAGTTGTAAGTCATCTCGTTTATGTGTTTACTGTAACACTTCAAATCACCACAGAAGTTTGTGCCCTTCTAAATTTCTAAGTGGCTCAACCGAAGAAAAAACGGAGTCTGAGTTAGGGTTACTAGCATCAGGAGAACAAGTCATTATGCAAACTGCAGTGGTTCGAGTTCGAGATTCAAAGCAGGATGAAGTTGCTGTTAAAGTGTTTTTTGATACTGGAAGTCAACGAAGCTACATGACCCAGAAATTGGCAAAAGTTTTACAATTACAGGAAAAATCTCCGAAGTCACTATCCGTTTTAACGTTTGGTTCTGAACAACCGAGGACATTAAAGACATCTACAGTGGAAGCAGAAATTGTACAAAGAAATGGAATGGTAAGGAAAATGAAATTTGATGTTTTACCTCACATTACTGGTAAACTTACTAGAAAAGATCTTCGTGTAGTTCGACAAGCCATGATGGATGATCGGTGGAAGCACATCTATGAGAATTTGGCAGACCCACTATCTAAGGAAGAGGAAAAAGATGTTGACATTGAGATTTTACTTGGTAACGATTACTACTGGGACTTGATGACAGGGGAAAAGGTTGAGATCAGTCCTGGCTTGTATGGTATTAATTCTGTATTTGGATGGTTGATTACTGGTCGAGTAAGTGCCTGCAGTATGAACGAACACGAATGTGGACTGCTTCTGTTGATCTCAAATGAGAGTCCCAGTCATTATATGATCCAAGAAATCGATAAGTTTATACTGCAGTGCTCACATTTAACAAGTGAAAATGAAAAATTGTC
This sequence comes from Streblospio benedicti, assembly GCA_019095985.1. NCBI lineage: Eukaryota > Metazoa > Annelida > Polychaeta > Spionida > Spionidae > Streblospio > Streblospio benedicti. The sequence goes on from CM032660.1 coordinate 12,349,713, forward strand.
AGTGGAGAATGAACGGCTGAACTTACATAACCACCAGCAATTAGAAGAAAGAAATGTTGAAAAGAGAAATGGAAGAACATATCTCTCAATTGAAACTTCAGTGCACAATTTAAGGAATGAGAATCAAAAATGTTCTTTTATCATAGATCAATTAAAGACTGAGAAGTTAGAAATGGAAAATACTATTGAAAATAATTCTTGACATTTGATCAATTGAAGACAAAAAAAATATGCAATGTGAAACCAAAATCAACAGTTTGATTTGAAGAAGTCCATCACAATATTCAGATTTGAAAAAATGAAAACGAGCAGTGTCAAAATATTTGTAAATGGCTGGAGAAGTCATAGAAAATGAGAATTCATATACAAACTCTTGAAAAACAAATTGATCATTTTGAAAAGGTGAAAGAACAGTGTATAGTTTTAACAAACGAGAATGAAGACTGTTATAGACTTATTGATGAGTTAAAGTCAAAAAACCTCAAATATGAAAAAAAAAGTAAACAGTTTAGAGAAACAACTAGAAGATGAAAAGCAATTTCGGTACAACCAGTGTTTTATAGGAAAAGCACTGGAATGCCACTGTCTATAATTGTCAAAAAATCAATATTCATATTTAGATTAAAGCACCAGGCTAGACTAATGTTGCTGCCTTATGATATTGATTTTTCCATATGCTGGCTAAAGCATATTGAATACTAGTAAAATGGACCTAATAATGGCCTGAAAATGGGTTTAAAAATATGGACCATTTGGGCCCATAAGAAATAGGGTTCTTGTGGTCACCATTTCCAATTGACATGCCAAATTTGAGCATCCTAGCTCAAACGACCTGTAGAGGGGTAACGAACCGGGTTATGTTGGACGGATGGACGGACGGATCATCTGAGACCGGTTCAAAGCATCAGTGTATCTAAAACATTTTGGAATGAAGTTGAAGTAAAAAGATCTGTTGTTAATAAAAGATGAAAAGAGTAAACCATGTTGCTTACACTGGAAATGCAGTTGTCTATATATTGGCTGATTATTGATTTGTAGCAGTATGTCATCTACAAGAAATGCATGCATTTTTTGGAACAATGTGTCTGAGTTTGTGGTTATAGAATATTGATTTTAATGGTGCATTCAAATTTTAAGAATGTGATTCACCTTCTCAAAAAGAGAAGAACATAGTGCCCAAATATGGTCTATTGGGGCCCATATGAAATGATGGGTTTTGTGGTTTCAAGGGCCGAATTTGAAGAGCAGTCTGCTGAGCAGTTTTTATTAAGTTTGAGACGATTTGTTGGGCGAAGAGGACAGCCTCGTGAAATCATTTCAGTGACAATGCACTGGAAATTCAAACTTGTTCAGAAAGCTTTAGATAAAATTTGGAAAACAAAAGACAATCGTTCATTCTGATGAGGTCATGAATTATGCTGCAGAAGTGGGTAGATCAAATAAACATTCTTAAAGTAAAATATGTTGATGCTTGTGAGAATCTGAAAGAATATGAATTGAAAAGAAATGAAGAAATACTCATTGGTAACTATAAAATATGTAAAAATAATTTTTGTCTTCTAGAGGAACGTTTTAATAATGTTGCATATGAAAAGAATCAGATAGAAAACAAATGTATGCAAATACTTGACAAATCATCAGAAATGAACACCACTATAGTTAATCAGAATGAAGAATTAAATGAATTGAAGAGGCAGCCAAATGACTTTCTTTGTTTGAATCAAGGAGCAGGTATGAGGGATGTTGATGTGGATATTAAAGATAAAGACTTCATCTCGAGGTTGAATAGTTGTAATGAGTTACTTCAAATGTGGAAAAAAGGTCGCAACTTATTGGACAATTATTGGTCATGCTGGAGGAATGACTATTTATGTAGTTTAAGAGAGAGATTTCAACAGTCTATCAGTCATCGTGGAAAAATCACCGCTTATGAGATAAAGGAAGGTGATATTGTCCTAATCAAGGACAATTTACCTCGAGTATCTTGGAAACTAGGCAGGATAGATATGTTGATTCCAAGTTGTGATGGCAAGGTCAGAGCAGCAAAGGTGAGGAGTAAGTGTGGACGGTTACTGCAAAGACCGGTCTCCATGTTATTTCCAATGGAGATCAATGATGGTGGTGTGCAACAGACTGGCAAAGCTCCTAAGCAGTGTGAGACAAGAAGTCGTCCTGTCCGCCAGGCTGCTCTAGATGCAATGAGCAGGATGCGAAACTCAGACTGTAGTGATAGTGAAGAGTAGATTGGTTATTTTGTGAGATAGGACAAATTTAATATATATATATAAACTTTGCATGTTTTTGTATATTATTTGTATTGTAGTAGTATATTCCATTTTGATTTGCATAATTGCATGATTTTCGTAATTAATGTCATTGTATATTATTTGTACTGTAGCAGTATATTTCATTTTGGTTTGCATAATTGCATGATTTTCGTAATTATTTTTATTGTAATATTATATTTCTATTTGTTGTTGGGAGTGTCATGATTGGCATGATTGCATGATTTTTGCTGATTATAAAGTGCTGTATTGGTATTTTGTTATTGGAAATTAGGTACTGTTTTTGGGATTGAAACCTGGGAAAAAGGGCATTGAAGAACTAGAAACTGATGTGAAAGGAAATAAAGTGGAGATAAACCCATGACGTGAGGACATTTGACCGATGAAAGAAGACCCCAGGCGCCAAAGAAGACAGGCGAAGTCAGGATATGTGTTGACATGAGGCAAGCCAACAAAACAGTACGGCGTGAAAAACACTTGATGCCTACGGTAGATTGAATTTCATTTGAATGGTGCTACAGTGTTTTCAGTAGTTTATCTTAGATCTGCTTATCATCAGCTTGAACTTGACCCAGAAAGTAGGGCGATCACAACATTTTTACTACTCATGTTGGTCTCAGACGGTACAAGAGACTAATGTTCAGCATAAATGCAGCAGCAGAAGTTTTCCAAAACACAATAGCAGAGATGATTTAACATCTACATGGTTGCAGAAACGTATCTGATGATATCATTGTGTGGGGCAAAACAACGGAAGATGATGACAAACATTTGTATTATGTGTTGAAATATTTACATGAACGAGGTGTAACACTCAACCGTGAAAAGTGCAAGTTCCAGCAAGAAAGTGTGTCATTCTATGGACATGTATGAAGTGCAAATGGAATATCAGTAGACCCAGTGAAAGTAGAAGCTATCAACGTGTTTCTAGCACCTACCGATGTGTCTCAAGTGAAGTCATTCCTAGGTATGATGCAATATGTTGCTTCGTTCATTCCGTCTTGTTCCAAACGCACTCCTCCACTGAGGGACCTTACACGCCAAGATAGAGAATGGTCCTGGACTGAAAAGGAGCAGGCAGCATTTGCTGGCCTCAAAGAAAAGCTAAGTAGTTCCAAGGTAATAGACTATTATGATCCTACAAAGAAAACAACCCTGATTGTGGATGGTAGCCCTGTTGGAGTAGGACTATTCTCAAGCAAAATAACACCACTATGGCCGCAGGCCAACAGCAAAGCTGAACGCTTCATGCAACCCATGACCAAGGCAATAAGAACAGCCTACACGGTGGGCAAAAATTGGAAACAAAGAATATTTAAGTTCCTTCATCAATACCGCGCTACACTGCATGCAACAATTGGTATCTCCCCATTTCATGATTTGAAGCATAAATTGGGAGACAAATGAAAACAGTATTACCAGAAATAAACTTGGGAGGAAAGATGAGGGAGCAGTTCAGTGAGATTGACAGAAAAATGAAAATGAAAGTTTTATGAAGAATGCATGTCTCATGTAGCATTTCTAATAGTATTTTTAATGAGGAGGAGTTAGACGAGACTTACCTTAAGTTGACATCTGACGACGATTATTGTTGATTGAGGCGGCACCGGAGAGTTAACATGAGAGACCGTAAGTGATCGCACAGGAGAAGCACACTTTAAAGGATTTTTCATGGGTGAAGATGGGCGTATTTACTGGATCGCAAAAAACTAGGTTTTTTAGGGAAGGTGGGTGGGATGTTGACTCTCCAGTGCCGCCTCGATCAACCATCGTCGTCAGACGTCAACTTAAGGTAAGTCTCGTCTAACTCCTCAATTATTTTTGATCGAGGCTAGCACCGGAAGTTAACATGAGAATTTAAAGTTAGCCCATCTAAACCCACTTATTTTAGTGCACCTATAATCCTAATTATTAATTGGTGCACACCACACATGCAAGAAGCATTGCTTTTAAGGTTTAGTTATAAAACAAAAAACAAATAAACACTATTTATTTATTTATTTAATATATATTCATTCAACTATTATACATGATTTAACTATACTACCAACTGGTTGTATCAACACAGCACATACTCTAACCCTTCCAATAACTAACTTATTATACAACACTTTTTCCACTAGTTTGATAAATAGCTCGTTGTAATTCCCCCACTTCCTCATGCTCAGTCACTTCCACAGATCTTTTATAAGATTTTGCAAAAGTTGAGCTTTTTGTCCACATTCCAGATTTCAAAATCTGAGTAATAGGAACTTGCTTTGCATCTGCTTTTGATGATGATGCCGCTCTAGTGGAGTGGGCTCTAAAACTTGTTGTGTCTATGCCAGCCTCCGCCATTATAATGAGTATCCACCGTCTTATTGTATCTACATGAACACATTTATGTGGCTTAACAAATGAGAGAAGTAGAAAGTCACCACTTCTAAGTGGCTTAGTCTTCTCAATATATAATTTTAAAAGTTGCACTGCACAGATAGATTGTTCATCTGGATATGCCTCAATTACAATTTTTTCCCCTGGCCCTTTGGTTTTTAGCGCATCTTGCAAGATGAATACTACCTTTTTTGTGCCTACTGTCATTGCACTTGTCCTTAATAAGTTCAGTGTCTGTGCTCTCTGTGCAGTGATCAGGGCTAAAATCATTGTTAGTTTCAGTGTTAATCCTTTCAGAGTGGAATGGTCATAAGTTATTAGGAAATTAATCACTTTATCACTATCCCAAGTATTGCTATATTTGGGTCTTGGTGGCCTCATATGCGAGGCTCCTTTTATGAATCGTTTAACTGCAGGATGATCCCCTACACTATATCCTTCAATTTTTGGCAAGTAAAAAGACAAAGCTGACCTGTGGGTCCCTAATGATGAGACCCCACTCCCTTTATTAAACTCTTCTAAAAGAAAATCCAGCACCAGACCTACAGGTGCTTCATCATGAGCCACTTTCCGTTCACAACAAAACTTCCTCCATTTATTAAGTACTGACCCATATTGTTTTTGGGTGCCATCCTTCCAGCTGTTAAGGATAATGTCTGTAGCCCCCTCTGAAATCCCTTGGCCTCCGAGCTTATCCCTGACACACTGCATGCCATCAACCTTAAGCTTTTTGGAAGCACAGCTTGCGATCTCAATGGTTGGCTCAGGCATCCTTTTGGTAATATCCTTGGATATGTTGTCACCATACTCATTAACATTGGAAACCAACACTGGTTTGGCCAGATGGGGGCTACTATAATGGCTCGTGCGGCATCCATGTTTATCTTTTTGTAGGCAGTGGTTGATGAGGCTGAAAGGTGGAAAAATGTAGTTATTAGTATTTGTCCAAGCCATGGTAAATGCATCTATGTGCACTGCTTCTGGATCTGGTTTCCAAGCTACATATTTGGGGAGCTGAGCATTTAATCGTGATGCAAAAAGATCGATCTCTGTCACACCTAAGCATAATCTAATTTTTTCAAAAACTGCCTGATCTAGTTTCCATTCAATTCTATCATTGAATGTCCTGCTGGCCTCATCTGCGAGCACATTTTCTCTTCCAGCGATATGTTCTGCACTTAACCAGATTCTTTTTGAAACTGCCCATTCCCAGATTTGTTTTGCCATTTCATTACAATTTGATGACACTGTACCTCCCATTGCATTAATATAGCTAACCGCCGTGGCATTGTCCACTCTAACCCTGATATGAGTGGCCTGACAGTCATTGCACAAGCTTTTAAGGCCAAAAAACACTGCTTGTAGTTCTAAGTAATTAATGTGTTCCTGGCTTTCTGTGTTTGACCATCTCCCCCCTGTCTTCTGGTTTCCTAGCACTGCTCCCCACCCAGAAAGACTTGCATCTGTGGTAATTACTAATTTGGGCGGCCCTTGATTGACAGCTTTGTGAGCACCCCTTATATTCTGTTCCCACCAATTCAATTCTAGTATTGCACCTGTATTTAAAGTGACTCTTGCCTCAAAATTCCCTTTATTTAATTTCAAAGCTGTGCTTTTGCACTTTTCCAACTCTCTATAATGCAAAGGCCCAAATTCTACTCCAGGAAACAAAGCCACTAAAGTCCCTATTATTCTGGCCAATTCTCTAATGGTTAAGTAAGGTTTGCCTAGTATGTTGGCACAACTATTCTGCACCTTTTCAACTTTCTCTCTTGTAGGCTTTACAATCATAAGTTTGGAATCTAAAATAAAACCTAACATTTGAATTTTTTGACATGGTTCTAATACAGATTTTTTATAGTTGATAAAGAAACCTAAATCCTCCAAAAGGTCTTTTGTAAGACGCATACTATATTTGCATCCATCTAGTGTATCACTCTGAATATAGGTATCATCAATGTAAATTGCTACTGTTACCCCTTGAAGTCTCAAGTATGAGAGAGGTGGCTTGAGTAATTTAGTAAAATCTCTTGGAGCAGAGCTAAGACCATTTGGGTAACAAGTATAGGCATATATTTTTCTTTCACCTTCTCCCTCCCATGGGAAACACAAAAATTTTCTATGCTCAGTTGCTACATTGACACTGTAGTAAGCATCAGACAGATCAAGGGAGGACATAAAACAATTTGGCCTCATAAGTTTTATAATTGACTCTAAAGTTTCCATTTTAAATTTATGATATTCTATAAATTGGTTAACGTTTTTCAAATTGAGGATCATCCTGACTCCTGTAGGTTTTGGTCGGAGAAAAATATTTGACAAAAACAAATCTGGGCCTTCTTTCATTTCTTGCAAAACCCCTTTGCCATTAATTTCCTGATCTCTACGTTAACCACTTCTGTCTCCTGTTCTGTCATTTTGTATGGTTTCAAATTAAATTGCTTTGGTGGTAACACATTATTTTCAAATTTTAAATGCGCATGGCAAACCAGATCTAGAATATATGGATCACTTGTAATTTCTCTCCATTTTTCCACATGTAATGCCAAATTACCAGCCCTAAACTGTACCTCTTTTTCTGTTAGAAGTATTTGTTGAACGCCTGTCGTGGTGCTCTGGCCCGGTTGGTAGCTCGGCCTTGGCCCCGGGGTCCTTGGCCGCGCGGAAAATCCTGCTGTGTTCGGAAATCCTGCTGTGGTCGGTTGTACGGTTTTGCGGTTTCACTTCTGGGGACATAGGTTTCTGACGCTCTTTGGCTTGGGACATATGTTCCTCTACCCCGACCACTACTAAATCTTGCATGGGGTCTGAAATAACCGCCCCTAGTTGCATTTGTTGAAGGTGGTACTTGCTTTTTTAACTGTTTCACCACCTTGTTGGCCTCTGTCTGGTCTTTGATGAGCTCTGCCACATTATCACCAAACAAAAAGTCTGTTACTGGCGTCGATGATGCACATAAATGTCCATACTCCGAATTAATGTGTGGTTTCAATAAATGTCTGCGCATTTGATTTTTGTGCTTATGTGCGGTTGCCAATAACGAATACACTTCGCACATTTTCTGGAAACTTTTGTTAAGACGAGAATTGTCTCGTGCAACCTCAAACACGTCATGCATGGCTTCTGCCATACCATTCATCGCTTTCACCAACACGTTGGTTTCCTTTTGTCTCTTAATGTCTTGAGACCTTATTGGGTCTTGCAGAGCGCTCCAAATATTTTCATTCACCTTTACCTGTTTTAAAGGGACGTTTTCAGGGGGCAATAGGCCATTCATGGTCTCTTGGTACGCCTTACTAGATAGCCCTGTAGTTCTCAGCATATTGCAGAATTCTGCGACTGTCTCGTTAATTTTAGGTCCGTACTCCGTGACCTCCATGTCCTGTTTATATTTAGTAATAATGTCATTTGGACTGGGTGCGGCTGCTACTGCACCATCTTGTATTTCCTTCACTGCACCTGATTTATTACTAAACTGACTCAAATACACATCACCCTGTGTGTCACTTTGTTCGTACTCCAGGTCCTCTTCTAGACTACCAGTTTCCTCCTGCATTGCATACTGGTGGTCTGTATCATGTGGTTGGGCGCTGGTCACTTCTTCGTAACCCGCCACATCTTGCTGGGACCCTGGTTCACTGACTACTTGTTGTCTTTCAACCCCCTGCTGTCTTTGAGAGATCATCTCCACATAATCTTCAAATTGCTTGGACATGTATTCCAGCATGTCTTTCTTCATCTTATTCTTAAAATCTTCTTCAGCCATTGTTTCTCTGTAATATAGAAATACCCATTGATTACAATGTTTCATGTATTTCTTGATTATTATTTTATCACTTGAGCTATATGCAATCTATTAGCCTCAAGGTGTTTTCACCTTATAATAGGTTGAGGTGAGCTACCTTCACATATTTAATAATCATTCTGTTACGCATTTTTGCGCTGTATAGCTGTTTATTTACCTCGTAGGTCTACCACGTGCACGTGAGTTATGGGCGATAATATAGGAGTACTACACCATAACTAATGTTTGGCCATGCAATTGTGCATTTATGTTAGCCAATTTCTTTGATTTCATGATAAAGGTGATTTCACCTCATAGAATATCATGTTTCATATGCATCATCATAATCCAGCAACGCAATTGTGCGTTAGTATGCTGTGTTGATTGTTTACACCACGTGCAGACAAAACAAGGATTCGTAGAGTGAATACGTTAAAATACGGCCCTGGCTGTGATTGCACAGCAGCAGGAACCTACACTCTAAATCGGCAAAGTTAAAGGCTATAAATATTAAAGTAAAACACCATAATTACCTGTAACGTTATTCCTAAATTCCTGAAAATATTCCTCTACATTAAAAGTAATGCTTCTCCTATGCTAACGGATACGGAAGTGCTTCTCCTGTGCGATCACTTACGGTCTCTCATGTTAACTTCCGGTGCTAGCCTCGATCAAAAATAATCGGATCATTCGTGTAAATCAATGGTAAATCAATTGTATGAAGGGAATTTTGAGAAGTGGAACCGAAAAAAGAGAATTTATGGAACTGAAAAAAGAGAATTTCTAAGGTACGCTTCGTAATTACCGAATTTGTCATGGGATCAATGGTGGGCTAGCAGAATTTACCATAAAAAAATGAAAACACCGAATACAGGCAAATAGAATTTTGCGAATGCGAATTTACGGGAAATTCCATGTCTCTTTTTCGTTATCAGTACTGTATGTTATGCGGATCACATGCTGACTGGATGCAGTTGAGGATGCGTTGACGTCAAAAAGCTTCAGAAGTTAGCTAATCCCACACATTAAATAGCCTGTCAAATACACACATGAAGCAGAATTAGATCTGTCACCTTCAACCTACGCGCAGCCTCTTTAGTGGGAGATCACTTGACAACACAAAAAGGCCTTTCATTCTGCTTACACTGGATTGCTTTAAGCTCAGTGAATGAAGATCTATGTGATTCAATCTGGGATTGTTTCCTTTTTCCGCTGTACTTAGGCCCACTTGCTATTTTTGTTTTAAGAATGAGCTATAAAACTGATGAACTACTGTCAATGAATATTAGAATGAGAGGTGAAAAATCTGTTTCTATTATAGAAAGCAATTTTTCACCTATATCATGTTTGTATAACATTATAATGTCTTGTAAGAATGCAAAAACCATGAAAATATAAACTCGTCTTTTTTGTTGGTCTAAATATTTTTACGTTAGCTTAAACTTTTCACATCAGAATTCTACTATTTGCTAGTTATATGTTTCATATGTTATACAAGTATACAGTGGAATTCTTACTTAAATTTCAATAGCGTTTATAGTGTGAAGTTTAAGCTGAAACTGGTGTAACGAGCATCGTCCTTCTTGCTTGGTAACATGTTGTGACAGTAAAATTTAATTGATTGGATGAAAATCTTGTGCTGATGTTATCAGTGTATTGTGATTTAATGGCAAACAACCTGGTAAACTTTTCTGATCAAGCACATAGAGATGAAGTCTTGACTCTGTTGTCCGACCACCTGCTCTCATGCAATTGGCTGGCTTATTTTTGAGACCCCATCCCGGTCCGAGGTTGTGCGTCTCCAGCTGATGACCGACATACTACTCCTCTTACCAAAGTTCTAGTTCCTCTGTATGCACACATTGCACTGGTTCTATTAAAATGTTTGAAGTATGGATTGAGCTTTCTGGTCTGGGCTAGTCCACGAAATGTAAGTGGGAAAGGGTTGATACTACATCTGAAGGTTTTGCTTACTTTTCCCACACAATCTAAAAGTTTCGTACCATCTGTTCCAACGTGAACATAAACACTGTCCTCTGTGAGGTTTCTATGTTCTTGCCACCTGTTATCAAAATTTGTTCCAAAACTGTTTGCACCATCGTTTGGGGATCTTGTTTACTGAGAATTTTTCTTACTCACCTTATCACTTGATACCATTTTCTCTGATTCTGTCACTGCAATATTTTGAAGTGCTGCTATCAGCGAAAATTGAATACTTAATAAATGCAAGCATTTTCTTCATAATCTTTAATGTAGGAGTACAAGCTAAACCGGAACATCCTCATTCTTACAAAGGGATTTTTATATCTAGGTACATGTACAAGGTGATTTATGCTGCCTGTGTAAGGTGAAGTAGATATAGAATGGTATTTAAAATGTCTATACATAAGAGAAGTAAAGGGACTACCATTTTTATGACCCAGTGGTCCAAGACAAAATGAAACCATTATGGTAGGATTTTCAGCGCCCCCCTCCCCTTCTCCCCCTAAAATTACTGGCAATTTTCTATTCCACCTATATACAATGTATAAAGCTAACTGTACATGAAATCTTAACCCATCGACACCACTGGTAGCCAACCCTCTGCAGAAGGTACAAGTCCCGGTTTCCTGGACGTATTCCCGGCCTACTGTTGAGCTTTGCAGGCAGGTGTCTGTTGTCTGTGCTCGGCTGGTCTGCGGACTCTTTCAAGGTGCTTGATGGCGACACCGGGCCGGTCTTTGTGCACTCTGCTTGTGCTGGTGATGTCTTCTTCGATGTCATGACCACGTCTTCTTAGTAGGCATCGCGACTCTCTCGTACCAGGGGTTTGTGACTCAGTCTTGCCTGTATGCGGTGACCTCCACTGCACTGCAGTCTCGGCTCGCACTCTTTGGAGGATCTGCATAAATTGTCAGAAATATGATTCAGTCCACTAGTTGTATTTTTGTCCAACATTTCTGTGAGGGATGAAAGAAATTGTTTCCTTAACTATTTCATCTTGTGTTGGTGATATTTGCTGTATCAATTTTACCAATTTTGTCCAGGCAGATCTGCCTGACAAGCGAGAACCTCTGGAGCAGTCTCGGCTTGCACTCTTTGGAGTCTCTTGAGCTGAGTGGCCGAGTAGACGCCCTGGGTGGGGTGTTCTCAAAATTACAGAAAGTGTCACTTTGATATAAAATGTGAAGGTTCATGTCAAAGTTATTCCTAAAAATCCCTTATTCCTATTCTTTTTGCTTTATTACTCACATCCCTGACTTTATTTTTGCCTTTTGTCCAACATCCCTCAAACTTTAAAGCATAGTGAAGCTAAATACATAATAGTGACAATATCCGAAGATCCAAGTCGGTCAACCCATATTCACTGTGCGGAAGCGAGGAGGGTGGCGGTCGCCACCCTCCTCACGACCCAACTAAACCAAAATGGCGGAAGGTAAGCACATATTTTATTATTAGCTTTATTAGAGCTTTGACAGTGTTATTGTGTCCAACAAATAATCAAAGTATATTGAATTTTGATATACTTTGTCTGCATACAACTTTTAGTGCGATTTGATCTGTCAAATTAGTGTTCTGAGCAACAAATTTTTAACCTCAGAGGCGGGTGGCTTTTGTTAAGTTCTTACGATCCGTCACCCTCCTCTTTGATAAAAGTTACCTACATCAGTCGGAGTGAAAAAAATGTCTCAAATAGCTAAATTAAGCATTGAATCCTCTTGTTTTGGGTGTTTTTTGGTTGATTGTCAAAATAAAATAACATCTCATGCTAAGATTTAAACAAATAGGTTGTGTTTCAGTGAGAAAAATGTTCGTATAAAATTGTTCACATTTTGGTTTAGTTTGGGTGGTGAGGAGAGTGGCGACCGCCACCCTCCTCGCTTCCGCACAGTGATATTACAAACCAGACACCTTTTTTCCTTACTCATATTTCCACTTTGTATTCGTGCTTTTTGTCTGCTAATTCTAATTCTGGCATTCTGGCATTAAGACACACTTCATAATGGTCCTAGTCCAATAGACCTTTTTGGAGGAAACGTTTTTCTATGAACGACATGTGTTTGAAACTGGTGATTATCACTCAACGGTGTGTTAACTTTAAGCATTTTGCACAGTTGAAAAGCAGCAAGAAATCTTTGGAAAATGCCAGTTTTGTTTTCATCATAGCTGTCAATAAGCCTCACTTTGGTTTCAATGTGGCAGATGCATGAAAACTGTTCACAAAACACAGAAATACGCCGGAATCTACTTACCCGTGTTGAGTTTTTTGAGGAGTTGAATGTTGAGGAATGCGTCTCTCATGCCCGTGTCAGCCATTAGTCTCGCTCTGCGATATTTGACACTGGAAACCAGTGAGCAGGAGGCACGAATTTATTCAAGGTTGGTACTTTTTTAGACTTTGCAAAGTTTTATTCATCATATTAAGCATTTGTGCATATTTGAAAAGAAGAGTATTGTGCAAAACAATAAAACCATCATAATTGTTGCTTCTGCAACATATTGCAAAAATTCTGATTGGACATCTTCCAGTCTTGCTGTTATATTTGAAATTTGTCTTTTAATCCACTATATCTACAATACGGCTGTAATTATACAGAGATAAAGAGATAAAAGTATTTATTTCGGTAAAATATACACCATAGTAAAACGAGTAAAAATATACACTATTTACAAGTTAGGCCAATAAGCCAAGACTCTGTTCAGATATCTTTTGTAAATAAATTGAATGCCCAATATCTAAAAAGTGAAGTATTAAAATAATGACTAGAATTAACAAGGGTACAATGCCTAACAAGATAAGTTCACTAAAATAAAAGATAGTCAATATGAAATGAAAAATGAGTAAAAGGTGATCGAACACAATCTAAATGTATGTTATTTAGTTAAATGTATATGTATCAAACTACGAATATAAATAGTGATGATTTGCCTATAAGATATCCGAAATGAAATATTGTTATCTGTTATCTTATAATGCAGATTATAAAACAAGTTGCACAAAGCATCCCAAATGATCATTAATTTCTTGGTTCTTTCTGTGTAAGTTATTTTACAACTGATAGTTGAGCATTACTTTACTTGATGTATCAATAAGTCCTGTAATCTAGAATTACACATGTCAAATGCCAATGCCTTTCTTCTGCCAATCCTTGCCATGATTGTAGACACCCCCCTCCTCTGCTATACTGGAACAGTGTTTGGCATCTTATGCACACATTTTCTTATACCCGCGCATCGTTGTAAGAGTTGAAATGACTTCTTGTCTGCTTCCTGCGGTCTTCTATAAAGCGCTGTAGACGTTGAACACGTTGTTCGCAAAACTCCTCATTTGGAATATTATTTCCCGTGCCCCCTTCCACGTTAACGCCAATGTTGTACTTGTATTCGACCGCTTGCCTCTCTGTCAGGGCGACACTCTCGTAGGTGAACTTATTCCACAGCCAGCGCTTGTAGTTATGATTCCTGCTGCAGAAAGCGTACAGAAACTCAAACTTGGCATTTCTAAACGCGCGATTACCATCGCACATTCGATACGCGTCGCTGGTATCTCGTGCGATGAAGCACATCGTCAGAAATACTTTTAGATGTGGGATTAATGGGGAAGCTGTTTCTGCAATGTGGTTATTTGATATGATACTTATCCACAATCTTTGGCATCATGTTCGCGGATAGCTTCAGCCTCGGTGTGTGTTCAGAAAGAGTGCCCATGAAGAGATTGAAGAAAAGAGAGTTGGCGTCAGCTGGGACAACCAGCGTTCTGTAGCCTTGTGTGGAATAATAAGTATGTGATCACTCATCTGAGTGAGGCCAAACTGCTAATTAAGGGGTATAATCCCCTCATTATCATATGCTTCCATCGGCACAACTCTTGTAACTATGTAAAACAAGTGGTCAGATGAGGCCAGTGTGAAGGGAACATGAACGGAAAGACCCAATGATCTGGTGTCAAGATGCCATAGAGACACTGGACGTCTTCGAGTTTCAAACTTAACTGAGCTTCCCTTTGAGTGGCTGCTCCCAAGACTCCCTCCAGCTGCCACACTGAAGTGAAACGCCACATTATATACGCTGGTTGGTCCGATAGAGGGGTGTGTACGTGCTACATTACCGTAAGTTCGGTACACACATTTATATGCGGAGACCACTCCGCCACTTTTCCTGTATAGCTGCATGCATCCATTACACAGCTTCATTCTTCATTCAAAGTTTCATTCTCTTGAGTTTTCATTTTCATATAAAATGTGAAGGTTCATGTCTAACTTTTTCATCTACATTGTCCCACTTTTTGAAAGCCTGCAAAAAGTTTTTTCGCTAAAATTATCACTTTTTACAGTAATTAATACATTAATGCTTCAAGCAGTGTCACTACATGGTGTGTAAATAGTAGAAGCAATTGAAATTTACTTGATATATCTTTGCTAATTAAACTCAACAAGCCAATGTTTTAAAGATTATAACATCAATGAGCATTATAAGCTGACCCTCAATATGCATTAAATTGATCACTTACCCCTGTTCTAGTCGCAGTACATGCATTTCATAATACTCCATGAGTCTTACTGGCTCTTCTTGTACATGTGCCTTTAACGGTCTTGGTCTCAACCATTGCAGTTGACAGACTTGAAATATGTCCTTGCATTTTGGCGCGTGTTGTCCATTATGCAAATCTGATTTCAATGAAAAGAATGGTGTGAATTGTTTTGATGAAAACGTTGTGCTGATACCAATCAGTGTATTGATTTCATGGCAAACCACCTGGTATACCTTTCTATTCAGGCACTTTGAGGACAAACCTCCGACTCTGTTGTCAGACCATTTGCTTTCCTGCAAATGACTGGCTCATTTTTAAGACCCCAACCCTCAATAAGGTCCCCAGGTTGTGGTTCTCCAGCTGGTGAATGGCAAACTGTGCCTCTTACCAAAGCTCATGCAATTTTTCTGCTCCAGCGCTGTGTAGAGGGCGCCAGTCGCGGTGGCTGATCAGGTTGTACAGCGCCCCAGAGCGGTTGACAGCCTGAGACGGGGGAGTGACCGACTGAGCAGGATGAAACCCGCCTTCAATAACATACACAATATACATGCTCACTAGGTTTTTATTCTTAGACTTAGATCATCATTAACGATTCTCAATGTCACACTAAAACCATCTTTTCTGAATATATACAGTATTTAGTATAATAAAAGTACATTAACAAAGTACATTAAACATGAAGTACACTCAAAACACAGGACAAAAGTTTTATACTTTGCAAATATCTACACTTCATGACATTTCCAATGGGAAACTAAAAAAAATAAAAATTTTAAACTACATATGAATAATTAAACGGCATATAAGTTTAACAAATATACTTCATGCATACCAAGTATATATAACTGCATAATAATTAAACGACATATAATTACATATCAAGTGTAAATTACAAAACAAAAGTTAACATATAATGTGATTTTAGGTCATTCAACAATAATTAATCACATGTCACTGAACTTTATATAAACAGTTCTTCAATCGTTCTGTCCGGCTGTCCATTATTAATAATAGTCTTGTATTTCCATAGGATAAAGGTGATTGATAGGCCTTATGGAAAGATTTTGTCCCTTTCAAGATTTTTAACCTTCGGCACTATTGACTTTGTCATCAAATTCTTATCTTTTAAATCAATATCCCTTCAGGCACACTAGATTTTGGATTCAATCAAGAAAATTACATGGTTTCAGTATTTTATTGAATGTGTACCATTGCTTTTGGTTTGAAAATATTAGTTCATTTTGAATCTTTCTCTAACACTTTTTTTAAAATCATGATTTTTTCCAGCATTCCCAAAAATTGGTTTTATGATTTTGTCCTCGTTCCATGATTGTAATAATTGATCGGCACTATTGACTTTGTCAACAAATTCCAACAGTTGTTTTTTAAATCAAAATCTATTTAAAAAAATCTAGTGTTTTGATTCAATGAAAGAAAATTACATGGTTTCAGTATTGTTTGTTCTTTATCATCACCAACGTAGCATAGAGGTCTCGAGTTCAAAACTGCTTCCACTTCTGTAAGCACTGTACGTAGTTGTTCAAAATTCAAACACTTATTATCAATAACCTTTCTTAGTGCTCGTTTCACGCATTGAACAAGTCGTTCATAGAATCCGCCCATCCAAGGAGCATATTCACAGATAAATGACCACTTTATGCCTTCGGTACTCATGTAATTTTGAACATCCTCATCATTTTCTGCACATGCACTATCCATGGACTTCATGCCACGCTGAAGAGCTCTGTCAACGAGCTTAAAATGTGGGGCGTTATCGCTCACAATCTCCTGTGGTACACCTCTTCTTGCTACAAAGCGACGAAGGGCTAGTACAAAATGTTCTGCAGATAAATCTCGCACCACCTCCAAGTGCACTGCCCTTATGACCATACAAGTAAATAGGCAAATCCATACTTTCTCCACACCTTGACGACCAGTTTTAACGTATAGAGGTCCTATATAATCAAGCCCAGTGAACAAAAATGGAGTTGAACTTGTTGCTCATTTATGTGGTAATGGAGCCATGGATGGTAACCTATATGAACCGCCTTCATATTTCTTGCAAATATAACACCTCTGCAGAGCAATCCTAACAGCAGACCTTCCTTGTGGAATCCAGAATTTGTCTCGTATGATCGCCAATGTGTGAGCAGTACCAGCGTGACATAATTTTCTATGGACATCCTCCATGACCAGCCTCGTAAAGAAATGCTTTCTTGGAAGAAAAACTGGATACCTTGCATCATGCTTTAACTCAGATAAGTATAATCTTCCATGACACCTGACTATGTTTTCATTGTCCTTGAATAGGTCTAATTGCTTTCTTGAGTTTTTCTCTTCACTAGATTCTTCATTTGTTAATAAAGTAGGATAAAATTGCTTTTGCACAGCCCTAAGCCACAGTTTTCTTGCATTTTCTAATTCAACAGAGCTCAACATCTTTCCATTGGATAATTTTCTCAGTCTCTGTAAAAAACGATATACCAATGCGGTTATTCTCACCAATTTGTCTAATGTGGAATAGCGCTCCACATCCTGGAGGTTCTACCGAGTGCGTAAAGTGGCTAACGGAGAAATTGGGAATAAGGATTGACAACAAGTATTTGTGGACTGATTCTCAGTGCTCGTTATATTGGATGGTAAGCAAACGACCCCTGTCTGTTTTTGTGAGAAATCGCATCAATGAAATAAAATGTAATAAAGATATCACTTTCAGTTTCATAGCTGGTGAAGATAACCCTGCTGATCTTCTAACAAGAGGAACAGGGGTTGAAGAGGTAAAAGCTTGTGATCTGTGGTGGAAAGGACCCACTTGGCTGGTACACTTTGTATTGAATTACGTTGGATGTACGCTGCTGTGTAGGATGTGAATTTTCTTTTGTGCGCATATCTGGAAAAAATTTATGTAATTGTTTGTGAGTGAATAATAACTTTAGCAAATCTTCAAGATATGTGAATTTTGAAGAGATGTTGAAGACCTTAACTTCTTCAGAGATAATGAAATGCTTCTATATATTACTGAGTGGTGATTGGTTTTAGTGACTGTTATATTGCTAGATATTGACAATCTTTAAGGTAATCTTTCACTAAGATCTAAAGAAGTGCCAATACGGAAATAGATTTATATTATTTGTATGTTTTTCCTAATTTTCTTACCTGGTATTATTCTCTTTTGCTATGGTCTGCCTATGGTAGTCTGCTCATCCTACCAAAAGTTTTCTCCACACCCTAAACCTCTTGGTGAGGAATTACCCTATATGTCAGATTATCTGGACATGCTGGGTCGTATTATGATCTTTGGATAAGAAAGATTTCCGGATATGTGAATTTTGGAGGTGTTGATGTCAACATAATGTCCGGTGTATATTTGAATAAATTGCAGTTTTAAGTTAAAAGCGTTAAACCTAAGCAAGAATCAATGATTCTCACCATGCAATCAATCAAGAGTTTTGAAACTTTTCAAAAATATTTTTGTGTTTTCCCCCCTCTATGTGTGAGAACGAAGAAACCAAAATGAGCTGCTTAGATAGTTAATTTCATAAAACTTTTGTTGATGTGCTCAACAGAAACATTGAACGTACATGTGCTATATCTGAACCATGAAGATCTTCATGATTGTAAAATAAAGCTGTCAACAGCATTAAAGCTAAGTGACTTTTTCAATATCAATAATATGCTTGCCGATTAATATACAATGAACCCCTAGTATTTTGATGGCGTGAGATGTCCAAGCACATCCACACAGCTAAATTAAACAGGCTCTTACCATGCATAGTGCAACCATGAATGACTATCAAATTATATAAAAATCTATTTCAAACTTACTATCCATGTAGATTTTTTTCATTTTTCATTCTAAAATTCAAACGCAATGAGGAGCGATGTACTTACCTGATGCTGAAGGGCTGAATTCCTTCCACACCCAGACAGCATCCTCATGCTCTTTCACCCCACGCAGGTATTTATCATTATACGTTATTGGATTGATTTGTGCGCATGGACCTAGGACTTTGCTCAATACTTCATGAGTATGACCTGAATGGCTGAGATACTGATCAATACTTGTAATGTTGGGGTCAACTGGTCTGTTTTACCCATTCACAGGATTCCGAGGATGCGATCCTCTCGCGGTAGAGGTCGCTGGTTTCAGCCTGGAAGGACTCCTTTTGGATGTTGAGGGCTTTTACGTACATTAAATCTTCTTAATCTTTATATTAGCAAGAATATTCTTACATTGTGCTATCTTGTGGGTTATTGTTTGTTGGGACCTCTGACTTTGCACAATGCATCATGAATATAAACTGAAGGGCTAAAATGCTTACCATGATTCTCTTCCGTTTGTTAGCTGACCATTGTCTTTGACCATGGTTTCTTCGTCTTGCCTCAACAACCAGAGCAGCTCCCTGACAAACAGTCCTTTATGCCCTCTTTGATGTCAAAAATTACGCCAGTAATCAGGTGTAGATGTAAGAATGAACCATCATTGATTTCAACATTGTATCGCGTTTTTAGGATGGCCTGCACAGTCAGGCAGCCCGGCTTGTAAGGATCTTTTCTGCTTCTAAAGTATTCTGCCTGAACCTGATTGAAATCCCGGCCGCACTTCTCTACGCTGTACCCAGGAAGACGGCGGCGACTGTTGTTTGTAGATCTGCCACCTGTCAGACAGTTACATCGTGGTCCTATATGTGTGTAAACTCCAAATTCCTGTGTTGCCGAGTTTGCTTTTTCAGTTTCAGAAAATCCTAAAATAGCACAGTCAAGAAAGGATAAAATCTCTACGAATGGAATTGTTGTACCAATCCCGCTTCGGCCATGATCCTGATAAATGGGTCTACGTGATCTTTGACAGACTTCTTAATGCCCTTTACTTTGGGAATGGGCACACAGCCTCTTTGTGACAGATACGACTTGGTTTTTGGCTCATGCAATTTCAATATTCGAGCAACAAATTTGGTGTTTGGTATGATCATCATCATCATCTCTCTTTGTACCACGTCGAGGGGCTTTGGCATAAGTGCAAATTTCATATGGATGCAGTACACCACGGTGTTAACTGCAATAGGATAAAGTAAAGAAGAAATAAAGTATGGATTTGTGGAAAGTTGTAAGGCAATTAGTATATGAGTTTCTCGTAAATTGCATAATATGCTGAAATACAGAAAATTTGGAAAATATGGGAAATGCTGCAAAAATTTGGGAAATACAATGGGACATCCCATAAATATGGACAATGTGGAAATGCCATTTGAAGATATGTTGTAATTTGGTTGGCGACACCTTCATAAGTTTTCGAATGCCATCTAACATAATGAAGGAGCCAGCCACCATCTATAACCTGGATAGGATCTCCAGTTGGTTGATGTTGTTCAATGCCATCACATAATGCAGTAGCTAGTTCTGATTTGTGTGCCTTGCACATGAAGTTATTCTTGAACAGTGATGGTGAACTAACACACATTTCCCATTCAAAGTATGCCTTAAAATCATCCATCAATCTCTGTGATGTTGCAGCACATCTGCTGAACAGTATTGATGGATCTATGTGCATTGTTTTGTTTTTTCCAACATTAACACCTGGTTCGAGGGTTTTCAATGTCTGCACCTGTTCTGCTCTCTTTACCTTTGCTGCACTGTAATATTGTCCATCCATTTTTATTTGGAGTGTGCTTCCTACTTCTTCTGCGCTATCACAGTTCAGTTGACCAGAAGTTGCACATAAACCTGTTGATAGTGATCGCAACTCTTTCATGCTAGCGTCAAATGGATTATGGTCATTGAACCATGTAGACAAGGTATTAATGTCTTGTAAGTCTCCATCTTTCCTTGATTTTGATAAATCCTCATGTTGGTCTGAGCACACTATCTTTGTATCAGTACGAGCCATCATTGCATCATGAATGGCAATTGATGTAGGTAATGAAAACACCCACTGATTGCGCACTGATTCAGTCAAGCCTCTACCCCTGGTTCATGGTGGGTATTGGTTTGTAAGGAGGAATTTCTTTCTGTGTGGGCATTCTGTGGACAATTCGTTTCTGTTGTTTAAGGTGGCCATTTCTGGTTTGCATATTATAAAGAATTTTTCTTTTAGGCATAGGTTGCATGTATTTGTTGTTGTTGAATATTATTTGCTTTTTGCTATTGTTTTCCAGCTAATATTGTAGGTTATGTTTCTGTCTTTGAGGTTCCAAATGTGTTTGCTTAATGCTGTGCTATTTCGGTCTTTTGTTATTGAAGGAGCTGGTGTGATTTCTGTATAGTGTTTTGAAGTCTGTTGCTGTAAGTCCGATGTAGGTGTCTGATTTGTTGGTGTCTTCTATTGTTACTGTGGCTTGGTAGATTATTTCTTTTTGTAGGCAATTTCCTGCTAGTGGGCAACTGTTCTTTCTGCAGTTGCCGGTTTTGGTGCTGTCTGTTGATGTGTCATGTTGTGCATTTTTATTGATAAAGTTTTTATTTTTTTATCATTTGATATACAATACAGATTGCGTCAGAAGGATACAGAAGAACATTTTCGAGGATAACGTTTCTATTCCTTACGATTTTTTCCTATTTCTTCTTATTGTTGCGTCTATTTCGAACGTAAAAATGTTTTGTAGCTTCCGCAAATTACGGCTTTCTTCGTAACTCGCCTGAAGTTACGTTTATTCCGATTGTTCCGCTTATATTACGCAATCTACAGAGGTTCCCATAATAAAAAGAATTCTTCTAAAAGTTCAAAATCACGCCGACATTTTGACATATTTTCATTTCATGGGGTGACTGTACGGCATCGGCACTTCCGGTTTCACTTTGTGGCGGGAATAAACGAGAACGGCCGAACAAATCCCGACTATTTATGAGCAAAATATGGGCGCCATATTGACAGGAAGTATGAGAAAATGTAATGATTATTGCGGTTTTTCTGTTAATTTCGATAATCGTAAGTGTCGTAGTTTCAGTGATTGAGCAGTTCCAAGAAAACCGTGATAGCCGTAACTTTGTTTCGAATTGTTGCGAATTATCACGTTTTTTTACCCTGATTTCTCTAATTTCGTTACGATTCTGTATCCTGCTGACGCAATCTGTACTGTATATATATATATAGGTTTATTTATTTACTATTTATTTATGTATATATGTATATTTTATGTCTTT
>CM032660.1:12377865-12445350 GCA_019095985.1 Streblospio benedicti
AAGACGATTTTAAAATAAATGTAAGAAATATCTATTTAATACGATGCAAGATAAAAAAAATGAGTTTTGTGATGTAGTACTATGATATCTGTGATCCCAGTTCTTAACTTATTTAGATATTATTTGTTTAATTATTTAGTTTTGTTATTTTATTAGTACAATGTGATAAATTGCCGTCCTGTATCATGTAGTCAATCCAGTGCCACTATGGAAATAAGCAATTGGCTTTATACCAAAGGCTTTTAGTGCTCTCTGTTTTGTAGCATATATGCATTAATCATTTTTTTATTAAATTACTCCTTTTATTCTAATGTTATTTGCATGTATGTGTACAAATAAAATAATTTGAATTGAATTGAATTGATTGTAGCAGAGGAAAACGACGAGACCACTGTAGTGGTAGTACTTTAGTACGCCATGGTCGGAGAAAAGGAGCGAGTGGGTGGGTAGGCCTATGACTATGTGCCTAGTAAAGGAATATAGAAACGGTACATAGTAATGAAAGTATGAACAAATAATTACTAGCCCGGTAGTTGGTAAAGTGCGATATAAAGAGAGCGGTTACTATATGGGTTGAAACTAGCATTTGGTGTAAACATACAGGGACCATCACATTATTGACTACTCCAGTCACAAACTCCGAATATGAGGTATTGGCTAGTCCCCGAATCATCGCACGCAGGCCGGCCGAAAGATAAAGGTGGTCGTTTTGTAGAGGTGCCACAAATTGTTCCATTATTGCCTTCAATACGCTACGGATTCACTATATTTCTTATTGCACACGTCAATGAGGTAATGCTTTATAACTATACCATTATTGTAACTCTCAATGCACTATATAGTATATACTGTCCGCAAATCGAGTGTCTGCATAAGTCGTTGCTTCCCTGTTTGAATAATTTATGCAAATTAGTCAAGGCGCGTGGTTAGAGGTATTTGTTACTTAGATCAGCGAGTTGTATATTTGTTCATTTACATAGAAGCGGTTTTGTACCATGTCAACGCTGAATTCATCGCCATCACCCTTCCAAAATATTAATTACACTAAATAATGAGCATATCTCTCTTAATAATTATAATACATATTACATGAAGTATATTAATGCAAGCAAAATGTACTGATAGGTTAGTTCCAAATTCGAAGGGACTGGTTCTTGTTTCTATAAACGTGGTATAGTTTTGTATTTTGAGTCTTTGTGATGTAAAAAATATTAATACAATTGCACGTTCTCCGGGGAAAAAACTTAATTAGTGTGAGTATGTACGTTAAATATTTCCCCAATATGTTAGATAGTTGGTGTGTCTTAATTTTGGAGAAAAAAGCCATTTGCTTTTTTCATACAAATGGCTAATAATATAACAAATTTACATGTTATTATCAGCAAATAGAGGTTCATGAAATAAAGTGATAAATAAGAATAATTACCATTTTGCAATTATATTCTTTTCTCTCTCTCTTCTATGGCGAGCAAGCTCCTACACACTATATTGACCTAGCTTGAAGACACATCTTCCATTTTGACTATATCAAGGGGCCCAGACGGGACTCTAACTCACGACCCCAAGGTTGTGAGACCAGAATGATACCATCATCCCAAGCAGCGGGCCACTTAATATAGTCAAAATGGAAGATGTGTCTTCAAGCTATGTCAATATAGTGTGTAGGAGCTTGCTTGCCATAGAAGAGAGAGAGAAGAATATAATTGTATATACAAGCAAACTTGGGAACAACACATTAGAAAAGACCATTTTATAAGAAAACAATTTTTATAGTGTAACACATTTCATATATGTGTATATGTACTAAAACCTCCGAGTAAAACTACCTCCGTAATGAAGAATATATTTTCATAATCCTAACCATGTAAAGATCACTGTTACTGTAGTCTGTCCTCTCTGTAGCCTGTTACTATTTGTAGTTCAAAAAAATTAATATATATATATATATATATATAATTATCTTGCGTATAATGTATAAAAAACTTGTTATATATATATATATATATATATATATATATATATATATATATATATATAAAAAGTGCATCATAACAATAAACTTTTCATGATGTTTTGCAGATCACAATGCTGTTGAAAGCACCTCACAACAGAGTGCATGATGTACTTCGAGAATCCATTATCATGATGTGCCAAAGTGGTATTCCATTTAACACCTCACTTAAAATTACGGTGCGTGTCATCTTTTTACATTTCCATACACCAGTCTGGCCCCATAAATGTTATATGATATGATATGTGTTTTGATAATTATATGATCAGGAGTGAATGTATTGTTATTGTATACTTTTACAGGGTCAGCTAGCTATTGAAGTAGATGGGACTAATGTTGTACTCATCAATATACAAGAAGCCTTGCCTGCTATGACCACTGGTAATTTAGGTAATATTTTGCTTATAAGCGTCATGTAGAAATATATCAAGGAACAATGTGACCATATTGTTTTCAACGTAACTATCTCGGTCGCCTGGTCATTCTAAGGTCCAGATGAGGGATGTGGCTGGCTGGCTGCTCCTGTTGTCACATCACAATAACATTTAGCTCTTCCCACTGACCACTTCATGCATTTTTGAAAATTTCCCACTTCTGAGTTCTCTTGTAAAGGAAATGCTCAATATCACTAGTACATCAATGCTATCAATAGTGTCTTTCTAATATAGATGTTACAATATAGCAATACCTAGATCCTATGAGAATATACGTCAATGTATGTTAGTGTAGGAGCCACATAGTATAGTGAGGAATAACAGTATAGGGATTAGGGTAAGAACACAGCAGTGGTTGTGAAATGGTTGGAGCTTTCTAGAGGCTGGAAAGTGGTTCAGAAATGATACCAAAGTGATCAATATTTTAAAGGTGGGGTAAATATAGACGTTACTGTCAACTTGGGAACACAGAGCACTAAAGTAGTGGGGAAACTTATGTAAAATTAGCAAGTAATGAATGGAGTGATAGCGAAATAATAAAGGTGGGAAACTATGAGCACCGTAGTGGTAGGACATGACACAGTGATAGGAAAACTGATATGGTAGTGCTGGTTAATAGTAGTAGAGGCAAGATCTATAAGCTAAGACAGAAATTGATGCTAGAGAAGTATATTGATAATAAACATGATGAGTATTATAGCTTTTTTAAAACTATATTTCACCAATACATACATTGTATAATGTAAAGTGAAAGCCTAATAGAAATAGCAAACTTCAGGAAGGTTGCCAACTTTGATCAAAAGTATATGTTAACTCCAATTTATTTCATAGTCATAGTGATATTAGATTTTTATATTCGCATTCATTTATTTTAGGTGGATCTCATAGTACACTATCCCGTAAAAAAAGAAAATTGAATTCCAAACCATCAAAAGATAAAAACCAAGCTTCAGAAGAAACTCAAAATGACAGAGAGTTAAACGATTCCACAGATATGACTCCAGGAGATTCAAAATCTGAAGCAGAAATAAATGATGAAAACTCAAGCGATAGATATAAAAATTCTGAAATGGAAATTAAAGAGGAGGTAATGGACGATGATAGTAAGTTTGATACCCAGTCAGAAGTTACAAGTGACTTCACAGCTGAAGGCGAGGAGATGAAAGATTCCGTTAATGATGAATCGAATAGTGCTGGGGTCAACTTTTCTTCATATTCTACCTCTACTCCCAAAACGAATTTTCCCCCACTGTTCATGGCCCCCAAAATAGGTAAGAGTCTTGTGAACGACTATTAAATTGTATGGTGCTCAATTAGAAAATCCTGTTACAAGAGGTTATTTTATGTCTAGATAAACAATTTCCGATAAAATACAAGTTGTCAGACAGATATTTTTTGCTGCCATGAAATGACATTCAATGATTAGATATATAATATAATCAATACTATAAAATTTAAGGTGATGCTGGCGATTCAACATCCACAGATGGGCTAAACCCCACAGAGATTGCACGGCAAGTTGCTAGAAGAATGCTGGCTCTTGGTCAGCTGCCAGATACCGTAAGATTTTTTTTCACATAATTCTGCTCCAGGGCTAGGGCTAGGAATTGAAATCTGTGGGATAGAAAATCCCATGCTAGCAAAAAGGATGGGATTCTTTCCTTGTGTTATATATCTATGGAACTTGTCTTTTATTTAATGATTATTCAATGTAAACATTATAAAGACCTACATATCTAAATCATCAAGCTTATAAAAGGGAATGTCTAGATTCGATTAGAAATTAAAGTAAATTATGTAATGTCAATGACTATTCAAAAATATTCATCATATTCAGAGTATCTCTTTCAAAGATACTATTCACATTGAAATCACAACTATTAAATCCATTGTCTTGCACACATAGCAGAATGCGAACATTATGTTCCTTCCTAGAAATTAAAACTTGTTTTTACATCTCAGGTGAATGCGTATGTTGAGTAACTCAGTTAATGTTTGAGAATGATTAGCTTGTATAACTAGTTTTAAATAGTTGAGCATTCTTTCTCATTTGCTGGTTACAAGCACACACAGACACACAGAGGGTAAAATAGCATACTATTGAAGTGGCAGAGCTTTTAATGCCATGCACTTGCTGTTATGTTAAATATTTTTAGAGATTGGGCAACAGTTAAAAATGCGATTAACGCCCTCTCTCAATTAACAATTGCTGTTATGATCTATGGGGTATATTAGCGCATAATTAGACTGTACTTGCGATTTTAAAGATAACACTGCAAATACGCAGCCCAACCTAATCTCTGTACTCATCCATCTTATGTGCTTTGGTTTCAGTCATTCCTTGAATCGCAGAAGCTACCAAAAGTTCGCAAGCCTGGAAATGAATTGACATTTGCTGAAAAAATAAAGGTTTGTGTTTTCTTTCTGTGTAGTCAATTCTTGTATGATAGTTTGTAATAAACTCATCATATATTACTTAGGAATTTAGGATCTTCTAAGTGTGACATATAGAAACTCATTACTGATATTTGGCTGGGAAGACATTTAAATGAAGTATTGTAAAATTAGAGTCTGCTAGATAAATTTAGGAGTTTGGAGTTCAGTGTATTTGTTCTTAATTCAGTAAATTTGCGTGAAAGAAGATTTCACTGTTTATATTGCAACTGTAGAATTTACATTTGTATATAGGTGATAGAAGCTAGGCAAGAAGGATATAGTTATAGGCAGATCGCAAAGATGTTTGACATTGGACGAACTCAGGTATTATAGCATTATTTACCATTACTGCATTTCCATTTACGTATAGGTTATTGAAGCTAGGCAACAGGGATATAGTCAGAGAAAGATCGCCAGTATGTTTGACGTAGGACGAACTCAGGTATATTGGTCACAACCAATAGTTGATCAGTTTTTTTTTATGTTGATAATCTTATAGATATACAAAATCAATGTGGACTTTTGTAACACACTATGTAGCAATACTAATTGAAGCGATTTAAATTATCATTTGTTTGGTGATGGTTTTCATAATGTTGATTGTTTTAAAAAGGCATTTATTTATGTTGTTATTTACAATTTGCAAAATATGTGATTGATCCGAACTGTAGTGTGCTCCATTATTGTTACTAATCCTTTTATCCATAATGAGTCATCATATGCCTACTGATTGACATTTCAGGTTCATCTTATTCTGAGAAGACAAGAAGAGTACCTTCAGTATTTGGAACAAAATGTTGACATGACACGAAAACGTACTACAAAGAAAAAGACAAATAACGATGAGATTAATGCTATGGTTTGGCAATGGTAAATTATTTATAATCATAATCAGTGAGAATCAGGGAATGTCTTGAAAACTAATGTAGGAAAATTTCCGGGTATTTTATTTTAGGTATAATTTTTAGGGGGAATTCAAGGAATATTTGAAGCAAAATGATATATCTTATTTGTTTTTGTTTTTTGAATGTAGACAAATTGTAAGAAGCTTAGATGACAAAATACTATATTATATGTTACTGAAAATGTCTCCTTATGAAAGTAGCTCAGTGCTTCTTTTTGATATCGCAGTGACAATGTTTATTGTTTTTTTTTTTAAAGTTTTGTTATGTCACTTAAAGCTTTGAAAAAAGAAATTCCTGTATGATTGTGAGCCTAGTAAAATCTGTATCTTATGACTTTTGCTTGTCTCTATTCAGGTATAATGAAGAAACTGCTGTGAAAGGGCCTATTTCAGGACCACGCATACAAGAAAAAGCACTTCAGTTTGCACAGGTTTGGCAGTAAAGCTTGAAAATATTACTTTACAGAACACTAAAAATATAGTAAAATAAAATTACCTACTACTTGCTAACAGTATCACTTAGTTACCAACATTGGTGTTGCAAAGTGCTCAACTTCAAAGCAAATCTACTTAATGATATTTATCCAAACCATTTTAAAGCATGGGCAACGTTACTGTTTTATTCGATTGTTGTAGATTTTATGCTTTTTTTCATCTGTAGTCTAGTTTTGTTAAATTAAATGTTAAAATCCAGAAATATATAAAGGACAATGTTTAATTTTTTTGCAAATTTGTTTTTTTTTTTAAATAACAATGCTATGCGGTTTTATTTAATGTGTTTCAGGTTCTTGGATTTACCGAGTTTAAAGCATCTAATGGGTGGCTGGATTGTTTCAAGCGTCGTCATGGTTTACCCTCTGCTTTGGTACGCAAGGCAAAAGCAGCAGAAGGATCACAGAATTCCACCAGTACAGATAACAACAAAAACATTGACAATACTGGACTTGAAACTAAAGATCCAGAAAAGGAATGCACCAAAAATGATACCATGAACAGTGACTCTAATATGTTTCCAAAAGCTGCAACATCCACAAACCAATTCGAAGATGATTCTAAATTTGGTGAACCACCAAAGTTATCAAGTGAACCGCACAACTTGTCAAGTGAACCTCATAACTTGTCAACTGAACCACAAAATTTAAAAACTGAAGCACACAACCTTTCAAATGAGCCACACAACTTAACAAGCGAATCACACAATGTGTCGAGTGAACCTCCTAAGTTATCAAATGAAACTCCACGATTAGCAAGTGAATCGCCAAAGCTATCAAACGAGACACCAAGATTTTTGGCACCAGATAATTATCCTCAACAATCAATGTATAATATTCCCCCTCTTTCCAATCAACCATCTTTCTATTCTTCTCATCAACATAATTTGCCTCCTGGTGGATTTTCTTACCAAACACCATCCTTTAGTTTTCCTCAGCATCATCGTGATCAGCCTGTTTACAATTTCCCACCAATGTACTATGATTCTTCTATTGATGGACAAATGAACAACAGAAAATAGGATGTCGTTTCAAGGATTGTAATTGGAATTATCACACTAGTCATGAGTAACCATCAGTTACTTGCCACAATACATGGTACCAGTTCATGTATTTTTGAATTATGATGTACACATTTTTTATTCTGAGTATTTGTCGCAAGAAAGTGGTAGATACTCAAAGTATTTTAGTACATGTATTATACAGATTGTGACATTTTGAAATTTAAATGGAGATTAATCACGATATATTAAGTAGATTCATTTTATCTCTATACCAATGCTGTTTATATAGATATATAGATATAATTTTATATTATTGTTAAGATTAATTTTGAAATAGTAATTAGAAGTTTGATAGGTAAACATTGTTGTTAATGTTAATTTTGAAATACTAGTAGTAATGCAGGGGTTTAAAGGTTAACATACATTGTAGTATACCCTTTGAACCCTCACATTGAAATGAAAGACTTATAACTCGTTAGTTAATGTGTATAACCAATGTAGTCCTACAATATGTCAGGAATGGCAGTAATAAAATACATGTTACAATTTTACTTTTCAATGGTTTTAGTTAGAAGAAACAGTCGGAAACAGCACATGCTTGGATTTACTTATATTGGAAGTACATAGTCATGTTGAAAATGTGCTGCAAAATGAGGAGAATGTGTGATAATTTGCGCCTAATTGAGTTTTTTAATGTCCTCCATCATCTGCAAACTCTAATATACATTTCTTGTTAACAGCTATGCCATTCTATTGCTGTTGTTGTTGGGCCTGGATTTAGTGGCGCAAAAAATCTCCATCTAAATGTTATACTTACCGGTATAGAAAATAATAATACAATAGCTTTTGATAATGTTGATAGCGTAGGTATTTGGATCAACCGGGCTTCAGCTGCGGGCCTTCATTAACATGTTAAATAAATCGTAGATTAAACTGATATTTCTGAATGAGATTCAATTTATTGCCCACATTATAGAATTTCGTGATCATTGTCTGTTTTTAGGTCATAACTAGACTGATTAAGTCATTGATGGGTAGAGGAAATGCCCATGTTATGGGCAGTTTTCTGAAACATCCCACTTACTATGTAATTTCTTTCATAAATAATGAATACATATATGATATTTTAGCAGATAATTAAAGTATAGTTCATATTCTATCTTTTATCAATAATTCAGTCCTTAATTCGTCCAATTATTAAAAATAATAAATATTTAAAAAAAAATGTTTTGATGATTGTTTCCACCTGTACAGGTTCGACGTACAAAATATTGCTCACGTTCTGGACAGGGGACCACGTTCACCAGATTTTCATAACTCTTTGGACGTGATGTGGACATCATATTGTATGTAACCGGCCCTTAAGCTGTTAATGTTAGTGGACTATATAAGTTTGCGTTTTTGCACCTAGCCATGAAATTTGCCAATTAAATCATGCGCAAACATTTCTAGTAATACAGTAATCAATATTGACGAGCAGTATTTTCTCTACAGTAAACTTTGGATTTTGTATAGAAATAAAAATGTTTGCAGACTATAAATGTTTGCTATTCAATTTTGCGGTTTTTACTGCAAACCACAGAATTCTCAAATTAAATTGTGCGCAAATATTTCTAGCTTTAAATGGATAGAAAATAATTTCTAGATGAAAAACACAAAATTTAATAGCCACGAAATATTCTAGTTTTACCATACCCATGGGTCTCGGGCGCTGATAGTTCCAGGAATTGCATCAGTATATTGATTATTACAAGCTGGAGTAGCTACGTTCTGCATCATTGCATGTGATCTTCTAGTCCCATATCTTTGAATACATGTATAATTAAACAATGAATATTCTTGTTTAAATATATTCAAATCTATTTGATGCTTTTGACAATAACTTTGATGTATGTGGTATGGATGTACTATGGTATTCGTTGATTCAAGCTCCATGAATAATATGTTCAACTGGTGCTTAGACTTCAATTAAATATATGTATTGTAACATTGTGCATATCCTCACAGTGCTAGAACATATACTAAAAGATAATCCAAGAAAGATTTACTTGTACCTATATTCGTTTATTCATCAAATTATGCTGAAAATTATTAGTAAAATTATCACTTGCTTCAAAATCGCAAAATTAAACAGCTGTGAAAATAATTCATGGATCAAAAGCACCGAATTTAAACTTCAAAATTTGAAAGCCAAGAAATATTCTAGTTTTACAGTAAGCATAACTAAAGTGTAGATTTTTTACTTGTGAATAAAGTTGAGAACCTATGAATTGCCACTTTGTGCACTTTATCCCAACTTTGAGGACATTGTGGTTGTTTTGATACTAAATTATGCTAAATATAGGTTTGTTAATGAAGTTGAAGAAATATTTTACCTAATCATAAGCAGACAATTGGTACAGGTATATCAAGACCTGATTAGACTTTGGTCTACTTTTGAGGACGTGTATGTTTTCATGCAAAATTTTGCTAAAGCTCGTTAATAGAGTTGAGACGAAGTCATCGATGGGTATATGTCAACACCTGATTAGATTCTGGTGTACTGTGGCCTACTTTTGATGAAGTTTCGGCAATTTTTTAATACCAGTACTAGATGTTATTTAAGACTTAATTGTGAACAAATTTTAACAAAAAACTCCAATTCATTGCCATCAAAATTCATCTGATACTGTAAAACTAGAATATTTCGTGGCTATTAAATTTTGTGATTTTCATCCATAAATTATTCTTACTATTCAATTTTGCGATTTTGGTCCATCCTGCACCTACTTTACATATGCTATTAATGTTTGCTGACTGAGTTTTCGTTTTTGCACCTACTCATGAAATTCGCAAATTAAATCGTGCTCAAACATTTCTAGTTTTACAGTACTCCAATGGGATAATTTCAAGAACTAATTGTACACTTCTCTTACTTTCGAGGACGTTGTGGTTGTTTATAAGAGCTGTGAAGCAGTGACCTGGGTTACGTCGTCAAATTTGACGCGTTTTTTTTAAATCATTTTTTTCTGGTGTGACTATTTAATTTTGCAATTTTGGTTCATCCTGAAGCTATTTTACATAGGCTATTAATGTTTCTGGACTTTTTGGGTTTGGGGACTATTACACACGAAATTTGCAAATTAAATCATGTGCATACATTTCTAGTTTTACAGTATATAACTTTTCAGTCAGAATTGATAAGTCATTGATGGGTTTATTTAGACCAGGTTTTATTTTGGTGTACTTTGGTTCTCACTTTTGAGGACGTATGTATTTCCATGTAGAATCTTTGCAAAAATCAAGCTTGTGACAGCAGAGCAAGGGGAGACTTGTTTTTCTAACAAGTTTAATTCAGGCCTATATTTAACAAACAACTGAATCCTTACAACCTTAAATTGTTATTCTGGCGTAATTATAGATACAAGAAACTACAATATTTGGTATTTTCATTCTTTTATTTTTTATTTTTGTGCTTTTTCATAACTGGACATTAGTCCACACCTCATACTCTGATGTACAATCTATTCACTATTGTACAAACATGCAAAATTACAGAAAAACAGGCAATTATCACAAAAATGGAATCTTTCAACTTACTTGTACACAGTACTGATAAACAAAATCAAGTCATACACAATTTATTCCTTACTTATAGGACAAAGTAAAAAAACATCACTAATGAATGAAATATTTACACCTATAAATAAAGTTAACATACAAATTCATGATTCGCAAAATGTCACTTGTAGCAAGATTAGTCATATATTCAGGAAGTTAGAAAAAAAAAAGATCATGAAAGACCAGCAAGAATGAAACTGCCAATACAATATATGTTCAGAAACATTAAATCTTTACATACAACATTAAATACAAATGAATTTAGGAATGAAAATTTGATATTCTTTTTAAAATTTCATTCACCATCACTTCATAGACATACATACATTAGGGCATAAGCAAATCTGAGACCACCATATAAATGCGATGATTAGTAAAGCACATTTCAACCATTACTATCAAACTGGTCTAAATGTGCAGTTTGTCATTTGTTTTGCTATAGTAAACCAGTGTAACTAAATATTTACAATTTACATTATGACATTCAAATGAAATTATTAAAAATAACCTGTTTAATACGTTGAATATTTAATACTTGCTGAATCTTGATCAGAAAACCTCTTAACATTGATAATTTCAAGTTACCTTGAAGATATTCATATAACTGAATATTCAAAGCATACCACACAAAATACACAATGTACATTATGTAATGACATTTCTGTAACACGCTTTTATAACAAAACAATTATACTCTTTGACAACACGCTTCCAAATATATTAATATCTAAGTCTTCTATTATGATATACAATGTGGGGTATACAATATGCATATCATATTAGACACTAATTATATACACCGCTTTTCTTTAGTACAAAAATAATGCTCTTATAAAGATCACACCAAGTAACTAATGAAGCTACTAATTTTTGCAACAAAAAAGATTTATGTTAAACAATTAATTGCTTATAGAATGTACAAAAATCACCACAATACTTGGACACTACAATGACTCTACTGGCACACCTGATATAGTTTGAATCTCGAAACACACTTGACTTATTAGCACTGAAGCTAGTTACGAGACTCATTGCAGCTAAACGAGTTTGCAATAACCCACAAACACCTGGTCATTCACACCATTCACTCGTATATGTACACTAGATTATGCATCTATATACAATTCAATGCATATGAAATATATCTTGGTGCAAGATTAGATGTGACCGCTATAGTCCCTCAGCAGTTTTCTAAAAACATGAATGTGCAGATTAACAGCAACATTAAACAACATTAAAGAAGAACCGTAATGTGTTCTTATACACAAATAATAACATTGTTCATGATACAATTGATTTGTACCGGAGGTTTACTTCAGTCATAAATTATGGGGAAAACATTAAAATGGTAAATGAAGAATGTCAATCTAAAGTATTCTTTTACAAACCGGTGCCTAGATTCTGGATCAATCAACAAATAAATATCAAATACATCAATTGATGCCACGTCCTTCAATCCAACCTTGTACTAGGCTATTCTTTAGTAATTACCTGTGTAAGGAGATCAATTACTAAGACTTGGCAGCAGAAACTCATGACTGACAAATAGTAATACATTGCTTTTCATAACATAGAGAGATGAAAAATAAACTCTCACAACTAAGATGAGTTTCCGAAACTAATCACAATTGAGAAGTATTCTGGATACATTAATCCAGTGGTAAGTTATGTCATTTTTTTTTCTCATTGATAATTGTTTACCTATTGAACTTTGTCCTAAAACATGTAGTTCTATAATTGGGACACATAACATTAAGTTAAATGTCCATTTTAAAGATATAACTATGTGCATCATTCCAATAAAATATCACAACATTTCAGTTTCAAAATGGGCCATCAGTTCACTCTGTGCATTCATATCAATTTGGTTTGCCATCTGAAACAACAACAAAAGAACAAGACATAAGCAATATCATAAATAGTTATCATAAAAATATTTGATTGGTTGAAGAGGGGTCTTTGCATTGATTTTTTCCAATATGTCAACAAAATTCTAAATAGTAATGATGAAAATAAAGTTTGATAAGTTGAAAACTGGCCTTTGCATGGAATCTTTTCAAACATAAAACAGAAATTATGATTCATCAAAATTAGTAGCATAATAAACTAATGAGGTATTTCTTTTAGACTGGAAGAATTGAGCTTACCGCCCTACGGCGCTGTCTTTCTGCCTCCCTCATCTCCTGCCGCTTGCGCTCCTTGTCATCCTCTTTCTCCTTCTCTCGTGCCGCAGCATCTGCCTGAGCAGCCATTGCTGCCTGCTGCTGCTTCCGTGCTTGCTCAAGGAATTTCTACAAAAAGATTGGTCAGTTGAAAAACATGGCACAGCTGTAAATTGTTGCTGCTTTCATTGAAACATTCCTATATCGTATTTATTTATTTTTTTTAGACAAAATTAATAACCTCTTCTTCCAGCTCCCGTTGCTTTTCTTCTTCAGCAGCTTTCCGTGAAGTTTCTTGCCGCTGCAGCTGTTGCCGTCGGGCTTCAGCAGCCTCACGGCGAGCTTTTTCCTACAACAGAGTATTGTTACAATGATGAATACATCGATTACAATGATTATAATCGGATATAAAATATATTATTATTGAAAAGCAAATGATAAAGATATTAGGTGTTGTCTTTAAGATTGCAATAAATTTGTGATAACCAATTTGACGGATGAAAAGTACATGATATGGAATGTT
Organism: Streblospio benedicti; assembly: GCA_019095985.1. Classification (NCBI taxonomy): domain Eukaryota; kingdom Metazoa; phylum Annelida; class Polychaeta; order Spionida; family Spionidae; genus Streblospio; species Streblospio benedicti. The sequence continues at coordinate 12,391,431 of CM032660.1, forward strand.
CTAATGGAAGGATTAATCATCTCGAAATAAATAATAATTTGTAAAAAGCGATATTAACATGGCAAGGTTTCAAACGAAACAATTAAAAAATCACTCCTTTTATCTCTTACCCGTTCTTCTTTCTCTTTCGCTTGCTTTCTAAATGCCTCAAAACTCTGCATAGCATTATGAGTCTTTTTTGTGGAAGATGAACCTGGTGTGGGCAGATTAGCCAAACTGGACCAGGACCCCATATTTTTCAATTTCACATCTCCCTGTAAATGAAATGGATAAATCAATAATAAGCTTTAAAAAAATTAACTAGAAATTCAATCCCCAACTTCTACTTATACATAGATATATTGGAAATTAACTGACTGGGTGTAAGTACATTTATGATAGCCCAGCTATAAAACCAGTGTGCAGGTTTTATTCAGGCAAAATATATTTCTTGTGATGTGAATTCCACTTGTGATATAGTTTATTGCTCTGAAACTGATTGATTGAATATTCTCATTATTTGTATACTCAAAATGTTTATTATCACTCGATATTTTAAGTTTGATGTCTTTAAACATACTGAAAATGCCTGTACCTTTTTGCTCTGAGCTTTGGGTGTTGATTTCGCAGACTCACTAGGTGTGAGAGGAGGTGGTCCAGAGCCAGCACCATAGAGCACACCAACACCAGAAGAGGCTACAATGAAATGGGCCTTGCATAAATATTTTGAGTTTGTACATTAAACTTATCCAACTGATTTTATTTGTGTTTTAATACTAGTGCTGGTTGAGTTATTGACAGGGTTCTCACTATTTCTCCCTGATTTTTTTCGCTGGGTTTTTCCAGGTTTTACCCTAATTTTCCCTGAATTTTTATGCATTTTTCATTATTATTGATGCTTTAAAAGTTTATGTGTGTCTTTTTATACGATGTACCAGTGATTGTTGTGAACAGAAATAGCCCAAAATGAAAAATCATAATTTTTTTTAAAAGTCAAGCAAGATACAGCTGTCTGAGTATATAGAAATCTAAAAAATAATCTATTCAGACCTATTTGATCAGTAGCGTATCAATACATTTTTTAACAGTAACATAATTTATCAACAACATTTGGTCAGTAGCTAATCAATACATTTTCAACATTAACATAATTTATCTCACCAACAACATCTAAACCTTGAATATCACAGACAGTTTCATAAAATATATTCATAACAACCGGCTAAGAATTTACCAAATTAAAAAGATTCATAGATATATATGTACCCTGCATGTGATTTTTTTAACGAGATGTATTTCCCACTTGTCAGGTGGTATCGAATAGCCATATGACATAGCTACAACTTGTCAATTCGAAAGTACAAATTCACGAAAGGTTTCGAACACACCATTACTGATTTGTCTAATAAATCAACAAGTTCAAAGAATTGAACATGAAAAAAAATTAATATAAATTGTAGCATAATATTTTCTAAGAAATACAATAGGGGAACAGACAATGTAGAAAAGATGAATAGACTGTTTTGAAAAATGGAGGTGGAAATAAGTTTGAAGGTGTATGTTTATACAAATGCAAATTTTCATTTTGAGGTCATACAATGTGTTACAGTGCTAGACGAATAGCCAGTGCAACAAAAAGTGGCGCTAGTCTAATACTATCACAGATGATGTTAGATCTTTTTAAGTCTCGATCACAAAGGCTTGCTTTGTTATGCAATGCACAGAATGGCTGACAAAGGCTAGAAAATAATCAAACGATGTCATAACTGCTCCACAGCTAGTCTCGATCACAAAGGGTCACTTTGTAAAATGCAATGATCAGCCTGGCTGACAAAGGCTAGAAACCCACTAGCATTTTTTTTACTCATTTAAGTGAACCGGTATCCAGTTCTAATTATGTGAGGTTATAACCCGTCATAAACTGAAAAAAATTACAGCTGAGTGTTCCTCAATTACTTATAAATACAAATAGTTATCTTCATGTCAAGTCAATTACAGCCATTTAGTACTGCAAAGTGATTATCTGTGGCATGTTCTTGCTGTCAAATGACGGATGACTTGGAATTCATACGAACGAATTAAATGTAGGTCGGCCATATACCACTGTGTTCTGTACAACGATCGTTGTTTGGCAGTTTATCTGCTGCTTTTAAGATACGATTAGATCGTTGTTTAGCACCGAAAGGGTTAAACATGGCTGTGCCCATGTAATCAGTAGACGAAAGAAAATATGTGCGATTTTTTAATTGATTTGTCCAGAATTAGGTTTCTTCTCGACTTTTTCTCGGGCTTTTTAGTTTGATGGAGATTCATTTATTCTGGATTTGATAGACAGAAATACATAATTATATATTTTAATCAGGATAATAAGTTCAAATATTTAAATTGAGCTTTCGATAGGAACTTCTAACTTGATTACAAAGACGTCACGAGTCAAGTGAAGAGAAAAAAAATAAACAGAAGGTTATTAACCAGGCATTAACAATGAATGAAACAATGAAGTAATCATTTCTTATTCTCATTATCACAAGAAGTTGTATAGGCTTTGCTAGAAGTTGCCAACAAATGTAACAAAAAAAAAACAAAGAATTTTCTTACTTACAATGACAAGATTATGAGCATTACTACCCTTCCAAAATTGCTATACCAATCGACAAGTTTAAGACAGACCTGAGATACTGCTATGTTGTACATATTGGTAAGTAAATTATTTCGGGACATGTTTTTAATGTTGTACTGATATTATTGTGTGGTATTTGAGTTTTAAAGTGTTTAATATGGTTATGAGTCACGATCTTGCGATTTTAAGTATCTCAGCTGTTTTTTGTTACACCCGGACGAATGCAACCTACTTGAGATTTTTCAGGATGATGCGTATGCTCTTAAAATGTATTCAAAGTTAAGCACTTGGTTTTATTAAATATGTTACTTCTACCACATTCCCCACACACCCCACCCTCATCCGATAGATAATAATATATAAATTTAAAGAAAAGATTTGTTTTCAGTGAAATTTGTTTTCTAGTTTTGATATTTTTCAATTTTGAGAGATGTGCATTAGTTAACAGAACATTTATCTTCCGATATTTCAGAATTCTAATACTATATTGTATTGTTGTTTTCAGGTAATAAGGAATCATCAGTATAAAGGATTAATAAAAAAAAATTATAAAATGTATTTGAATGAAATTGTGTCTATTCATCTAGAAACCTGTATTAATACATCTCATGATGTGAAAGTTTCAAGATCATACAGATATCCAAGTTCCCTATACAACCCTACGGTAAAAATATCTCATTTCACAGTCAAATTTTTATAAATGTCGTGTCAGGCTTTTTCCAGGATTTTATTATAGGTCTATATAGTAAACTATAGAAAATACTTGCCCAATCTTAAACTTTCACTGATATTTATAGGACATGTTTCTTTCTAGACAATATACTGCGAAAATTACATTCATGTAGATCTTAGCAAGACTGCTGGATGATTCCCTAATTCCGATTCTCTCCATTACATGAAACTAACAATAGTAGTAGTAATTAAGAGAAAAAAGAAATAAACATCATAATATTAGCAACAACAAATTACATTAAAAAAATACACCCAAATACCACAAACATATAAATGACAACTTTAATTTTCTTCCTTTTATTGATATTTCAAAACTTACAGACTGTGGCTCCAGGAGGTGCTGGTTTTTGACTAGGTTTGGGACTATTAGTGACGGAGTCATCACCGCCGCCAACACTGAAGCGTGGCTTGCTTTCTGCACTTCCACCTGGAGTGACTGGTGTTGCAGGAGATGGTACTGATGTAGGTGGTGATATACACTTCTCAGCAAGAACTGGTGCACTGAAGAACATGAAGGCAGAACTAGACTTTGTATTATGTTCCCAAACTGGGAAACAATAAATTTAAAATATTAATCTTGACATTAAATGCGAATGATTGCTTTAGTAAGACAATATTTAACTTATCAAATACGATTGAATAAAGATTAAAGTCCACTGGAGTTGAATGGGGTAATTAGACATGTCCATATGATATTTCACTATTCAAGAATACAGAGATTCATGTTGCAAGTAGATGCTTATATTCTCGACATTACATACTAGAAATTTTGTGATATGTACCTTGTCGTTACTGGTGCTGTGTTTATTTGAGGACGTATCTGGGGCATCTGGGGCTGTAACAGTGGTGGAGGAGGTGTGTCTGACTTCACTAATGTTGGACCCGTTGCAGGTGTTGTCACAGTGGTTGATGTGGACACAGGTTGGCTCAGCACAGGTGGTGCTTGTCCAGTCAGCAACGCACCCAATGCACTATTGGTAGGTGGGACAGCTACAAAAATAATTAACCAAATTTTAAATATTAATACTACTATAACTAATGTTTAAATAGTGAATTTTTTCGACCGACAGTGCAGCTGAAAATGCTGCAAAATTAACAGTTTATTTACAGCTAACTTCTAAATCCTGTTTCAACAAACAAGTTTTTAGTTCAGGCATAAAATTGTCCAGAGATTCCATTTGCTTCCGCTCCATGAGCATCAAATTCCATAACTTGTGAAGCACTACTATAGAAGGTATTTTTACTGTATAATAATGGAGTTCTTTCATAATTAAAAAACTGCTTACTGGTCTGTTTTGGCTGGGGCTTTGGTGCAGCAGTAGTTGAGGGTCGCCCTGGCTGCTGTGGCAACGTGTGTGTTACTGGGCGTGTCACAGGCAAAGGGCGCGTTGCAGGCACAGAGAGTGAAGGAGAAGTTGCTGGAATCCAATTTTTGAAGAAATCCATGCATTCAGTTAGGCCATGTTATTTATCTCCAATATATTCAACTAAAATCATAGCATATATGTGGATACACTAAACATGGCCCTTGAGGCTATTTATCTACACAAAAGGTAAATGTATTCAGGAATAAAAGCATAGACAGAAAGTAATCTAACCTGGTGATGATGTGGCAGAGGAAACCTGGGGTGAGAGATTAGGTGGTCCTTGCGTGGGCATCACTTTACCACCCCTCCCCATCCCTGTAGCAGCTGGTCTGACAACACCTTGACTTGCTCCCGGTGGTGGTACTGGAGGTCCAGAGCCCCTACAAAAGATCCTTAATTTGAAAAGGTTGACTAAAGCCACATCCAGTAAAACAAATGAGAAAACAAGCAGAGATGTGAACCTGTATCAAAAATTTCAAATTTCAGATAAAAATCTTAATAAAAACCGGCAAAAATCTTAATAAAATCTCCATATAATAAGCTAGATTTAACAATAATGATCATAATAGTATAATTTTAGTATAGTAAGATATAATCACAAATTACTGATGTTGTAATGCTTTTTTAATTAGCCCATGCCAGGGCCAAGGGGTTCAGGGGGAGGCTGGGAGGGGAATGGCATGGACGGTAAAGGAAGGGGTGCAACTCCTCAGCCTGCATGTTTGACACTGCAATCTTTGAATTTTTTTTAGACCCTGTTGGTGTATTGTACTCATGCATATACCCACCCCAAACCAAATCTGCCACTGTATAAATAATAGATCTTTTTGCGTCAGGTTGTCAAAAGCAGAAGACGTAGAAAATTACACTTTTGAAGTCTGGTACAAATGTGACAAAATTGAATGCATTGCAACTGTCATCAAGTATTATAAATCACATGTCCGTGGTACAGATGCCTTTCATTATTGCCTGTAATACCCGATTATGTTGTAAATTGAAATAATTTAACTTTGAAAAACTTAAAGCAGACACCATGTTAGTTTTTGCACAAGGGCAGTGGTTGACACCCGACTCTACTTATATTTATTGCAACGCACAAATGATAGCGTGAGAACGCATTTTCAATGCGCTACATCTAATTGCCGGCATGATCCAGCCTAAAAGCACTTTTGTTTCATAAAATCGAGGTCACATTGTGAAAGGCAAAGCTGGGTCAATGTTTGTCAGTGGCCGTGGACACGATATTACATGGAAAATTGCATATTTTTATGAAAATGAAACTCGGAATCCCGTAATAAACCTACATCCCGGATATAATGATTTTTCAGACCTCAAAAATTTTACAGGTTTTTCCTGTAAGTTCACATCTCTGACTGCTATTGTTCATTTACTTCTCACAATTGACATTCTTCTAGTGCTGCATATCGGCGACAATTTTAATATTGATTGTCGGTGCTGGACAACGATAGATAACCGATAGTATGGTGAGTAGCATATCATACATTACACATTGTCAGTTGTGGTTGTAAGCGCACGATTTTCCGTGATTTTGTTAAATGTTAAATTTGTTAAATGTCGTTCTCAAGTACTGTATCAATTAGCGATGGTTTATGTGTGAAACCTGAAATGGGATAATATAATGCATAATCCAACAGCTAGGTATTACAATTCTGTTCAAGTCCTTATATAATCAATTCATAAAATATTTACCTTATTCCCGTCAAAGAACGCTTATTTGGAGACGGAGATGGATCAACAACATTGATGATTCCAGCAGGTGATCCTACGTTGATCTTTAATGGAGACCTCATAGTTGCCTAATTAAGCAGAAAATAAAATAAAACAAACATTTTAAAAGCTTGAAATTTTTAAGGCTGATCACAGAATTACGTTTTTTATTTTGAATTTTCTAATACCACATGCAACCATCTTAGGGTCCACAATCACGTAAAAAGGAACACCTAAAAATTGGACCATTGAAATTTCTATGTAAAACCCCAACCCATAAATTGACAAATTTTCAACCTAAAAGTACATGGGGAGATATTGTTGGATACAGTAATATCATGAATAGATAATATTACAGGCATTAAATATATATACTATTCTTATACTATTCCAGGTAATATACATATACATAATATACATAGTTACAACCCTCAAAGGCCATTTACACACGCGTTTTCATAAACTAGAGTGTAGGACAGTCATTTTGACTGTCAGGATGGATATTTCTTTCACCAAACTTCATGGGGATTCTTCTGCAGCAGTAACGGATGTCATTATGGAGTCATTATGCCTTTCTTAGAGGCAAGGGTCTATATATATAACCTTGTAGCTTATTTATTCTTTACTATAGCCATCACTTATTATATTTATGGGAAAATCTTTTTTGAAAAAATTTCATTTTGAAGCAGAATATTAGTTTCTCTAGTAAATAATCTTACCGCTGCCAAGTTCTTCTTTTTCTTCTTTTTGTTAACTGAAAAGAAAATACAAGATTCTAATTGATAGCTATAAGTGTGCATATCAGCACTCGACATATGGCCGCCAAACTCATTCAATAAATATTTGTAGTATCGAACGGCAGGTACTGTTAGTCTATTAATTATATAGAAATTAATTTACTCTATATTTCCAACTTGAACGAGACATATTTTCATAAAAATATTTCTTTTGCTTGTTAAATGCTATAATACTACTGTTGGGTGCTATGTAAAAAAATAAAGTACTATATCTTGCCAACCTTGACAGATTATAAAGTTTCTTACAATGGAAGCTTTAGAGAAAATTGTTCATTGCCTTCATCATGGATAATAGAAATTTACTTCTTTATGGTTTACTTGACTTGCAGATCCAAGGTCCAGCGTGTCCATAACACTACTGCACGGATCCTAACTCTAACCAGAAAGTATGAACATATCACTCCTGTTTTGAAGTCTTCACTGACTCCCCGTCAAGCAACGCATAGTACACAAGATAAATTTATAACACTGACATTCAAATCTTCAATGAACTTGCGCCATATTACCTATCTGAACTGCCATACTCACAACTTAGATTACTGCAGTCATCAAATAACCTAAACTAGACAGTGGCCTCCACTCCCTCGAAATTTAGCAACGAACGTTTATTCCCGCCCTCAGTTCCCTTAATTAAGACTCAATTTCTTAGAATTATATGTAGAGGACATTTTCCATAAGGTGAAAGAAACTTCATCAGCCATAACCAAATTTCTAGACAAATATATCCATAATCCTACTGATCTACGTTCACCATAGATCATATAAATATTATAAATTATCACCTCACAGCATGTTTCTTCAACTTACCGGCGCCATATTGGAGCGGGCCACACACACAATTAAAACACAAATATTTTATCCACTTGCAGACATAATTATAGTTGTTTACTTCTAAAATAAGATACATATTCGTGTTACCAATAAATTCACCTTTGTCATAATTTATAAATCTTTAATAAAAAACACATATTTTATATTTTATATATTTTTTTTATTTTTATTGCTGATGCGATTTGTACACACTGGACACTGCACTGAAGAGGGTTATTGCAACAACCCTCGTCTTATAAATGGCGGCCAACACCTCCGATTCAGAGATAAAAAGGTGGTTCTACCATTGAATACAGATGGGCCTTATGCAGTTATTAGTAGAGATGGAACTGCCATTACCTCTATTGAGACCAAAGAATCATTTGAAATGAAATGTCCTATCCCTGGGCAAAATATTTGTAACTGATGTTTATAATGAATTTCCCATCTATTACAAGTTTTAGTAAAATGTATTATTGTATTGTATTATATAATGTAAGTAAATGTATGATATATTACACTTTCAAGAATTTAATATTAATTTATATAAATAAAAAGCATGTCATTTGCAACAACCCTCATCTTTAATTTCAACAACCCTCATCATGCAAGAATGGTACTTGTCAACAACCCCCAGCCCCCTCTCATCTGATTACTTTTTAGGCTAAGTTTTCTGTTTGTTATACTATGTACTTCTAAAACGTTCATGTGTACACAATCTACGAGCTAATACCTATCCAACTCAGCATTAAAGTAAACGTATAGTGTGTTTACTCAATAGAAAACCAAGATAATACTTATGAATAGGTGGTGACCACCATTTTGGGAACGAGGGTTGTTCAATAACCCTCTTCACGTTTCATGCTCATTATCATAATTTATGCATATGCTGGTTTCAAAGAATCAGCCTTAGTCAAGCGCGCATGGTTGTTGCATATTGTTAATATAGCCCTTTCGATAAACGATATGTTAGCAGACAGGTAGGGCGATAATAAAGAGCATTATTGTCGTCTTGATCTGGGGGAGTATTCGATAGATTTCTTAAAATATGTAGAATATTATGGTCTCAAAGTGTGATAATAAGAATCAGCATCAATACTTTGAATAATAGAACTTTTTAAGTGCAACCGGCTGGTGCAGGTAACAATATATTTTGATTTTTTTATGTCGATGAACTTTATTCTGCTGGTGTACTGTGATATCGGGTAAAACGCAGTATGTTGCTTTATTACGAGTGAAATTATAGCGTTTAAAGTATGCAAACATGGCCTCAAATTCTCCCATGAATTTAGATTTGGCCACGAACAAATGCAGAATAAAATACATATATCACAACAACGACATCACTATATTTATTTCTTAGTGATGATAAAGATTAAATGTTGTAAAATTAAAGAACTGCCAAATTTTCGGGCCCGACGTGTAATTCAATACGATTTCCACCAAAAACAAAAATCTCGAAAATCCTTCTAATAGAAACATATATAAATTTACTTTGAAGCAACCTCTCTACCCCCCCCCCCCCCCCCCAACCTCACTAATACAATCATTTAGCACGAACAAAGTTCGTTGCTAAATAATAATGGAATACCGTATTTCCGTGTTATGTAGCCTCTGCCCAAATTGTAGCCTCCTCTCAAATAGACGCCAGGTTAGACACAATTTTAAATCAATAAACGCCTCCCTCATATTGACCTCTTTCTGTGTTTGTTAACGCTGGCACCTATCGGAAGAACATTGCAAGTTGGACTCAAAACATTGAGCACGTGGCGTGATTCGCCTTATAATTGTACGGGAACCGACCCAGAAAGTCTGACTTTTGAGGAGTATTTTCTGTAAGAAATACTCATCTATGTTATCCCAAACGGTGGTGTATCAATAACAAAGCCCTGATGTCTGTGTGCATGTGAGCTTTTTTTCTCAAATGCGTGTCATAAATGGAATAATTTAGTTTAAATAACAGACTTGTGTGACCTGCCAATGCACTTCACGTTCGTTTTTTGCTGTAGCACTCACATTTGATGTTCCATCATAAACAATGATACTGCACAACAGGTGGTTGTTTTTTATTCTAATTTTCCAAATAATTTTTATCTAAAAGAAATAGGAAACGTGATGATACTACTACAACATGCAAAAGTACATGCCTTACCAGAAAGCAATTACATAAAAAGCTGTCATTATACGGATTAAGAAATATTTAGAGATGTTTGGTTGGTGTATAGCTCTAGACTATTACATGGTCTCACTCCCTACACACGAGCGTGCGACAAGAGCAACGTCACGAAAAGTCTATGGTACGTTGAATTTGCGTAAGTACATCTAGTGTCTTGGCTTGGGTTTGAGGCAAACACACAAGTTATAAATCTGGTCAAAGCTGATGAAATACAATTCTAAATAAAATGTGAGTATCATATACGAAACTAGAGAAGTATGCGAACATTTCTGTCTGTGTCACGATCCATAATTACGAACATAGGGCACAATAATGCCATCTTCAAAATGACTAATATACACAAAGTTATGTGACACTGGTATATTTTCTGGATCCATGTTGCTCGTGCCAATCGCGTCTGATGTCACTTGAAATTGGTCAATTAACGCCTATTTGAAGCTGGAGGTATTCTGAGGCAGGCGCTTATCAACTATAGAATACAGCTGGCGCCAAGTTGATTAACCCTTTACCCCTCAAAACGGCCAAAACCGGCCGGTTCATTTTCGGTTTATCGCTGTCAAAAGCTTCGTCACACAAGTAATTCATTTGGGGTACAACAGCGGTGCCATCGTGATTAAAACTAGATCATTGTTCACAAGTTATTGTAATGTTACGTTTTTATTTTAAAATATAATAAAGTTTCATATGACGGCAATAATTTACACTCACCGGCTCCATTTTTATGCACATATTGGACTGAATGTAAAAACCTCTATGTTTGATAATTAATACATAATCGTGTTCCTAACAAATTCAGCTTTATTGTGATATATAAATCATTTCCAAAAATACCCGATAAATATTTTTTATTATTTTCTAATTACGGAGATGCATTTACTCTGACGCTGTCGCTGCATTATCTATATAATTACCAATTAGAAATAATGTTTATTACACACTGATCCATATAATTTTACACTTGTTAGTAAGTGCCGGTGTGTATTTGAAGAGACTTGAGTGGGGTACATTGGTTTCCTCAGGTGTGTCTAACTTAAGATGATCAAATCATTTGCGTCAGTTAACGCCTCCTTAATTTAACGTCTATGCTAAACATGTTTAGAAAACAATGAACCACCTAGGCTAACAAAACGCGGAAATACGGCAAACTTCCTCTGTCCATAAAACAATCAAAAGACTCGCCATCATTAAATTCCAAAAAGAACACCATTTGCTTAAGGAGGGTTAAGAGCGCACATGAACATTTATTGGAATTTGCGCTATAAAAATACTGTATTGCATTGTACTGTATTGCGACTTTTGCTTTGTCTATTCTTAACGTCAGGTATTTGAGTTTGAGATGATTTATTAAGTTAGTCTTGATCAACTAGTCTAGACCCTAGGTTGTTATCCAACCATTCCTAACCGAACAAAGCTGTTTGAACGAAGCTATTGCTTTCTGTCCTATCACTAGAAGTACGTGAGGCACAACCATGTCAATCGCACAAACAAACGATATTTTTCAAGACCATGATGAACCAAATGATTACTGATTACTAGACAAAATTGACAAAATTGATTCATTTCAAGTACCGGTAGGTTCTCGTGTATAAAATATTGGACCAGGGTGCTCCAACATCTATACCTGACCTTAGGCCGGGTGACCGGGAATTTCTCTCAAGATAAGGTCACTGTCTCCCCATGAGTTCCTTCAGGTAAATCAAAAAACAATACACGTTATTTTGAGTAGCAGCCTACCATTGATATTCCACCGTTTGATCAACTGCCGGGGGTAGCAGCTCAATTAATGACTAAAAAGGATCTTGAACTACCACAGGGTCACCGTCTAATAGTTAAATGTTAGTTATGAGATAATATCTATCAAACCACAGGTCAGTTTAACCGACCGTTGCCCATATTACGCTAGAAGGTAACCAGCATTGCCAATTTCAAGCGAAAATAGCTATCTTTTTCAAACAACTTTTCATACAGAAAGCCTGGTCGTACTTAGGAAACCTGCATCTCTTTGACAGGCAAATTACCAACATATAACAATGTAAAATGTGTGGGAAATAAGCAGGATATTGACATTATTTTACTACCATTTGGAAGAAAAAGATTTTGCACATCAAAAATCCAAGAGGCAATTAATATATTGCAGCAGGTGACAAAGGCTGCACACCTGTTGAGCACATGCTTGTGTGTACAAATATTTTCCAACTGACCAATGAGGTGACCGTAAAACTATGGGATATGCAAATGGCGTCGTAAAAAATGACCGGAATGTATCATGTTTTTACAAATAATTGATTATCATAATTACAATTAGTTATCCAACACGAATTCAAACAGCAGATCTACTGATCAACGATTCACCTGGGACTGTGTGTCACTCAATATTCCTGGCAGAAATGTCGTCGGAGCCAAATTTTAGAACTCAACATCAAATGTAAAAAAGTTTGAGGCATGTTGCGCATTGGATACCCCTGAGTGTAAGTGTTGCTATGTATATTTTTTTGTTCTGTTTATGCATTTTTTGAAATACCGCCTTAAACAAGCCCAGGATTAACCCATTCTTACTTACATTTCGTGAGATGACAGCTCTTCTACCCTTGCAATATTTTGCAGCATAGGCTAGCACGGATAAAATCTTTCCATTCATCAAAGTTTGAAACTGCCATAATTTTCATAGAAATGCAGGTGTTTCGATCATCTTTTCACCAAAATGTGAAGAAACCATTTTAGTGTTTACCCCATTCCCAATTTATCAAATGTTTTGAAATCAAACATCACTTCGAATGCTTAGCTCTTTTTGGTTCACTGGGAATAGGGTGATTTGCAACGACTGTGTGGGAGTAAATGCATCTCAGTAATTAGAAAAAAAATTAATAATATTTACCCGGGTAATGTTTTTGCTTATGATTTATATATGATGATAAAGCTGAATTTATTAGGAATACGAATATGCATTGTCATATCTCACGGCTATGTATAATAATAATAATAATAATAATAATAATAATAATAATAATAATAATAATAATAATAATAATAATAATAATAATAATAATAATAATAATAATAATAATAATAATAATAATAATAATAATAATACACAAAAAAAATAATAATAATCAAAACAATACCTTACTATAATACAATGTTAATAATAATAATAATAATAAGAAAACTGGTTCAGTATTTACAGCTCAAAATATTTGCCCAATATCCAAAGCATGCTCACAGACACTTTACAATAATACAAAAAATACAGAAGAGTATCGCCTTAATTATATTGAAAATTGATGGAAAAGATATTTGCGTTTTACCGTAGGAATAGTTGCTGTAAAGCTATTTTAACAATGCAAAAATTAGAATAAAATTGATATCAAAATATGATTAAAAAATTTAAAAGTTAACCCTATAAAATTCTTCGAAGAGAAATGTCTTAAGTTCTTTTTTAAAAGTATTGGTATTAGAGCATAGTCTAAGAGCAGTGGATAGAGAATTCCACATGATTGGAGCAATGTTTTTAAAATTCCTTTCTCCATAGGTTTTTGTCCGAAAGCGAGGTACCACTAAAAGATTTTTGTCCTTCGATCGTGCAGATCTAACCGAGTTTGGTTTGATTTTTAAGAGTTCCTTAATATATAAGGGGGCTTCATCGTGCAAACATTTAAAAACAAATAGTAAAGTTTTGAATTTAATTCTGGCTTTGACTGGCAGCCAGTGTAGTCCATACAGAATTTCTGTGATATGGCTGTATTTTGGGAGACGGAGTACCATTCTGGCGGCAGCATTCTGTAGAATCTGAAGTCTCTGTGTTTGAACATCTGGCAAACCTAGATACAGGCTGTTGTAAATATCAATGCGTGATGTAATAAATGCATGGATTAGAGACAGTGGATTGCATGCACAATCATATCCAATTCTGTGGAAGTTGTCATCAAAATCCAACCAATCAGAAGGTCCACTGCCAAAATGTTCAGCACGGAACTCATACGTCATATATAAGAAAGATGAAACAGAGTATTGATTTTGTCTTTGACGTAATTTGAACCCAAAACTAGATAGTGGCCTCCACGCCCTCGAAATTTAGCAACGAACGTTTATTCCCGCCCTCAGTTCCCTTAATTAAGACTCAATTTCTTAGAATTATATGTAGAGGACATTTTCCATAAGGTGAAAAAAACTTCATCAGCCATAACCAAATTTCTAGACAAATAAATCCATAATCCTACTGATCTACGTTCACCATAGATCATATAATATTTATGACTCATAAGTAATATTTATCTTACGAAAATATAAGTAAGGGATGATGTATATTTTGTCACCCTTCCCGCAAATGGAACGATATTCCATTTCGAGAAAAGGGGGTTTCAGTCAAGTTTTGGATACACCACTTTTTTTGTGGGTCTAATATTTCATCGCACGTGCTAAAACTTTTCATACCAGAATTCTAATATTTTCTATTTAAAAGGATACAGAGCAGATATCACACATTCATTAATATTATGATTCCATTACATGATGTACATTCCCGATATATAATAAGTATTATCTTATGGCATATATAAGTAATATTTGAATGAATATCGCGAAACACTATGTAGATATCTATCTTTGCCAAATAGTAGCTCTAGTCTAGATTGCAGAAAAATGCATCAAATTTTCAAAAATTTTCGGGGGGAGATCCCCCTCGCCCCCACTCGCAGTGGGGGGGTGTACCCCCTCCCGCACCCACCCCCCGCGGCACCTACGGCGCCGCTATCTCGGCTACGCCGAGTTTATTACATTTAACAATTCCATTAATGATTCACTTGACACAGCACAAGAAATGTGCAAAAACACGATTATCGCAGAAAAAACGGCTTGTAAAAGAATGCTATTGCCACCTAATCGAACGAATAAAATTTATCTGACACGATTAAACACTAACACGTTTAAATAACAATGTAATTTAAGAAAAATGTAAAAAATACCCGACAAAATTTGTAACATCCGCCATAGCGAGGTGCATTTCGTCACCGAAATCGTGCTTACACGAGAAATGATGACGTATTACAAAAGTAATCAATGATTAGCCTTATTACACACCGAAACATGGCAACACCGACCATACTGCGATGCGATTAAGAGTAGCGCTACACAAGCTCATTATCATAATTTATGCATATGTATGCTGGTTTCAGAGAATCAGCCTTAGTCAAGCGCGCATCGTTGTTGCAGATTAGTAACAGCGCTTTCGATACGCAGAGAGGTGAGAGGGCGATAATAAAGAGCATTATTGTCATCTTGATCTGGGGAGTATTCGATAGATTTCTTTTAAAATATGTAGAATATTATGGTCTCAAAGTGTGATAATAAGAATCAGCATCAATACTTTTGAATAATAGAACCTTTAAGTGCAATCGGCTGGTGCAGGTAACAATATATTTTGATTTTTTTATGTAGAAGAACTTTATTCTGCTGGTTTACTCTGATTTCCGGGTAAAACGCAGTATGTTGCTTTATTACGAGTGAAAATGGAGCGTTTCATGTATTTTAACATCGACTTAAATTCTCCCATGAAGTTAGATTTGGTCACGAGCTATTCCAGAATAAAATACATATATCACAACAACGACATTACTATATTTATTTCTTAGTGATGATAAAGATTAAATGTTGTAAAATTAAAGAACTGCCAAATTTTCGGGCCTGACGTGTAATTCAATACGATTTCCACCAAAAAACTTAAATCTCGAAAATCCCTTCTAATAGAAACATATATAAATTTACTGTGAAGCAACCTCCTACCCTAAGAGTTTTTGCATCGAACCACGAAATTCGCAAATTAAATTGTGTGCAAACATTTCTAGTTTTACAGTATGTCTACAAGGCGGTCAAAATATTCAGGTTTTTAACGTTTAGTCTGATATGTGTTGCAAAAATGGCGTCTGGTAAGTGCAAATTAATGGTGTCAAATGAAACTTCTTTTTTCTCTTTAAATAGAAAACATTACAAAAAAATACGTGCATGATGATACATTATACGGTTTTACATAATGATATAGTTACAGAACCTCTCTATTAAGACCACCCGTATATTTACGCACTTTATTAATTTTTGATGTTCCGTACAAATTCAGTAATTGTCTCAGACTCAAATGGTTGTTTTCTTTACCTTGATTTTATGTTATAGCTCTTTACGTCTCTGTTTAAACATATTTATTACCAATTACTATTCATAAACTTGATTAAATCTATCTCCTATACGAGAGCTACAGATAAAAAGGAAATTTTGTTCTGGCGAATCTGGGCTTTAAACAGCATTTTCTCCTAGTTTTTAATCAATGCAATTTAGTAAAGCATCCAAAAAAATTCCCTTATTAACCATGAGTGTCTTTGATACACTAAAAGCTAGATAAGAATCTAATATTAAGTTACATAGAACTTAAAATGAGGTAGACAAAAAGTATTTAAGGGTTATCATATTGGGTTGGGTGTGATATGAGAAATATCATATCTGTAGAGAATCACAAGTGAGCGCAAGCTAACGAGTGATTCTCTACAGATATGATATTTTCATATCACACCCAACCCAATATGATAACCCCTTTTTCACAATCCACCCTCGAAATCATATCAGAAACATATTTATTTTATTCTTTAAACTCAAACTATGCATTTCAATGTCCAAGTGCGGTATATGCAAATCAGCTTGCAACATAAAAATGTACTCAATTCAAGAGATGGTTAAAAGGTCAAAAACACGGTCTATGCATATAAGTAAAGTCATTTTACCCACCCTTGTGGGCCGCTACATCTGAGAGGGGTAGGTTGTATCTTTAAATGCATATTCTACTTCTGAAACTTTAAAAACTTTTTTAAAAACTTTAAAAAACAGATATTTTACTGCTAGTGAAATAGAATTAAGTTGTGCTGTAAAACAGAATGAAATAATGTTTGCACCAAAAAATTGAAAATAAATGTTTTAGCCAAAGTCAATCAACCTGGCCCCCCTCTCATATAATCAACTTGTCCAGCCATCTGAGAGGGGTAGGTAGTTTTTTAGAATGAATATTTTACTTCTGAATATTTTCAAAATAAACATTTTACTGCTAGTGAAGCACAATAAAGTTATGATATAAAAAGGCAAAAAATAATGTTTGTTCCACAAAGTTGAAAATAACTAGTTCTGCCAAAGACAAACGACCTAACCCCCCTCAGATAATCAACTCGTCCTGTGATGAGGAATCATAGTAAACATCACACTATTTCTTTTGACCAATCGGCGCACTTTATAGCACGATTTGTAAATATTGTAGTAAAAGTGGGTGGAGTCTAATTACTACGTTATCCATATTTGGACGATGTGATATTTTTCCGGACGGTGTGATGTCAAAAATATCGCATTCCTCGCCCATTGATAAATACACCCTGCAGTGTGAGAATACATATAATCAACTCTAACAGACCTTTTATGGTGCTTTTGTTCAGTAAGGTCATACAAGAAATTCTGTATGGTCCTAAATTGGAGGTAATTACATCACCACAAAAATGGTCTTAAATTCAGATGGTGGTCTTAATATAGAAGTTCAAATTACTAAGGATATATAGGGCGAATATTCAGGACTGCAGAAAGTGGTCTTAATATCAAGGTGGTCCTAATCGGAGAGGTTCGCTTATCTATTTTTATTCTGTTATACCCAAATGAATGATTTGATTTAGACGTAGCTTTTGACGGCCAAAAATGTGAATACGACCAATTTAGGTCGATGTGAGGGAGAGGGCCTGAGGCCGGATTCGGCCAGTTTGAGGGAAGAAGGGTTAATGAGGCGTTTAATAAAAGCGCCGGGACGGCTATTCAATAAAATACAATGTTATTATATGAACCTCTGGTGTAATTGCAGTATGTAATGGCCTTGTTCAACAGTTTTGTTTGGGTAGGTACAGGTGTGCAACACATCAAATGTCTGAATAATCAGGACTAACTTTAATACACATTGAGCTCAACTCGAACCATGTTACTCGGAATTGTGGAAATTGGAAGGAAATGAGGAAATGGTAGTTTACATAATTCAAAATCCAACAATTATTATAGCGTGTCAAGCAAAAGAAATATTAAGCTTAAAGGGTAAGCCCAGTTCAACCACTTTCTAGGTCAATTGGGATAACGACTAAATGACTGGTCGATAGACTAAAGAAACTGATATCACCAAGCTTCCCTATTCCTCAATTTGTTTTTATCTAATTCTATTTGCACTTGCAAAGCATATATGATTTTAATAAAATATCACTTAAAATATGTGCTTAGTAGAAAACTGCCCACCATGACGTTATGTGTGATCGGCACACATAGGACAAAGGGTGGAAGTTACCATGAACTTCATTCTAAAATGCGGACAACAAGTTCATAGAGCAACATTTTCTATCACAACTAAAAAATGGTGGTGAATATCAAAATAAAAATTATATGAATGAAACGATATACTTTTTTCCCCTATCTACATTGCAATTTTTGTTATTCTGATTTCTTTAAGACAGTCAAGTCATACCTAAATTAGGGATTAGGTACCATGAGGTGCAAACATGGCTAGTCACTAAGGGAGCGGCCATCTGATCATTAATGTTCTTCAGTTTCATATGGGGAAGGCATTCAATTTTAACGTAGAGTATGGGAGACTGTTCAATTTTTTTTATCTCGTCAATACCTAATGACCATCCCCCTTGACCGTTTGGTGATTTCTTTTTGTTACATACACAAACCACATTAAACTTTAAATAGCAAGGCTTATTCCGAAAATGTCCAGTATAGTATGCACTATTGTGCACTAAATGAGTTTCGATTCATAACTAGCCGAATACACCAACTTTAATTAGAGAAATATCGCAACAAAAACGGCCACTTTACCGCGTGTTGGTCACGTGATGTGTGGGCTTCCTTGAGAATAACAAAATTTGCAATGCAGATCTGGCAAAAAAGGCACGTCATTCCTACAATTTCTATTTTAGAATACACCTGCCAAAACCCAATCAGGCCACCTACAAACAAAGAAATCAGTCCCATAATCCAGGCCTCAGGTAGCCTCAAACAACAGGGCTACCACTTTTTTCAAACCTACACCAGTTTAAGAAATTGCACATTTTTAAAAGTAACAAGCATTGAAAAAAAAAGACACCATCATATATGCCAGCCAAGAGATTTGTGTTGAAGTGAGAAGAATACCCCAGAAGATATATTAAGACAAAACTGTTTTAGTACCTTTTATTCAATTTTCATACACAATGGCATTGTTCTAATGTGTGCTACAATATAGCAATGCATGTCTAACATGTACACTAAGAAGACAATATTGGTATGGACACAGATTTAAGTGTTTTTGTCACTCCAAACAGTCCTCTGGATTATCATATTTACAATTAAAATCCTATCTGCATTGTGAAGTGCTGCTGCAGAACTTATAATCTGTGGTTCATTTCCAATCTATTCTACAGAACAGCACAAAGAGAAAAATGCCAACATCAACATTCTTGTCAGTATAAATTAACGCAAGTATAATTTGTAGAACCATTAGCATACACAAAGTAACAAAAATATAAAACAATTCTTTCTTTGACAACAATGCATTATTTTGTTTACAAGGCAAATACATGAACTATAATGGTAGCCAGGGAGTGCAATGTGTTATGCAAAGAGACCAGCATGGGTATGGGACTGATGATGATAGCATGATATGTACAATGCTTAATGGAGGAGGTCCTTTGGGTGGCGGGAGACAGGTGGACAGTGTACATAACACATGCACTCCCATCCTGTCCACAAATGACAACGAAAAGGATGGGGCATTATATAGCTGCAGTATACCAAAATACGAACTACCTCCCCCCAACCCAAGAAAAAAACCTGCCATAAGACTGGCCTCTTGTCACAACAACACATCTGCACTCTTGGCTAGCATTTTACAATGGACAAAAACCAATTTTGTTTTTCAAATCACTCACACAAACACACTAATGATTCAAGATCGACACACACCACGCATTCCAGACAAATGCACTCAAAATCAACAGCTAATCTAATCATTTTTTTGCAATTAACAATAATAAATTAAATCGCAATCCTAAAAAATAGTGAACTTTGTTCAAACCACAGCTTTTTTGTTGAATCTATAATAACTCTTTATCTATCTTTAAACCAATATATAAATATACCACCGACTTCTTCCATAAAAATTTGCACATGATCATTTACTAAGTTTTTAATACTGCATTTTGATGGCAGTTTTCTTGACACTGGATTGCTATGAGAGATCCTCAGATAAACATGCATCAGCAGATGCCAAAGGTGGACAGTATAAAATGCAACCAGAACTTAGTAGCCAGAAGACAAAATCCAATGTAGGATGACTGAAAACCCGTCCACCATAACCATGATCAGTCTATTTTTAACATGATTCAAATAAATCATTTTCACGGCACAGTGGATCAGGCCAACCTAGAATCCATTATCTAAGCACTGAACTAAATTGTCTTTCCCCTCATCCAGGTGGAGGTACAAAACCATACATGGTAACAGGCTTCACTAAACCAGCAGTGAACTTTTAAGATTTTTTGAGGCCTAACCTGATTCTGAATCTGTTGATGAGTCAGAGTCAGAGGAGTCAGATGAAGAGCTTGAGTCTGAATCTGAAGAGCTACTACTGCTGGCACTTAATCGACTCATGCCACTAGCATCTAAACCAGCTTTATCACCTGAAAAACACAAATTAATTTTACATGCACATTGTACACAAACAATAATTGACATTCAGATATTCAAATTAGGTAGGTCTGCCACTCTCCAAATGTATAACATGGGCCTGCCTCGCATCCTAGAAAAAGAGGGAGTAAAGCTTACTCCCATTTGGGACTAAGAAAACTCTTCTGTTATTGTTGAATTCAGTTGCTAATAAAAACTATTGTTTTTTGAAAAATTTAGCAGCTATCAAACCAATGTAGCATTCACTCATGACATGCTGAATTATCTCAGATCATTACTACTGGATCTTGTGTTTATAAGTCATTCTTAAGCAATAAATTAGATTCGACACATGTTTGACTTAACGAACCAACTCAAATTTTTACAGACTGATTCGCCCTTTCAAATAAGTACAAAATTTGACTAAGAGATAGTCAGATAGTTCAACTGGAAAAGTTTACTGTATGAAAATAGAACGATATGAAAAAAAAAGAAGGTAAAATAACACGTTTATGTTGGTCACTCCTTTGATGAATCACAAGCCCTGGTAATCATTAACACAATGTTCATACCCTTTTTAGGTGTTTTCTTTGCATTGGTACCAGGTCCTGAACCAAGTTTGCCGCGCACATCTTCAAGCTGCTTCCTTAGCTCTTGTTCCTTTTCTCTCTGAGCCTCTTCTTTTGATTTACCAGGGGTTTTCTTTGCTATTGAAAACAATCGTTACAGTTAAGTACACACTTGTATATAGCTTATCAGACCTAAAAATTTAATGCAAAACGTGATTTCTGGTTTGGGAAACATAATTAATTGAAAATGAAGTTGTTAGCATTCTCCAGACATGGGGAGGATAATTAGTTTTTCCATTAACCCTTTGACGGTGCCTTAAAATACCTTCATCAAACACTTCTACTCACGACTGTGTCTGCGCCATGCATCTTGGCAGAGCGAACTATCAAATCCAAATTTTATTTTGACAGGTTCTGATCTTTCCACAATCTGAGGGTTCGATCCACACCCAAACATGTTAGGTCGCAGGTATGCTACATATTCTTCCATGACCTTTATTTGAACACTTCATATCAATTGATGCTTTAGATTCTATCTTTGTGTGTTCAACTTCAGTGTCAGCTAGCTGATGACTTCAAAAAAGGTGGAGTATAAAATCACCAATACTCACTGTATGGTCGTTTGGGCTTCTTCTTCAGACACGTCATCACATAGTTCTCCAATTCTCGCAATGTTGAGGGTTTCAAGGTTTCAAAATCGATTTCAATTTCATCGGGATTTGAATCCTTAAGGGACGGTTCACGTTGCTGTATAATGTTGACTACGCGGCCAAGCTTATCACCTATAATCAGAAACAATTCCATTGTCAAATAATTTAATTTTTAACATCGCATGAACAACTTTCATCTGATGGTCATAACTCGTGCTTGTGCAAGGCCTTCGTTTTATCCCAGGCCAATAAAATAAGAAAACAAAAAAGTTTAGGAGCAGACTTGATTATCCCAGACGACCTACATTTAATGACCGAGGACTAATTTTGATGACAAAAACACAGAAATTTCGGCAGTTAGGTTGCACAATGGGGCAAGCAAAAAAGTCTTAATTTTTTACGTGCTGCCTGAGTATATAAAACAAGTATAATAAAAAATCTGATGACACCAGCCGTTATGAATTGAATAATTGATCCAACAGTTTCACCATTCAATCATCTATTACAATAATAAAGCAATGTGTGACAATGATGGAGAATAGAAAGCATAATTTAGCACTACACTAGAAGTAGAAAATAGGGATTCTTAAGCCGTTGTTGGAATATTAATTACTTAACAAAAAAAAGTCCATAGGAAATGACTCAATTATTGTACTCCCATACAATCTACTAATCACGTGTCAATTTCCGGTCTAAGCTCAGTATCATCAGGGATATGAAGTGTGTAAATTGGAGGCTATTCTACACATCAAAATTTACGATGTTTAAATTGTTGCATTATGATCATCTTCTATTTAAAGTAAACACCCCTCCTACAGAAATGTTCACTCTGTATCCCAAATGCTTTAAAAATAGTACGAGTTAATTCGAGTTTAGACGTCTTTAAAACAGCTATCACTATGAAAATCACACCGTTTTCTAAGATAGAGGTGTACACACAAATTCTTATTTCCATGTAAATTCTATGGAGTATATTAATTTGTGGACATGTCCAACAATGAACTTGATATGGGTGACATAAACAGTTGTGAACTTGCAGCTGTTCAGTAATATGAGCCTAAATCGTGCAATGCTAAGACTTAAACTAAAAATTACCCGGGGCTTTCAACCTCTCTGTTTGCTCTACAGAATCTCAAATTCATGTGTCCTTTCGAAACAATATACATCAAACAAAACTCAATGCTGTTTTTAAAGTAGTATCTAACAACTTTTAAATGTTTGAATTTGGAGCTCTGTGGGCTTACTTTCACCCAGCCGCTGACTTAAATCCAGACCAGTTTAACTAGTCCCAGACAACTGAAAAAACAACAAGTCAAGCTCTATACGCAAATTTCGGTCCAACCCAGCCATCACATTATAATGCACATGTTACTCATCTGAAATGGTTTTGGTAATAGGGAGACAAAGATGTGCACAAATATTATGGACACAGAGATATTTCATTGAATGACATCTGCATCGCTTATTAATTTCTAACAGCTCATTCACCTAGCACTTGTTAACAGAATATTGGCGGCGGCAAGTTAAGTAGCGTTCATAAAATAAGATGTGATATTTTACTTGCAACTTTGTTATTCCTGCTTCGATTTTGACGATTAACATACCACCGTACAGTTAAGTACACTGTGAATAAAAATATCTGCACATTATACCCAAATAGTGTTTATGCATGCAAGTTGCATTCATATCAATTTAGTAGAAACATTAATGTAAAATAGTTGTGCATGATGAGATTTTTTATATACAGTTCATTTTTAATTAATGAGGGTAATTACCTCAAATAATGTAATAAGTGGGATCACACACTAATCCTTGAAAATTATACACTGGTGGTTGAACAGCAGCGTGTCTGAGGTAACTTGAAGGACGCTGGCTTTCTCCCGTCTGTCCAACTTAATGGGACATCTCTACTCACCCACAGATTAAAGGATTTTAATGGCAGGTAAACCGAGTTGGCTCAGGTAAATGCACATGTGGCATTGTCAATATTATCTCATTTAAATATTAGACCCAGCAGTAGTTCAAGACCAGCGCTTGAATCAAATACCAGCTGATTATCACGGCCAGGCCAATATTCCAAGAAAATACAGTACATCAATATTTGCTTCTAAAAGTTGTATGTATATATTGCTTGCTACTGATTTTCAGACATGTTTAAAGATGTTATATACAAAGAGAATGCCCAACAGCAATTTTGACATATTCATAACAATCTGATCATACTTATTGTGAAGCTTTGACAAATATCCTGTGTGGAGGACCTTACTTATGAAATGTCAAAGAAAGTGTTACAAGTGCTTTCCCGATTAGTGAGGCCTATATCCATATTCTTACATTATTCAACAAGTACACAAATTCAACGTCTAATTCTCTTCCTTACTCATCCTCCAGACTAGCAACTTTTAGCAAAGCCATATGGTTTAGAGCATGTAGGACGAGTAACATTTGGTGACCTATAAACTATTTGGGGAGCGTGCTACTCACTAGCATAAGCAACCCTCAAGTAGAGCTGTGGCGCTAATTCCCATAATAACCATGAACATGGGCAATGCATGACTAGCGTCCTTGCGACTGCTTAAAACATGGATTTTTAGTAGGCTGCATTGCTAATTGGCGAGTCAACAGCTCATTTTGTGGCTTTGCAAGGTAAGTGAGAAATTGTTACTCTAGCATGGCTGCCTTTAACTGTATTGTAGAGTTAATCGTAGGCTTATACCACAAAACAATTGCAGTCATCAGACAGTAACTATCGCACAGGGAGACGACGTGGTGTTTCACACACGCGCTATCGTTTTCAAACTGGGGGAATTCTTTAACGTGCAGAAGGATGACTCCACTACACGAGCCTCGCTTTGCAACGATCTTGTACAATATACTTAACAGTAGCGACACACTGCGTGGGATCGACAATGTAATTGGCAAGGTGACAATAAGTCTGCAGTGCACAGGCACCAAACTTCACCACAGAAGTGGTGTAATATGTATAATAGTGGGCAAGTTTATCTATTACTTATGAAGCACAGCCTTATACGCACTTGGTGCATTAACCACAGATAAACAAATTTCCACGATTCCATGGGCATGATTACCAAACCATCTACAGTAAATATTTTTTTTTTTAACCTATAAACAATATAAGTCATTTGAGACTTACAAACTAGCATTCTCTTAATTCACTCAGAACTTTGCCTGTTAATAAGTTGATTATAGTGGCAGTTTTGAAATTAGTTTTCATGAACAATTATTAACCAAAAAGAACAAGTACACACATCATTACTATGATGAGGTATATGCGTTCTGTATCTTTTAATTTCTAGTATATTTCTTCATGAAATAACAATAAAAAAAAACGAATGGCACCAATTGATGTAAAATATGTACTATAAAACCCTTCAAGTTCAGTTTAAGCATTAATCCATGATTGAGCCACCATTATTATGATTAACCCTATGCTTGCACATACAAATAACGCGTGATTATTGTCTATGCCAGGACCAGAAAATTATTTCAGCCAGTACACCAGTAAAAACTTCTTCGATCTTTGCCCTTTTTACTGTAGCTCAAGTTGTACGAAAATTATTCATCTAAAATATTGGGGATTTCAACATGCCAATTTGCCTACAGGTATAAAATCTCCAGTACTTTCTTATTTTCACCATGAGGTAGTCATATAACTATCCTTATGTTTAAAAGATTATTCAAACTACTATCGGCAGCAATCACTACTTCAAATTTGATAGGTCGGCATCAGATTTTAAACTGCGTAGTATCACAGCTTATACAAACTGTAGCAACGTTTTATCAATGTTATCAAGAAACACATGAACCATCCATATTTCATACTAACATATTTTTTAATATATTTAACATTTATTTCCATCAACTCCTTCAAACAGCATGATATGGAGTGTCCACCACACTTTTTTCGTCTTAGCCAAGTACGATTGAAAATGCATATCGCTTCGTAAGAAATATTAGTTATTCAACATGCACACTTGGGTTTCCCAATCGCCTAATTTGTGATCTGGCATACAATATAAAATCCCATGTTCCATTCAACAGGAATAATAAAAGATTTTCTAACTAAATATTGGCAACGATTGGCAGCCATAACTTTCCTGCATGAATTATCACAGACAGCAGATGCCCTTTTTTTGGCTTTGATCAGATGTGCAACGCTGTAGCAGATTCGTAAAAGCGCTCGATGATCCGTACGTAGTTTAGCTTTTGTCAAATACCACATCCTCCAGCGAAACTAAGAAGGGTTATTATACCGCGAGGAGTCTAGTTCAACATATGATGTGTAGTTACATAGATGCCGTCAACGAATCGAACGGTGTATCACATGCCAGGGTATATATTCGAGGCATGAAATTTGCAGCGTAATCTGCTTAACAGTGCATAAATGAACATCCTTGCAAAGAAAAAAAAAAATCTAAATATTAACATAATCCTTTATATTTCTTTTGGAAATTTACATCAAAATATAGAATTCGGGTGGTTAGTGTTGGAAGTTGAAACACGTTAATTTGAAATTGAAATCGCATTTTTTATACAAACGCCCAATCAATGTTTATCTTTATTTGTGAAATGGGCCCTAATGGCGTCATCTGGCAATTTAGGGGTTTATTACGTTGGGCCCTTATAAGGGCACTTCTTGCCAAGCATAGGGTTAATGATCGTTAACTTCAATATTTTATGTTCATTTCTATACATGCACAAGCAATCGTATGATGCTCACATGATGCACATCACAGAGTTAGCATCTTACATGCATACCATGTGGACATAAGAAAACCAATGGATAGTTTTCGGAATTGACACGTCAGACTAGCACATTGCACACGATCATTTAGCAGAAAACTTAACCATAAAAGGACCTAAATTCTTACTGGCATGGTGACTTTCTAAGGCCACAAAATACATATAGAGGTATTTAACATGCGAAATTTCACATATCTATAACGGTCTGCTTTCTATTTCTACTTTGCAGAATTTTTAGGATTTATGATAGATTTCTTATTTATAAACTCATGACATTCACAGAACGATGTCCAGCCAGTTCACGAGTCATTGCTGTATCATTTAATTTAATGAAATTCACGTAATATTACACATTCAAACGATACGAATAAGACTGGTAAATGAACAACCCAGCAAGAATAATTTGTATGTAATCCAAAATTTGTTCTGATGTATGTATAGCATAAAAACACACAAACACCCCCCCCCCCCCCACTAATCCATTATCCTCGTAGCCTGTGATAATTTAAGAACACCTTGCACTCATTCCATCACAAACATTTATCCAATATGAAAGGCCAGCTATTCCCATACCTGGTAACTTATTGATGTCCAAACTGAGCTGTCGTTTTTCATCGTAAGTCATTGGTTTTGCATTATCCTCATCGTCACTGTCTAATGCAGGAATAGCCACATTTGATTGACGAGGTTTACGTTGTCTATTGTTTGCCCGAGGCCGTTTTTGAGCAGGAGTTTTAGGTTTTGTGGGTTTGCCTGGCTTGCCCTTGCCCAAGTCCCCCATGCCAGGCAATATTGCAGATGGGTCTCCACCTAGAGCTGCAGTGGAATTGGTAGTTTTTGATAAAACAGACGTTGAAGCAGGTATAGAAGTCTCTGCTTTAGTTGTATTAAGAAATCTGTCTTTTTTCTTTTTTTGTTGTAACAAGCGCTGATTTTTCCGTTCTTGTTTTACTTTTGCTTTAGTTTGATGTTCTTCTGTTAGTTTTCCAAGCTGCTCTTGAATAGTCTTTAACTGGAATAACAAATTGGGGTTTTGAAAATAAATCATTGCACCATACAAAAATAAAATAGAGGAGAATGTCAATCTAATGGCCAACCTGATCAGATAGCTCTTTTAATCTCTTTTCACGTTCCTCCTCGCTATCATTTCCATCAGTCTCGTCATCTACATCATCATCGTCATCACTACTCTCTTGCATTGTATGACTGCCTGCATCTGAGTACATTATTCCTGTGTCTTCGGGGATTTTTGAATATTTCATTTCAAACACATCCTGAAATAATTTTACAACATAATGTCCAGGCATTAAAATAGTAGCTGGAAAAAAAATTTATAGTGAATATGGAGTTCCTCCTAATGAATTCAGTCAATAAACAGCTCATGACAGTTTAATAATGAAAAGGATTGCAGGACACACACTGAATTCTAACTATTACAGGAATCTCACCTGAAGTTTTCTTGCCATCATGACCACATCACTTTCTGAATTGTTGTAACGGTAACAGTTAGTGAAGATCAAACGCACATCTTCAGCAAAATCATTAGCATTTGCATATTCACGACATTCAAGCTTCTTCCGCACTGTTCCTAAATCCATTGGCTTCTTAATGACATCATGATAGTCATGCAGTCCCAACATGGAAGCATCTACAGGCTTGTAGAAAGGCCACGCATAACCCTGGAGGGAAGGATAGCAGCTGTACCATTATATCCGTATTTTAACTTAAAGGCACAAAATCTTTTATATTTTTTTACACTGATCAAGAGCTGTTTATATTTTCTGATTATTTTAAAATTGACTAGCGAAATAGAAAAAAGGGAAACAAACAAATGATGGATTACAAACTAACACTGATGATCCTAGGACTAAAATAAAAAATATTAGCTTTGACTAAACAAGATTTGAGTTTACTGGAATTTTAAAAAAAATAAGTCAAAGCTTGGAAGCCTAAATAATGAAACCTTTACCACTGGCCATTTTTTGTCCTATTTTTAAATCCTTGAATTTTCCCTGAATTATCTCAGAAATCTGAAGTAAACAAGGATTTCTTGTTTCAAAGCTTACAAATCTATTTTTAAAACATAAGCACCTGATGACTTTTATCACCATATATTTTTCAATAACATGCAGCTTTTTCTCATACCTTGCAAATTAACTGCCAATATTATTACTATTACTATGGTGTTAACTTCGCTCGGGGATAAAATATTGATCATTACATATTGGACATGATGTCTCAAACTTTCCTTAAAGCACTGTAATGATCGGTTTATTGACTTGATTTTTATTTTTTTTTATCTAAAAATTATATGTAATATTCAATTTTGTTATGTAGATATCTAACCCTATTTCCATAGATGTCTTTTTTCTACCATACAACAAAACATCACAATTCCCCCCCAAGCGTTTCCAACAATATAACAGATACTGCATTATTTAATGATTTACAGCGATTAATTTACCATCCTGCTCATCTAAATTTGACAGAGGCCCTAAAATGAGGGAATACAGAATGCATCTCTATCAACAGACATACAGTTTACGCACAACACTTAATACATGTATCTGCTTGCGTTATGCACATTACATGTTACAAAATACGAATTCATCAAAAAAGTACTTACCGCATGTTTCTTGGCAAAAAGCTCTTTTACGATGTTGTTGCAATATTTCAACTGTTCTGTAAGAGGCCGCTTTTTACTTTTGGTACTGTGCTGAGCTTGGTCATCTGGAAGATCCTTTTTAGGTCGCTTAATCTGCCTGGCACTTTCTCTTCGGTTCGCAATACTCGCGCTTTTCAATCCTAGGGGTTGATACGTAGGATCTTCAGGTGCTGTAGCAACAACAGGTACAGCTGCTGTTGGTGTAGTTGTATCTGCTTTTCGCTTCACACCCTTCTTCGTCTGTTGAATAAACTGAACACATTCAAATTGAAGTTGAATATTCATTAAAAATAATTACTAATAAATTTTGAACCACAAAGTAGGTACAACTTACTTTTGAGGGGTGGGATGGAGCAAAAGTATCTGATGCATTTTGAGCGACAATGGTATCTGACGGTAGGGATGCTGACGGTGTGGGTGTTGATGCAATTGTGGATGCACTCGTCGCTATTGGTGTGGATGGTGTTTGAGGGGTGTTAGGGGCACTAATATTATTCAAGGTAGAAGTTGCAGGTGCTGCAATAGACTTTCTTCCTTTAGGGGCTTTAGAAGGCGGCGCCAATTCCACTTCATCTGCTGGCATGCCCGATAATTTATTAAGGAATGCTTTTTCAAGTGATTGACACATAATCACAATATCCTGGGAAAATAAAATAAAATTATCATTATTACTTGGGAATTCACAGTTTGACTAGCAATAATGATTTCATAGAAGCCTAAAGTTCTACTGTGTAACAAATACTTTTTTACCTCCCCTGGGCGGTTATAAGTCTGACAATTAGTAAACATCAATTGGAAGTCAGCAATGCATTCACTAGCACTATGATAGTAATTGCTTTCCAATCGCCTCTTGATTGTCCCCATGTCCATAGGATGCTTTATTATCTCATAATAATCCTGGAATATGAAAATGATGGAATTTAAACATTACAGATGAAGAAATTTCAAGGTACAATACTTTAGAAAAGCTAAAAACCATGATCATTAACATGGCTGCCATAATAAATCATTAGTTTACATGTCATTTTGGTAGTGAATTTACTTCACTAAACCACCAATTCACCATTGTCTTCCCCTTTTAATCATATATATGATAAAGAAAATAAGTTTACTCACAGGCAAATTCAATTTAACAGCATCTACTGGCGTATGGAAGGGCCATGCAAATTGATGTTTCCATAAAGCTTTCATGACCGTTTTTTGGAGATATTGTAGCTGGTTTGTTAAACGCGGAGCCCTCCTTTGCTGTGGATTGCTACCTGGTGGACCATTTGGAGATCCATTTTTGACTTCATCACCAGATGTTGGCCCATTAGACTTCATATCGTGATCTGTGGACTGACTCATCTTATTCTACAAGAATGCAGAATATTATAGACATTCATTGAAAATATATAGAAAACACATAAGTATGCAATTGGAACCAAGAAAATATCAGAAACTCCTGGATCACTAACACCATCAACCAACTTAAAATAAGGGTGAAAAAAGGGAAAGCACTAGCATAGAATGATAACCATTAACAAGGAATAAATCAATATTTCAATTGATATTAGGATGTTAGCTCACCACTTTGTTTTCAACAAGGAACACCGGGGTTGCCTGATTATCGGATGGCGTCAAGGAGTTTTTGATGTGTATCTCAGAACCTGGACCACCATGTTTAGAACTTACGCCATTTACCATGGTGTTGCCGTTGTCCGTCTTACGAGCCTCTCCATTAGTCACTGGGCTCTTAGACGTAGCAGCAGATGAAGGTGCAACACTACAATAAAAAAATTAAATTTCATGAAAGAATTACAAAAGTGAGGTGATAAGAAGTACAAGTCTGTAGGCAGCATATTTTGATAACGTAGTATCCAGCAGTACAACCTCCCAGGGCCAATGGACATGCAACTTATTTTTACTGGTTATTTGCCCACTCCAGCCCCCTCCCTCATCAGAAGTACTTATTATGGCAATCAAAACTCAGGGTCAGGATTAGCCACTCGTCCGCTTGTATTGACTAAACTAACTAGTGGAGGACGAGTGCTAATTTTTAGAAACTCGTCCTTTTGACAAGGAGCAATTCTGAATAATTTGTCATAGAACATACAGATATTCAAGGAGGACGAGTACATTTTTTGCAGGACAAGTAGATATTTGAGGGTTACTAGTCCTGCTGACGAGTAACACTTTTCCACCTAATCCTGACCCTGAAACTACAACTGGTGAACTGCTACTACTTAGAGTAACGTGTGGCACATCCAACGTAAACAATCAACAAAACAAACCAAGAATTACTTGTGGAGTATGACATGAAAATGGAAACAAAACAAACTAAGAATTACATGTGGAGTATGGGGTGGGGGGAGGGGGACCAGTTACAGGATTGCGTGATGGGTTTCGTAGACCATGGTACTCACATAGCAGACATGAAAATCATGAAAATGGAAAGGGGGGGACCTCTTGACTGTGCCTAATGAACAGAAATATACAGGAACTTTGAGCATGTTTACGTCATGTATAATTGTAAATGAAGTGAGACCCGCCTGCCCACTTTCTGAGCTTTCTAAGCTGGACATGTTTTGTGATATTCAGATAGACGGCTTCACTGCAATCATCAATTCAACACAATAACCAATCAAATATCAGAACAATTTACATGTTACAACATATTTATCATGAATATTGACATTTAATATATCTTTTCTAAGTGTTTGAAACCACATTCTCAAGAACGTATCTAGATTCCTTCGCAATATTCAGTATTCCTGATATTGGGAACACAATTCGGCCCAATACACAACAAAATCGGGTTCAAACTTAAGGGGTGCTCAAGGCAGCAAACAATAATAAAATACACATCACTAATCATTTTCCGACATGGCGTTCCTGCTATAAATAGCTCAGTGTGCAGGAAAGGCATTTTGTGTATGGGCAGCAAATTGTCATAAAATCAGCTGATATACAGCACTCTTAAATTTAAATGACTTGTGAAATCGATAAGTATATATTGCA
This sequence comes from Streblospio benedicti, assembly GCA_019095985.1. Classification (NCBI taxonomy): domain Eukaryota; kingdom Metazoa; phylum Annelida; class Polychaeta; order Spionida; family Spionidae; genus Streblospio; species Streblospio benedicti. Next base: position 12,423,989 of record CM032660.1, read on the forward strand.
GATTCAGAAGGCCAATAGAAAGCACATCTCTCACGTTCATTCCACGATAAATGGGGTGAATTCCAAACCATATAATCCAAGAACACTGAATGACTAGACGCTAATATCACCAATGTAGGATATCCCACTTTTGGCTACGCCTTATGCCATATGAACCACACTTATGTACAAATTAGAGACATCTACCCTTTCTTAAGTGTTTGTGGCGTATTCTGTTGATTTTGTAAAGCAGGATGGCTATCAATTTCCATGATATTTCACGGATTTTTTATTAAGCAACATTTACACAGAAATATGGCTCCTTCCTGCTTCAGCCACTGCGGCTTTTATACCCCCTTTCAAAATATGCCCTTGTGATTGGTCAATGTTCGTCATGTGACTTATATTAAATAATTTTCTCTCTTTAATAGACTCATGTGCCGATCAATGCAGTCCAAGAGAAGCTGTAAATATTGTAAGAATTCAGCCAAATATTATGTTGCGATTTCATCAAAGATTAGTACTAAACAACCCAGAATTTTGCTATCGTACCTATCATGCAGAATGGCTGCAACATTCCGTAACGTCAGCGTTCTTGTTTCGAACACTGATTGGCTGCAGATCACATGATCTTGGAATGATATATAATTTTGTTAGTTATGGTCATATGAATATCAAATTATTTTCGTAACACAGTAATCTTGCTGTGTTAAGCTAAAAAAATGACTATAATATACTCTATGTGTAACTCCAATTCGCAATTTGACAAATGATTTTGACCAAACGAGAGGGAACCTGCCAAGTCACATGACACCATAATCATTATTGACGCATGCGCAGTTGAGCCGGTCTTGCCTGAGATAGTGTAAATGAAAATATTTGGTGTTAATTTTACTTTATCAGGTAAGGAAGGGGCGTATCACCAAACCTTGTAGCATATTTGCAATATTTATATTCGAACTACATGATTTACAACCATGCATAATCTCATGTAAAGATACTGGGTAAATATATCAATGTTCACGTGTTTCGAAACAATGTCAATGCAAAAATTGAGGATTGACTAAATCTAAAACACAGACCGTGGCGGAACGTTAAAAGTGAGACTATTACCTCTCAAATTTCCCCAAGAATTGACTCAAACTATTCTGCTTGGAGTTGCACTTCTCGCCCTGTCAAAACGCAATTTTGGAGCTGGTGGGTTAGCTTTACATTTCACTACACCTTTACCATCTTTTCCCACCATATGATGTCTCAGGGATGAGGTCTTGATATTCCTCTAAATTTTCAGACGTTTTACTAAGTGTTTGAAATACAGCCGTCCTGAGGACCTGCCGCTAGCTGATCATGGCCTGGGTCTGTTAATTACTAAGGTCTACGGCCCGGTGTACATGCAACGTTTTTGAATTAACATATACTCTCGGGCATATGGACGTAGTGCTCAAGCTATGGGCAGTTTTTGATGTTGTCAGTAACTTGCCACAGTACTTATGTAATTTCTTTCATAATAATAACAATTTATGTAGAGGAAGTGTTCAAGTTATTGAAAGTGCTCAAGTTATTGGCACATCCAACGTATGGTTGATTATTACGTATTATCTCCAAGGGAACGCATACGTTTGACGTAATAACAGCATGAAGTAAGAGGGAACAATCTAGAGATTATCCTTGAATGAGGTCATCATGTTGGTAATTAAATAAATTTATTATTTTCATCTTTCAGAACACTGAAGAATTTATTACCGTTTGACAGTTTCGTCTGCTTCTGCAGACATTTTCAAAAACACTACTGCGCATGTCAGATCATGGTTTACAGCCGCCGTCCCCTCCTGCGGCAAGCACGGGTCGTAGACTCTCGCAAGCTGGTGGGCCCCCTCTGTTCATGGTCTGACTTTTCATCTGGATGTGGATAGCTTCCTTGAGCGATCAAGGAACCTATCAAGGAAGCTATCCACATCTGGATGCAAAGTCAGACCATGAACAGAGATGAGGGGGCCTACCAGCTTGCAAGAGGCTACGACCCAGTGCTTGCCGCAGGAGGGGACGGCAGCCGTAAACCATGATCTGACATGCGCAGTAGTGTTTTTGAAAATGTTTGCAGAAGCAGACGAAACTGTCAAACGGTAATAAAATCTTTAGTGTTGTGAAAGATGAATATAATAAAGTTTAATCTAGAGATTAATTGGCCATATTTTTAACTTAATCAAAAATTAAATCTTAATGTACATATATTTGCTGATGAACATCAGTAACTATGACTTGGGCAAACTGTTACGTAGTGTTTGCCATCGGGGAGACATTTTACAGTATTCACAACTACACCTCATGACCTGCCAATAACTTGAGCAATCCTTAAAAGTCGAACGTAAACAGGTGAAAACAACCACCAAAACAAAAATTAGAATTTATAGTACTTGTTTTGAAGTTATTTCTCTAGTGTTGTGAAATGATAGAATATTGATTAAATCTGGTAAAATATTTCATATTATTCTATAATTTACGAACGAAATTACAGAAGAATCGCGATGACGTCATAAACTGTCAATAACTTGAGCACTTCCTATAAACTTTTAACAGATAATTAAACTGTAATAAATCAACAATCATTGACCAATAATAAGCAAAAACGTTGCTCATTAAGTACTAGATATTTAAAAAAAAATGTTTTGGTGATCAGAGCAAACTGGTTACGTTTAACATTTAAAACATTGCTTAAGTTATGGGCAGGTCACGAGGTGCCGTGACTACCGTAAAACATCTCCCCGATTGAAAACACCACTCAACAGTCTGCATGAATTATAGTTACTGATGTTCAAGAGCAAATATCTATATATGTATTAAACCTCAAACATCGTGAAGTGGGCTTGGCCCCCATGGTTGTTTTTTTATTCTGGGGCAAATCCGTGCCTTTAGGCCTCTTGGCGCCAATTCCACTGTTTTCGGCCTGTCAAAAGCTTATTTTGAACTTCTGCGGTATTTTGAAAGGTACCTGTGCTGTTATAAAGTGCGTATATGGTTTTATTTTTTAGAAGATACCTTTAGAAATTTTGTGTTTTTATGGGTGAATGGTACCAACAGCCGTGCAATTGTTGAAAGACCCAGCTCCGAGCAAAAATAATCAATAATTGCATTTGACATGACCAGCTTGGCCAACCTCCAAGCAGTAATCATAAACATTACTCTAAGTTATGGGCAGGTCACGAGGTGCCATTGTGACTACCGTAAAACATCTCCCCGATTGAAAACACCACTCAACAGTTTTCCGGGAATGAAAACATTGAAGTTTTAGGGAGCTGTCATTATTTATGTAGGAGAGGAGTGCAGTAGTCAGATTGTATGTGTGTGGAGGGGGGGTACATTTGAATGCAAGGGAATGGAGGGGGCAAATTTCAGTGCATAATGTTTCACGCAAAATGTTCTAACAAGATGAATTTTTTTCATTTTTTTTTTACATTTTCATTTCCATAATACAAAAAATAGTGTCCGTAGGAGACAGGCCAGCTAGTCTATAGTAAAACTTACTGTTTGATTAAGTAAACGTATAGCCAATTAATCTCTAGATTGTTTCCTCCTGCTACGTACTGTTGTTACATCAAACGTGTGTTCCCGTGGAGATATACGTAATAATCAACCCTATGTTGGATGTGCCCATAGTTTGAGCACTACATCTATTACTTGATATGTCCGTGATTTCCTCGCAATGTTTCATTCACCGACACCGCCCATCTGTCAATCAGGGCAGTCTACTTGCGCGATTACAATTATGTCAGCCTTATGTCCGCTGTAGCTATGCACGATGGACCGTGCCATTTTTTTGATGTTTGTTGATTTGGGTTTTTTTCCTCATAGTAATAGGTGTGTCGGATTCTTGAAGTATTTTTTTTAGCAAAAAGCTATTTGTATATCAATATACTTTATTGAGTATCATGATGTGGTTCATTCATCGAATATTTAGTTTTTAGAAAGCGTTATTCTCGCTGAAATTAATTTTTTTTAAATCCATTTGTTATTCTGATTAACAAACGTACGACATGTGTTTTGCGAACGTAATGTTGTCCCGTGTGATTAGTTTGCTTCATTGTGTCACTTATTTCTTGTGAAACATTTTGAATCATTGTCATTTTGAATCACTCCTTGTAGTGTATGATCAGACAATTTCAATCTGAAATTTAACATTTATTTCATACTTACTTCAGAATATAATGTCGACTGAGGAAAATAAAGATGGCGGTGATGTAAAGCCTGCAATTCCATCTCAACCCCTGTCAACCGTACCAACAAATACGACATCAGCTGCAATTCCTGCTCAGCCTTCGACAAATACTACACAATCTGGAGGAAAAGGCTCCCAGCCATCGGTAATTTCTTTTAAACGCTATGTGCTTAGTGGCCAACCAACCAGCCTTTCATAGAAGCAATATGAATATGATGTGTTTTGTCCATTGAGATTATTCTATTCACTTAAAGGTTATGCTCAGTGGCCAAACAAGTGTACTTTCATTATGATGTTTTCTGTGCCTTGTTAAATTCTCTTTGATTTACATTTTATTATGTTACCTCACATGACCTTGTGTTTTAGCATGCCATTTTTATGGGTGTTATAAATATTAGACGGGAAGAATATGAGTATTATTTCCTCACACTTGCAAATTAAAATGCATCATTCCTTGATCATAGATTTTACAGTATACATTTATTTTTTGACGCATTATGTTTAAACTGCACTAAGAGAATAACTATAACAATGTAAAATTGTAAATACTCCTCTGTAATAGGCAAGCTATAAACCGTCGAATCACATGCAGGCGAGAAAAATAAACTGAATGATTTTCGTCAGACGTAACTTTACGGACCATGTAGGCAGGAGCTACTTCTTCAATGATAAATGTGACGTCTGCCGTTTGAAATGCATGGTGCGTTTGGCAAAAATCATTAGATTATGTAACTTCACGTAAATTCTTTCACCCGGGGGACTCACTTATGGACAATAAAGTATCATGTGCATACAAGAAAACCCAGGAATGGGTATGTTTTTCAGCATGTAGGCTGGGCCAAGGCGGACCCATCTTATGGGTTACAATCACCTTTTTGAAGGTAAAAGTGTCCATTTTTATGAAAAAAATGTCAAAATTACCTGATAAATTATAAAGTTGAGTACTGCCTGTGCTTTATCAGTATTGCTTGTTGCTAATAGACTCATGCACTTGCAGCAGATGGCATTGTGTTGCAGGGAACAATATCAGAGTTAGCAACAGTGGGCAAACTGTCAATAATGCGCTAACAGTTATTAACAAAAAAAAAAATTTTTTACGCTCTGTGCATTTATGGTAAGTGATGTTGAATATAAATAGTGCTTTATTTAAAATGAAAAAATATTCCTAATTTAGATCAATGATTTGGAAATGTTGATAAACCATGTACGTATTATATTTCCCACGTTCATTATACTTAGTATGATTTGAATAAGTGTTTATAATTTTAGTTTGGAAAGTTATGTTTGCGCATTTTGTTACTTTTTATTCTACTATCTTACTGTCCACCCATATAGGACAGGGAAGGAATTTGGCGAGCATGGGCTTTAACCCTTAGCGAATGGATGCGCCCTCGAAGACGCATACCTTCTGTGCCGGTGTCATATTGTAAATGGACCCTGTAGAATTTGTACCCGGTGTCCATTTTCTATAGTGGAATATGGACCCCGGGTCTACTTTCCGCTATAGAAAATGGACAACCCTAGAATATTTTTTTGTGCATTAAGAAAATTCTATATAGGGATCTATATAGTGGGTCATTTTTGGATTTGTGTTTTATAGTTAATAAGGCCTTTATTTTTTGATGTTATGGTTTACAGACACACAGGATGCTCAACTGTCATCGGAGGAGGGGAAAAAAAAATGAAAAATAAAACATTTTCACATCGCACCCGAATATTACCGGCGGCGCTGCGTATTTGCCTAACTCAACGGCGAGTAATATTTGAAATATGTTCGTACTTCTTTAAATATCCACCACATGGACATATACATGCAATATAATGGATAACAGTTCATTTATTACATACTAGGACACGTTATTGTTATAGTATGATGTTTATCGGAAACGATTCCAATGAGTATTTTAAGTCGGAACAGGCCATTTAATTCAACGTCTCGTATTATCGCCCTTTTTTTCAGCGGCGGAATTAAAAAAATACCATTTTTTCAATTTTATTTTTATTCCAAAATCCTGTTTTTTTTGAGCGGCGGGTCTGTAAACCAAAAAATAAAAAAAATAAAGGCCTAATTTGCCCTTAATAAGGCAGGGTTTTGTTAAAAAGATGCCATTGTAACTGAGTTGGAAAGTGCTAATTGCAATTTGTTGCAATTTAAGAAATGTAAGATTCACATAGATGGGAATCATATAGTTCCATTTTTTAAAGAAAAAGAATATACATATTATCTGTATTAAGTTCTAACCAAAATAGTGATCAAACTTGAGATTTGTAATTTGCATAGTGTTTTTTTTTTATTCACATATAAACATAGATTGACCTTACATCGTAAATCTTGTTATTACATTGTATATTAACATAAATCATAGCTCTTGATAATAATAAAGATAAATACTTAAGATACTATTTGAATATTATATTAGTAATCTCTTGGATTTTATTTACTTATTTGAATAAAAGTTATTATTTAGTGACAATTGGGAATGTACTGGTGTAGTCAGTTTGTGCTGAAGAAGACAGGGCCTTTAATCTTGAAGTTCTAACCATTTGCTTTGAAATGCAAGCTTTGATTTATGGAAATAACAACAAGGGGTTATTGCTGAGATACATTTTGAAACAGTTGCTTGTTGATGGAAGAAATAAAACCTTATTGAAGATTTGTAGCTGTTGATGCAATTCATGTTGATGGAAGAAATTAAACCTTATTGAACTTTTATAGTTGTTGATGCAACACATAACCTAGAAGTTCTAGAACATGGGTATAAATAGGTTGGTTGGGTCTCCCTCAAACAGATGACTTCATTGTTGTTGCATTCACTTATATCAATCTATGTATTAGGATTTTTTTTACACATTTTTGTCTTCGAAATCATGGATGACTGAATATAGGTGAGCATACTTCATTTTGATTATGTTTTAACACTGAATGGAAATTGTCTACCCAAATCTAAGATAGGTCCATATTCCATAAGGGGGTCCATATTATATAGCGGAATATGGACCCGCGGGTCCATTTTCCACGGGGGTCCATTTACAATCTGACACCGGCGCACAGGAAATGAAATCACAAAATAAAAACAGGCGAACAATGGTTTTGGCAGTGTGACGCCCAAGACAAAAACTTTTTCTGTAGCCACGAAAAATGCATATTTCTCTACATAAATTCATGTGTACATTCAGAATCGTATATACTTTCTTATTTTTAGCCCATGGTAAGATTATTATGGTTTTATTTTTCTAGAATTTGTTCGTAACATCAGCTTGTCTTGCTCTCGGTTCGAAGAGTTCACAATTATAAAGATGTTTTTCTGTCACTTCCCGCCATAAATCAAACAAAAATATATATTATAATGCTCACGCTCAATGATATCCAATACGGAACCAGCTTCACAACTTTAATTTCATATGTTGACATTCATTTTTCGTCCAAAAACGTTGTCTGAAGACTTTGTACATTTCAGGTTTGATTACACGAAGCAGACGTAACTGTACTTTGGTATATCCTTATAAAATCAGTTTATGTGGTATCCGCTGTGTGAATTCATGTTGGTTAGCAAATTATATCCTCGAAAATCAATTATTTACAAAATTACTATACTTTCCATTGAATTCTTGACTTAACAGCCATTGCAACCTGCAGCAAATAGCGGCATGCGCTCTCATTGGCTAAAATTAAATGAGGCTGTCAATCATAGACACGTGGGCGGCACTTAACCCTTTATCAAACGCGCACAGTTTTGCAACATCGAATAAAACATTGTTACCGATCTAGACTAAATGTTAAGCGGCGATAAAAAAAGACTCGATGATGTATTCTGCACACAAATCCCTTGTTATCATGGCTGTTATCTGGAATTCCTTTACCTTTATTTGCTAATGACGTCATTAAAAAGTCAAACCTCACTTATTCTCACCAGAGAGCGCGGGCTTTCCCGATTCCAATTGTATATAATTTGTCAGGGTGAATATCGTAGAAATACGAGTATTGTGGGTCCGATTTACGCGTCTTAAATGGCTGTTAGATGCATAATTAATTGTTCTCCCAAGGGATAATCAAATAATGGTAATTTAATTCTTATTTGCCACAAAATTTAGATCGGAATGTGTTGTTTATGCTCTTTTACGTTCTCGAGTATTATTATGGGGTCAAGGTCGCCAGAATTTCTCTATGAAAAGATGCTTTGATTTCTTGTCCTTTTTTGCCAGAATTGCGTAGTTATATGCGTCTTCCAAAGCGCATCCGGCGGCTAGGTGATATTGCATTTCATATGGGCCGTCAATAAAGGGTTAATAGGCCATTATTGTGCAATTCCATTAATTGTAGAATCAGGAGGGAAAAAACGACTTGTTGCATGTACAGTGAGTGGCGTGAGTCTAATCTGTTGATCTCTTTGGTTTGGAGGTATTACTGATCCATTTTTTGGCTTGTTGCTTGTTAACTTTCATATATCATTTTATTATTTATTATGGCATCATCCATCACATACTGGAGTAATTACATCTCAAATGATTATTAGTATTATTAATATGTTGTCTCGATCACCCAGAATTTTGTACAGTTGCCACCTAATATCAGCCTGCTATATCTATAAAGGAGACTTTTTAGCTCACCTGCTGTGAAACAGCATGTGAGCTTTTGTGATCACCTTTCGTCCATCGTCCGTCCGTCAACAATTGTTACTCATAATCCGTCCGTCAACAATTGTTAGTCATAATGCAATCTGCATTTATTCATAATGCAAACTGTATAACCCCATCCACAGAGGCCCCTGCAATTTGTTAGCATAATGCAAACAGTCTGTTTGTCATAATGCAAACTACATCATAAATGAAACTGTTTAAACTTTATTAATATAAAGCCATAAACTCTGGAATTTTTACTAAATAATTTCTTCATTTTTCATTTGATTTCACAAAACTTGCATAAAACTTGTACAGGGTGGCGATTAGGCACTCGCCTCTGGCTAGTGTAAATTTCTGTTGGCTAGTGTAAATTCAAAGTCACTCGCCACAGTCGGCGAGTATGATTACTTGATTCCAACACTTTAATAACTAAGTATGACTAGTTTGGATTGAACATGACGAGTATAAATTGAGAGTCACTCACCACAGAAGGCGAGTGTTCTATTGAACGAGTCACATTCCCTGCTTGTATGGCTGTATCGTCATCGTATAATATTGGAATCATGATCCTGGATGTAAATTGATCCTTTCCAGGGGTGCATCTAAAACATTTTGTATAAATTGAACCTGTTTCATTATTCACCAGTGCACCTCTCACTTAATTTTAAAGCAAAATTTACGCATGCAGGTGAGCGCTATTAACCCATTCATATCGGCATACGCAAAACGTCAACACGTAATATAAACATTAGCGAATAGTGTCGTTTGACAGATTTACGTCCAAGACAATAACTTATCTGGGGCCTCCATATATGCTTATTTTTTTTCATAAATTGTACATGTGTATTCAGAATCGCATAGTTTCTTATTTTTACGACCCAGTGATAGGAATATGGATATATTTGTCTAGAATATCTAACAAACATGTGTCTTGCCGGCCTCCATTAAAAATGACAGGTTCAAGATACACTTTAGAAAGACGAATTATAAAACAATGCATGGTATGTGAGAAATATCCTTTCGTCCATGACTTCATAATCGGTTTATAATTGAATTTGTGATGGGTATGTTACTGTGACGATGATAATCCATTCGTTTAAAGAAATATCTTACCTTCAACCAACTTAACCATGGCGCCATTTGGAAAAAAAAAATAGCCTTTATCACACGCCGTCATATCTCTACACCGATCACAGCACGATGCGATCAAGAGTAGCGGCTTCATTAGCCGTTATCAATGCAGAGAAAATGCGGGTTTATGGTGGCAACGCATGGTGTGCTCGAGGCTGAGTATTAATATCCTTATTTGGAAGCAAGAATATTAAGTGGGTATTTCCTAGTGACATCATTGAAAACAATAATTGCCTCAGTCTGAACTGAAGAGAAAAGGGTTTCCCCTTTAAAATAGTATACGACACGTTGGGGTAATTTAAACAATAATTGCCTCAGTCTGAACTGAAGAAAAAAGGGTTTCCCCTTTAAAATGGTATACAACACGTTGGGGTAATTTTCGTCTAAATTAGAGTATTTTGAGCTTGAATTTCGCAGTGTAAATCACCTGTTTCTTGCGCAGATATATATATTTAGAAATGATGCATTAATATTATGAAAACCCTGCTTCACCTCCACAAAATTTACATCGAAATGTCAAGGTAAGGCGTTTTTTGTTGTCACTAGTCTAAATCACGGGAGCAAATCCCACTGTTTATATGTGAAAAACAGCGATAATCCGCGTGACTTTTCTGTGCAAAATCGGGCGTAAAAATGTCCCTCAGGGGACATCCTGATACGAATGGGTTAAGACCCTTATGGTCCTCTTGTTAGAATCTTGTAAGACGTTCTATTTTGTATCAATTTTAAAATGTATTCATATTGATTGTTCATAGTTAATTTTGCAAGAGGATCATAGGAAAATATCTGATCCGTGGTTTGGTTGATTTCCTCTATTATTAAAATTTTGTACTACAAGCGATAATCACGTGTATCCAGTATCTCGCAAAACTTCCAATACATCATGTCATGAATAATATCGCTCGTCCTCTCCGAATTACTTGCCTGTCCTATATATTGTCTACATTTGGCAACTATTTCATTACAATTCTACTAGTGTCTACTTCTACCTTTTGACCGTATGTGTACCAAGGAAAAGTCAAATTTACGAAATATGTATTAAATACAATTTGATTGTTTAGTAACTGATGATGTGTGAAAACACGAAAACAAGTACTATGTAGTGTTCTTGTCGTTGGTACCCTTTTAATAAAATAAATACAATTTAATGTATTTATTCATATATTTTTTTCCAAAATCATGCATTGAATTGTTTTCTGCAATAACAAAGGCATACAGTTGTTTCCTGGCATTGTCAAAAAGATACTATTTTGTATTATGGTATGTTATAATCAAGGTTTGATTTTTCCTCCAACATGTATTCATAATGTGTTCACATGTGTTCAATTAATGTTAATGTTTGTAATGTTAATGTTTGTAAATTTTACATTTGAATTCTTAAAGAAATCAACAAAGTAAACTGTGTTTTGTGATGGCTTTTTATTTATGTCTGCAAAATACCAGAACAGTATTATAAATAGTCTTATTTGAATATAAGGTAAAGATGCACAGTAGTCATTTTTTATCAGCATGAGGTCAGAGAAAAGGGTCAATATTTTGAGCTGCTGTACACACATAGTAGTATAACAGTGTACAAACAGTGTGACAGTGTACAAAAGCAAATTAAACTTATGTGATGCATATCTGATTTACATGTATATGCTCTTTCATAGTTGTAATATTAAGCTTTGTTTCTCTTTATAGAAACCAAACTATGCCCTGAAGTTTACGTTGGCAGGTCATACAAAAGCTGTGTCATCTGTCAAATTTAGTCCAAATGGTGATTGGCTTGCAAGTTCATGTAAGTGATCTCACCGTTTAATTTGCAGATGTGGGAAAAAAATCATAATTTTTATATAATCACCAATTGAGTTTTATTTTTTTTTTTTTTTTTTTTTTTTGACAATGATTTGGATCATTTTTACAAGTGTTAATGCAGTTCTTAGTATAATTATTTTCTAACTCTCTCATTGCCCATTTGCCAATGTGTATAAGGGTTATGTGTTGTTTTTTTTCTTTCTTATTTTAGCTGCGGACAAGTTGATTAAAATTTGGGGTGCATATGATGGAAAATTTGAGAAAACGATCACTGGTCATAAGCTTGTAAGTATATCTTTGAGGCAAGACTTATCTATATGCTCATGCTTGCCAGAAAATAGAAATAACTTACTTATTTTATTGTGAAAAAAAGAATATACACGCGTACGTTTCTATGTCAGTGCGCATGCTCAGTAGTTCAAATGTCCCGTCCACGCCGCAAAAACGAAAGCAACAGTGTTGATTCTATGACGTCGGGATCATGGGAATCACGCTTACCTGGCCCCATTTCTAATGGATCGTGCGTAGTGTTGGCACCTATTTGAACAAATTTGAACTACAAGGTTCCCACGGGTCTGGGAGATTAACTATACTGCAATATTTAAAATGTGTAACAGATCATGATGTGGACAATGGCAATGATCCAAGAAGTGCACATTGGTGCCAGTGGTGCTGAAGAGGCTCACTCCACTAATATTCTTTTTTTAAGTTTCATTTCCTTTGTACGCACATGGAATGTTCTGATTACACAAAAATTAAAACACTATGGAGTTATGAAATGCAATAAAAATAGTGAAAACTAAGATATCATCTATGACGCCAATGACTATTAAATTAACAGGCAAGCTTCGTGCACACTGTAAATCTTAGTCACTCATCATCGCCCACATAGATCTAAGTAAATATACCATACCAGTCCGTCATCATTGAGGATGTTAGCTCTCCATTTCCAAATAATCCAATGCTTATTCATTGACTAAATGGGGGTCCTAAGGTTTGAGCTTATGCCCCTGAGCCCATAAGTGAATCTTTTGTCAGTTAGAAATATGCCCCAAAACAGCACTTTTTCCGATAAATGCCCAGGGGCCATTATATGTTACGATATTAAGGATCACATTTCAACTCTGACCATTGAAAACTCCGACAGTGAATAACATGTCTCGTAAAATACAAAACAAATTTTTGCTGTGGCTCCAAGAGGGTTAACGTGAGAGACATGTTCGAGTCATTATATGAACGGGATCTTGAGATTAGGTCTGCATATCCAAATTTTGGAAGCCAGGAAAGGTGGAAAGGTCTTTTTTTCTTTCTTTTTTTTTACAAGTTTGTCAACTATACATTTCATTTCAGAATATTTTATAAACAGTTAACAATGTGAAATATGTTGGCGTTATGTAATACTTCATTGTTTTTCAAATTGACATACAGAATAAATTAACTAATATTCTTTAGGGTATCTCTGATGTTGCATGGTCAACAGACAGCAGGCTTCTTGTCAGTGCATCAGATGATAAAACACTGAAGATATGGGATGTGTCAACTGTAAGTTGTCCTTGCATGTTTTTCTATGTTATATGTGCCATTGATTTTTTTATTAGCTCACCTGTCGTAGACATGGTGAGGTTTTGTGATCACCGTTCGTCAGTTGTCTGTCATCCGTCCGTCCACAATTCATATTTGCACAATAGTTTCTTTATTTTTCATTCAAATTTCATCATTTTTTCACAGAAGTTGTATGTCTGTATGATCATCATTCCATACTTGATACATTTCCCTGGGAGTAAAATTGTCCCCTCCCCAGGGAATCATCAAACTTTTTTAGTGTAAAAGTCTAATCAGTGTGTTTGTCATAATGCAAACTTTTCTCTGGAGATGTATAGAAGTCATAGTGCAACCTTATTTTTTGTAGTCAGTCTTTGTCATATTAAATGCAAACTAATTTTTTTAACTGAAGTTCTGTGTGGCTAGAAATTACAGTGCAACTTTTGCTTTTTGGTAAAAAATGAACATAAATACAGGTGAGCGATTTAGGCTCTCATAGAGCCTCTTGTTTATTTTTAATGATTAATAAATGCATGAAGCCGTATACACATTATACAAGGATGAAATTATTTGTTTGTTTGTTTATTTTCATACTTTTTCAGGGAAAATGTTTGAAAGCAACAATAATTAGCTTCATTGAAATATTTTTTTTTTTTCAGGGAAAATGTTTGAAAACGTTAAAAGGCCACAGTAATTATGTCTTCTGTTGTAACTTCAACCCACAGTCCAATTTAATAGTGTCTGGATCCGTGAGTAACCGTGATGTTTTGATTGCTTTTGTGTTTGTTAATGCTGCTTGTTTATCCTATTTTAGTGTAAAGCAAATAATTTATTACAAAAATAATAACCAAGAATAATGTATAATCTGACTTTCAAAATGTCTAATGGAATTCTATAACAAACATTTATGAAAGTCCCCTGATTTTGGACTCGCACATTTCTGTGTACTCTTTTTCTATTGTACTACAATGTGTTATGAATATAATGGAGATAACTACGGGGAATAAATTTAGAAAAAGTGCTCAAAGGCTGTTTGTTCAAATTTTTATTTGAATGTTACAATATTAAAGCATTTTCGCAAGTTTCAGTTTTATTTCTCTTTTTTTTTTAATATATATATTTAAAAAGTCAAGTGGCAAAACCTGTAGCGCCGCATGCAAGCTCACATTTGGTGTACAAAATTTTCTCACCGATGCCTCCAATGCGGCAGTATGTGGCACCGGGTGGCTGATTTCCTGTTAGACACCGATTGACATATTGTACCTTATTTCCTGCTATAAAAAGTTAGATAACGGCAAATAATGAATTTTCCCTCGGAATACTAATTTGGGACATCGGGAGTACAGAAATCCTCAAGAAGGGGTTGGCAGCCCTGCAATTGCATTGAGGCAGGCCCAGCTAGCGTCTGCCTAGCATCTCCCTTGCGGCGCTATGGGTTTCACACTTTGGAGGCTTCATAAGTATTGACATGTCAAAATAAAGGAAGAATGCAAAATCTCTATACTTTGTTCCAATAAATATTATCTCCATAAATGATAATTCTAGTACAACAGAAAAAAAATGCAGAAACATACAAACATGACTGAACTTTGTTTTAGTTAACATGTACACCCAAGGAGATTCTAATTTTTTCATGCATTTTGTCTTTCAGTTTGATGAAAGTGTAAGAATTTGGGATGTGAAAACAGGAAAGTGTTTGAAAACATTGCCCGCTCATTCTGATCCTGTTACAGCTGTGAGTTGATATTTTGCTTGGCTGTGTGTATTTTTTCCATGCATTGTGCTTTGCTATAATATTACTTTGTGATATGTATTCAATTTTTTTTATTCACAGGTTCATTTCAACAGAGATGGATCTCTCATCGTCTCTAGTAGCTATGATGGGCTATGGTAATTTTTTCTTTGATATAATAGCTAAGAATTTCTATGAATTTTTTCTTTGATGTAGTATTATTAAATCTGCCTCTTGGTCAATATCAAACGACATTTTGTGTTTTACCAAGGTAAAAAATGAAGTTCATCAAAACATGTACATGTTTACATTGCCTTTATTTTATCTAATAGTTTGGCTCATGAAACAACTAATATTATCATTTTGATTCACTTTTTATCTTTAATACATGGTCAAAGTGCACAAATAGAGAACATTTTAATAAATATATTATAAAATTAAATTTTTGATTATTAAATTAAAAAAATTATTGAATTGATAAAAAAACTTACAGCAATCGTTCACAGATTCAGTCTGTATGCTAAGATGTATGTTATTAAATGAAACATCATAACAACGATTTTGTTTTTGTTTGTTTTTTTGTTTTGTTTTTGCGTGGTGAAAATGTGCGGGTGAAAATATGTAAATGTATAGTCTCATATTTTATTCATGCTTCAATTTGTTTTAAAGGAAGTAATGGTGAAACGTTTGTTGTTCAATTAGTCATTTACTTTCTGTTACAGTCGAATTTGGGATACTGCCTCTGGCCAGTGTTTGAAAACGTTGATAGGTAATATAATTATTTGAAACGTCCAAGTATTTTGACCCTTGTGGGTTTTTTTTAACCTTTACTGTTTCATTTAAAATATCTTAATGGCACAAACAATACAGCTATGATTTGATGATGTTTAATTGTAAATGATTGAAAAAGTGACAATCCAGTGTTGTCCTAGGAGCAAACAAGGCCATAATGGAGCCAAATAGTGACCAGTGTAGCCCTAATGGAAGATACTTCTAGTAGTCGCCACTTTTAACATACAAACCAACATTTAACACTAGCCATAATGGCATGATCTTCAGAGTGGTAAGCAGAGATTAAGTGTCATAATGCACCCATTGTGTTCTATAAGAAAATGGTGCCTACTACATGTACTAGGTCGCTATTCTCATCTGTATTGAATTGGAGCACTTTCGCTCTAATGATGTGGCATATTCAGGGATAACAAGGAAGGAATGAACTAATACCCTATATACTAATATAAAATTGGTGTCAAAAGAAAGAAGACTTTGTGACTTGAAGACCAAATTTGAAGACAAGGCATATAGTTACTTCATATTGCAAAATTTTATGTCAGTGCACTCTATATGTTTTAGATGATGATAATCCTCCAGTGTCATTTGTGAAATTCTCCCCAAATGGCAAATACATCCTTGCTGCGACATTAGACAAGTAAGTAAAATAAATTACAGTCATAAGTTGTAATCACGATTTCATGTTGACTGAGTAATAAAATTCAATGCATAACTTGTTTAGGTAATAGACACTGGGGTGTTTATTATCCTTCGATATTCATATCATGGCTATTTTTATTTTCAGCACTCTCAAACTGTGGGACTATAGTAAAGGAAAGGTAATTATTCTGACAGCTTGAAAATACTACTTGCTTTTATAAATGTTTTGATTGGGCAAATTTTCTTTCTTTTTCTTTCTTTGGGATGCAATTGAATTTGATGTCAGAAATAAATCTTGGCATGAACCATTTCTTACTTTAAAGATACAAGAAAGGTTATAAGGCACAAATAATAAATGATAGTGTTTTTTATTAGATTTTGCTAAATTCAAGCTTGTGAACAAAGTAGGGCAACTCCAATGGGTGAACTTCATAGGAGACGAGTTGTTGTTAAACACCTTTAATTATGTTTGTCCATGTACTTTTATATTTGTATTTTATTTAATTCTTTTTAGTGTTTGAAAACCTACACTGGCCACAAGAATGAAAAGTATTGTATATTTGCAAACTTTTCTGTAACTGGTGGAAAGGTGAGTTATTTTACTTCCTTCCTAAATAGGAGTATTCTTTGGTGCTTGTTTTCTAATCGATTTTAGTTCACGCAATTATATAATAATGTCTGTCTTTTTACTTTACATGAACATTTTTAAATCTTTAGCTAAGAAGCTTTCGATTTGCCATCAACTCTTCGTCAGCACTGGCCCGAATGTTCTTGTTTAGGTCGGATTAGCTGAAATTGTCCTGGAATGCATGTAATTCTTGTAAGATGGAATGTGTTGTCATTAAATAAATGGTGCGGCGAAGGGATCACCACAGATCACCTTTGTTAACGATTCCCTGTGACGCAATGATTGAAGATACTGAGGAGAAAGAAATCTCGACTGCACCACATCATTCATATTGGTGGTATGGGTATGTGGATGATGCGCATACCAAGCTTGACTCCATTCATGCAGCTGCGCTCACAGACCACTTGAACTTGCTCAATCCAAACATCAGTTTCACAACTGAAGGAGAACAGAATGGTGAGCTTGCGTTCCTTCCACAGCAAAGAACGGTAGTTGACAGAACCTTAAAATTGAAGATCTGCTGAAATCAAACCACACTGACCAGTACCTGTACCTCTCATCCTCTCGAACACAAGAAGGAGCAGTTTGTGTAAGTGAGAGGAAACCTAAATTCAACCTTAAAAGTGTGTAGCTACCCAAAGTGGGTTATTGATAGAGCCTCAGTTAACATCAAGCAAGAAAAAAGAAGAGAACAAGATGTTGAACACTGGAAAGATAAAGACAGTGCCCGTGGTAGGAATTCCCTATGTGAGAGGAGAGGAGCATCAGAAGAGGTCTGTAAGATCTTGCGCAGATATGGATGTTACAATTTCTTCAACCCTAAGAACACTTTATGGCATCTGCAACTGCAAAGGATCCAGCTAAGAAAGAATATGTCTGCAGAGCTTTTTTTTTAAATCAAATGTAGTTGAAGTACCAGCCAGCCATGTGATTGCTCCTACATTGGAGAAACTTCAAAGACATTGAAAACATGCTTTTACCAGCATGGATGAAAATTTTCTTCACATGTTTCCCTCCACATGTATCAACAGTAAGGGGAGGACCAGCTTTAAAACGTTCAGTGTACAGTGAAAAGATTGACATATGGATATTCTGAACAATGAACTTTGACAATAGTAATGTTATAGAATGTTATAGAAAGCACAAATAATAAGCTTTGACGTATTTTTTGTGTCATCTATCATGAAAGGCTTCAAAGTAAAACTTAAAATATTGACATGGAGGATTCTTTTACTCCATGTCTCTAGGGCTATGTCACATTGCCACTGCAGGGACTAGAAACATGCACCGCTACCACTCACTAATGCCCCTATTTACTATTAGAGCACTGAAGTTAACCACACACATGTTTAAGATTTCTTATACATATGTTTAACCTATTGATGTGTGTAATACACTTCAGTAAATGCTCCTACATGTACTATAAGACAGACTCATTACCCATGGTTACAGACTTTTATCCCACAAATTGCATTATATTGCCATCTAATCAAACTTGCACTGAGCATAATGTTAATATGAAGATTACTGGTAACTTTTGTGTTTATACATTCTAGTGGATTGTTTCGGGTTCAGAAGATAATATGGTGTTTATCTGGAATCTCCAAACTAAAGAAGTTGTTCAGAAATTGCAAGGGCACACAGGTAAACCATTCTAAGTTTTCTCAACTTTTTTTTCCATTTACTTAATAACCAACATCATTAGAGATAAAGAGATCTGATAAGCTTTGTAAGAATTTCTCTCTGTACAAGTTTATTTTGCAGCAGTTTTTTTAAATTTGTATCAAGTTGTTTTATAATATCAAGCTCACACTTGGCTAAAAGTCTGACAACTTCTGCATATATTGCTAGCTTTTGATAAATGAACACCGAAATGTGAATTGTAGTTGTAAGTAGAATCTTTGTGATCTTGTTTTTCTCTTGAGCCCATTGAACTGGTTTCATGTAGAGGTTCTCATTCATGTTGCTCTATAATATTCAACTCTGGCATTTTAATTTGTAGATGTTGTTTTATGTTGTGCCTGCCATCCAACAGAAAACATTATTGCATCTGCAGCACTCGAAAATGATAAAACAATAAAACTGTGGAGAAGTGATGTATAAACGTTTTTACTTTGTATAAAAATGACAGTCGCTATTCTGGATGTAAATTCTTTTGTGCAAGAAGAGAATTTTTTGGTAGTCTATAAATGGTGGATTAGATGTTATGTTCAAAGGATGACATCAAAAGTAAATGTTATGTGGAAGTCTAGCATATATGATGACCGGTCAGGTGAAGGGAGTTAATTTTTTGGGGAAAATTATGAAGTTTAAACATGTATTCTCAGCTTCTACAAGATGTTTCACTCATGTGAGACTTTGTTTGATACATACACAAAACCGTGTGAGTTTGTAGCAGGAATTATTTTATCACGTGAGTTCTTGGGACGTATCATGATATGCCCCAAGAACAAATCCTGATAGAATAATTCATGTTGCACAGCAAACCCAGTTTTGTATTTATCATTCTTTTCTAAAGAATCACAACACTGCTTTAAAGTTGGTTAAAAAATGTGAAAAAGTAGTCCAACTCAGTACAAACATGATAACCATAGTATCACCCCTGTTCAGGTTATCGGATAATTCTGGATCATGTTAACCAATGAAATGACATGAAAAAGAATGGTAACGCATTTCATGCATCTTCAGAATTTGTTGCATTAAAATGTATAGTTGTGTCTAACTCTGCATTATTTTGTACCTATTGTAAATTTTTAAGTTCTTTGAAAAAAATTAAAATCTACTGTTGGCCTTGTTATCAAATTGCTGTGAAAGAAAGCCATTAAAATGTTTAATGAAAATCTTGTTTGCCATGCGGTGTTGAAATGAAATACATAATGTAGTGGAATTTTAATTTTTGCTTAATGTTATATGACACTGGATTGCTGGAAGTCCACTAGAAGAATGTTTGCTGTAGATTAGAAAACCATGAACTTAGAATCTTCAACATGTGGATAAAGATAATGAAGCTTTTTATATTGTACCTTTGAAATTGAATATTATTGTTGTATTAAAGCAAATAACAATGTCACCCAGTCAACTTGGCTTACAAGTCAGTGTGATACAAAATGAATAAAATAAGGCAGCAGCACTTAGTCTAACATATGTACTTATATTTTACTTGAATATAACATCTTTCCATGACTTTCTAATAAAACATCCTGCTTCAATACTACAGTATTTCGTACAAATTTATCAGTTTGTGACAATACAATGTGGCTTTGTGTTGGTACCTTCAACAAGATACGGTAAATCAAGCTAAATATTAACCATGGTGCCAACTTAACTAAATCCAACCAATGATAAACAAATTCTTTATTATATATTACTGATAAATGAAGCAATTGAAATTTGGTAAAATGTATGAATTGTGTGGTTATGTTTAAAGCCGAGCTTCGCAGAAGTCTCGAGCTTTATAGCCGTCGTAGGCACTTCATTCTGTTCCCGGTTAACTGCCACTACGTTTACTATAAGCCTATTCATACGCGTTGAAATTAGTGCCCAATTTGAATTCATCAATGAAAGTTGAACCATCGACAATCGCCGATGTTAATGAGCTGCAGCCGATCAAAATTAATACGCAGTGTTTGTTCTTTTTTTCTGTCTATCCGGCATGCATGCAACAACTTCGATTTATATCGCATGTTGTAGTAATTTCACGCACATTTCATTCAAGAGAGACTTATAACAGGGCATACATTATACAAATATTAAACAGTCTCTAAGATTCGCGGTTGCCAGGTCGAAATGGCAAGTTCAGAATCACTATTGGCGATAACCTAACGTGTTCGCCTTTGAGTGTTTTCATCGTTGATTGCGTCGACCAAACCCAGCCACAGATATATATTTGGTTATATTGGCGATCACAACTTATTTCATATTGGACAGATTGGCGATGTGGATTTTCCTGTCATTTTGACGATTCAGTGGGGGTTTGTAATTGTTGCCTTTTCTTTGGCCACCTAATCCCGAGTATTCATCGCCATGGTCAAAAATCTTTTTATTATGATATCTGTCATTTCAAAAGCAAATATTTCCGGCGCCGTTAACTTAATCATGTGTAATACTGCTTGTGAGCAATATGGATTTCCCGGGCAGACACAGCAGCCACGCTGTGACGCTATTTATAGAAGCAGCACGTTTGGTTTGCTGCACCTAACAATACTGGCAGCCAGCCAGCAACTCTTAGCTGCTGTTAAAGGCAGTGTGTGTGTTTATCATGTCTTGGATTTTATTGTCAGCTGCATTGT
>CM032660.1:12445450-12490339 GCA_019095985.1 Streblospio benedicti
CCATTGTCTCTGGGTTGAGATGATAACTGACCAAGTATGTAGGCTGGTGGTTACAGAAACAACGGTTCGTCTGTGTAACCTTTTAACAGCCCTCTGCTTGGTATCATTCCGGTCTCACAACCTTGGGGTCGTGAGTTCGAGTCCCATCAGGGCCACTTGATATAGTCAAATGGAAGCCATGTCTTTAGCTATGCCAATACAGTGGTAGGAGCTTGCTTGCCATAACAATGAGAGTAGAATTGAATTAACAAGCAAACTAAATATGTATATACACACACACACGCACACAGACACACACACACAGAGTTATTCATATAATTTATTCATTGTTTAGATACGTTATGTGTGGTAAATAAAATACAATTATGAATACGTCATATTTGTATGCGGCTCATGCGTTTATATCATCCACCTTGTCTGATACGCGTTCACCATATACAAGTGACATATTCACACTAGTGTGGTAATCTAGACAAGAATCGCACAATTCAGGCCTGTAGAAAAGGTTAGAAAAGTGAGGGGGCACAGAAACCTATTGATGCAAGCTGAAATGCAGTGAAGCCAAATTTTTAATTTTTGCAGTAAAAATGATGGCGCAAGCGTTTGTGTCGATCCCAGCACATTCAAGTAGGGTTCCCGTGGGAAAATTATGAAAATTGGATAGTCTGAGAGCAATTCTGATGCATTTTCAAGCCAAATAATTTTTTAATATTTTCTCTATTTCAGACCAGAATCTGGCAAAAAAGTGAGGGGGCACGTGCCCCACTGGCTCCACTGCTTGCTAAGGGCCTGCAATTTGTCTACCTTCATTGTTTATGTCCTAAGTACCTTCTAAGGTGTATCGGACGGTGAGGACACGTGGTGTTGGTACATGGACCTCCAGAGGCAGACTAGGTAGCCAACTGAGCCTCAGGTGTGGGGGATCACACTAGCTATAGTTTTCAAACTAGGTGAGTTCTTTTTTCAGTGCAGAGGTGTGGCTCTCCTCTACACGGGACACGCCTTTTAACGAGGCTTCCGAACCTCCGCTTGCCGTCGCTACCGTCTAGTAGTAATACTGTACGGTGGCGACGTGCTCGGTGGAAATCAGCAACTCAGTGGCAAACGCACGACGTAACGGTTTTGGCGACACTGTGTCTGCCATGACCGGGCCGCGAACTTACGACGCAAACAACTCCTGTTTTCAAGTCGTACGCTCTAACCACTGAACTACTGAGGACCACATTACATTTGCATCGGCACAATTCGGCTGTTCCATTTCAAATAATACGTCAATTACATCATGTGTTTACGTCAAAATTTCGAAGACAAAATATTTTCAGTATTTGAACTGGGTGAAAAGCTCTTATTTCACATTAATGTTGTGCATTGTACGTATAGGTGAATTGTGCGATTGGTGTTCTATGTTGTATAGATCTATTTATGCATGGTAATGTGTATGTTTGTAAATCATAATACCATGATTATCCCTCCCCACCTTTACAAATATTGACAAGTAGTGTGTTGTACATTCATGTGTATTGACATCTTGTAATCTGTAATGAAAAATGGATTATGAAATAAATGGATCCATGTGACCTATTGCTTTCTTACTTACTTTAGACATTGAACTTACTTACTTACTTAAGGTGATATTTTTATTAAAATATTGTTTGTGAACATTCATTTTACTAATGCATTTGATTGACTGGAGACATTTGCTAGTGTGTGTAATGTCAATGACTTCATTGTCCCCAATGGATCACGGACATGTCGTGTTAACGTAGTAATTAATTATAAACATAAATATTTAGGTACGATAATTGAGGAAAGTCTGAAACCATGGGGTACACTATAATAATATACTTAACTTTATTTTTTTTTATTAAACTTTAGTTATTTGAAGATCTGTTTACTGTACAATTACATTTGGCTTACTGTCACTAGATATAATGATTGGTTACGCCTAGACTATATCTTAGTTTAGACCTAACTTACTAAATGTTTAGCAATCATTGGTGGATGCAGGTACTTAAAAATAAAAAATCTTCATAACTGCAAAATATAATTGAATGAATACATGTACCAAAGTTAGTATATAGGATATTGTGCATAAGGTTTAGCTTGGATTTTTGTTTCTTTGAAAAATGAGATTGCCGTTTCTATAATTAAGAAATAAATTGTAAGTCACTATGAAGTCGGTGTGATCAGTCAATTAAATCTCCCCGGACAAAGTCCGAAGGGGGATTTCTTGCATGTTTCTGTCCGTCCGTGAGCCCGTGCGTCTGAAATAAACAGGCTGATAACTCGAAGACTACTTGAGCTATTGACTTGCAAATTGAATGTCTTGTTTGAGGAAAAAAGTACCTCTCAAAAATTTTTGTTTGTACTTTGGCCTACTTTTGACGAACTTACGAGCATTACACAATAAATTTTGTTACCACGCAACATTTGGTATATTTATATCACTCTCCTCACGTGATTTGATATTGGTGTACTTTGGCCTACTTTTTATTTTTTTTTAATAATCGAATAAAACTATTGTTACCACTGCACTGGGGAAAGTATTTCACCTATCGTCATTAAACTTTACAGTTGAGTTCACTATACTAGTCTCCACAGTTGAATTGACGTTGGTGTACTTTGGCCTACTTTTGACGAAGTTATGAGCGTTACGCAATAAAGTTTGTTACCACTCTATGGGTAGAAGTATTTGACCTATGGTCACCAAACTTCATATCTAGCTTCGTTGTACTGCTCTCCAGAGCTGATTAGATTTTGGTGTACTTTGGCCTACTTTTAATGAAGTTACGATGTGTTTTTAAAAACAAATTACATTGTATTACGAATTTGTGTTTATCTGTCGCCTGGGAACAGTTTATGACTTATCATCACCAAACTTGACATTTGGTATGTCTATATCACTCTCCTTACGTGATTTGATATTGGTGTACTTTCAGGGTTGGTCATGAAAAAACCCACCCAAAAAAACCCACCCAAAAAACCCAGGTTTTTTTGGGTTGGGTTTTTTCAGTGGGTTTTTTCAAAGTGGGTTTTATTGGGCTTTTTGGGTTTTTTCAAAATGTCTTTTTATTTAATAATTTTTTTAAGAGTTCGATAAACCAGGTCTATTTATGGAGGCTAAGAAGATATATGTTGACAAATGAGAATTTTGAGAAATTGTTTGTGTACAAGCACTGACTTACCATTGTTCTAACCAGTAGCTCTAACTGACTTCAAATTGAACTACTAACCCTGACACTAACCTGTTGACACTTCAGAGCAATATGCTCAAGTACTTGACAATGTTCTAACCAACTTCAAAGTGACCTCCTAACCAGGACACTATTGACCTGCACTAATTAGTACAAAACATGTAATGACTTCATAACAATACCTCCAGTAGTGGCTTTGTATTTGCAGAGCTTGTGCCTTTAACTGGCATGTGCATTTGTAATGTCTTTTTTGACATTTGGAGCCACGTTTTTAATTATCTCTATTTGCAGAGTTATTCTGGGGTGACAGGAGTTGATAATTGCTTAAATCAGATACACAAAAGCAAATAGAAACATTTCCAAGTCTGTCCCACTTAGAAAGAAGTCAAAACTTAACAACTTGATACACTAATTACAAGGGCTAACAAATGCAAGTTGTTATTATTGTTCATTTCAAATAACCAGCCAGCTCCAAGTCTTGTCAATAGTCAAAATTTAATTCGTTTTCAAAATTAATTTACTAAATTCATACCGGGTAATCTGTTTTGATTGGCAATTAAAACATTATCAAATATACTGAATAAAAGTTATAAAATAAATTATAATAAGTAATGATATGTGTTAAGAGAAATAGAATGTATAAAAATATAATATCCTGAAATTGAAATAACCCAAAAAACCTAAAAAGCCCAATAAAACCCGGGTTTTTTTTCAAAAAAAACAGGTGGGTTGGGTTTTTTTTTTAAAAACGGGTTTTTTCCCAACCCTGTGTACTTTGGCATACTTTAAAAAGATTTATGAAATATTCGAATAAAACTATTGTTACCACTGCACTGGGATAAGTATTTCACCTATGGTCATTAACCTTTACAGTTAAGTTCACCATACTAGTCTCCACAGTTGAATTGACATTGGTGTACTTTGGCCTTCTTTTTACGAACTTATGAGCGTTACGTAATAAACCTTGTTACCACTCTACAGGGAGAAGTATTTGACCTATGGTCACCAAACTTCATATCTAGCTTCATTGTACCGCTCTCCAGAGCTGATTAAATGTTGGTGTACTTTGGCCTACTTTTGATGAAATTACGATGTGTTTTAAAAACAAATTATTACGGATTTGTGTTTATCTGTCTCCTGGGAAGACTTTATGACCTATCATCACCAAACTTGACGTTTTGTAGGACTATATCACGCTCCTCACGTGATTTGATATTTGAGTACTTTGGCCTACTTTTCAAAAATGGCCTGATCAGGGAAGGGGAGATTTACGGCGTTCCCGACGACTACTTGTTTAAATATTGTGTATCTTATTGTAATAATGATGGCTCTTTTTGAAGCTCAAAGAGAGTTGGGGTTGTTTTTTTTTTTTTGTAGTGTGCTTCTGTGGCCGAATGGATAGGGAGTTGGACTTGTGACCAGAAGGTCGTGGGTTCGATTCCCGGTCGGGTCTGATGGTAAATGTTGAGCAAACTTACCTCTAACAGGTTGCACACTGCTCCGTGGTACCTACACGTTAAATAGGTACAGGTCGGTGATAAGCGTGCGCAAACAGCAGCAATGCCGTATGCAGCCAGTATGGTATGCTCCCCAGGGAGTTGAGAAAGATATACATGTATATGAGAATGTGCCGATGACCTGGTGTAAATTGTAAAGTCGTGAGATCAAAACTTGGATCAAGACTATAAACCAGACATTTACATTTATTTATTTATGTGGTTTTTTTTTTGGGGGGGGGGGGTTGTACCAAACTCCACTTGCAGATACGAGATCGACGTCAGGCATATTTTCACTCTCATAAACAAACAGATAGCCGTCAGCAGTTGCAGTAGCTTGATGCCTGTATCCATTGCTTTACATGTGAACACTCCCATTGAAATACCTGCCACTATAAAATTGTCTGTGGTATGTAGTAAGTAGCAGGAGCGCACCTGTGAACATGGACTCGCATGCAAAAGCCAGGATTTCACTGTTTAGGGAATATGTTAACAAAATAGTTGGACACAAAATTCCATTCAATAACTTTTAATACATTTGGAAACAATCCCCTGATTTAGATGAAGTGCATCTAAACACCAATACATGTAGATGTGGACAATTGCTCTAGATAACTAAAGCTTGGACGTTTAGTCAATTAAGCGACATCGTGTAGGTTTACCTGATAGTTGGTTACAAAATGAATGGTCGGCTAATTGAATTGCCATGTGTATGAGTAGGCAATTGTGTAATATACTAATCATATTATATACTCATTGTATTGTATTGTATTGGTTTATAGTCTCAATGAACAGCTCATGCCGTTTTCTAGCGACTTTACATCTACACCAGGTCAGTGGCACCATTTTCACACTACATATATCTTTCTCAACTCCCTGGCGAGCATACAACACTGGCTGCATACGGCATTGCTGCTATTGCGCGCACGTGCTTATTACCCACATTTGTGACCTGTACCTATTTAACGTGTAGGTATCACGGAGCAGTGTGCAACCTGTTAGCGGTAAGTTTGCTCAACACTTACCATCAGACCTGACCGGGAATCGAACCCACGACCTTCTGGTCACGAGTCCAACTCCCTATCCACTCGGCCACGGAAGCACACAAGGTACACAGGTTTGTTTGGCAGGTTAGGTAACAACTGAGCCAAGAGTAATGGAGAGATCACACTAGCTATAGTTTTCAAACTAGGCGAGTTCTTTTACGTGCAGAGGTGTGGCTCTCCTCTACACGGGACACGCCTTTTAACGAGGCTTCCGAACCTCCGCTTGGCGTCGCTACCGTCTAGCAGTAACACTGTACGGTGGCGACGTGCTGGTGGAAATCAACTACTCAGTGGCAGAGGTACGACGTAATGGTTTTGGCGACACTGTGTCTGCCAAGACCAGGCCGCGAACTTACGACGCAAACAACTCCTGTTTTCAAGTCGTACGCTCTAACCACTGAGCTACTGAGGACCACTCATATTAAGTTGTAACAGTTGCTGACTATTTCACTGCATTATTTTAGTGCCCTGAGTGTTTATTCCTTACCTCTTGTGGTTTCAAGATTATCCTGAGCCTTACAGATATAAAACGTCCAAATAAAACATTGTAGGTTGGGGAGTTAAAAAAATCCATTAACGTCAGACATTTAAAGGCTTTTGGCAGATGTCAGGCATTAAAATGACTACCGAATGATCCACACAAGCAGGTACAAATTCAACGTGTACTGGTATAATATTTTGTGGGTGTTTATAAGTTTTTTGCACCCCATGGGATGGATATTATTATTCTTTTTGTGGGCTAGAGACCAATACTGGGTGCAGGACGTACATCTATTCATAGTGTAATGTGTAGAATATCTGTATATATCAAGTAAGGTACAGCAAACGCCATGACAGATGTCAGTTCACCGAGTTCGTTTCAGTTTAAGTGTGTAAAACGAAACCGAACCGTAATCGTCCGACCTCTAATGTTAACCTAGTTCAAATATATGTATTTAACCCATATTTTATAAGTCTCATTACTACTTCATGAAAATATTTCCTGCATTTTAGAGAAAGAACTCCTGATTTCCAGTAGGCCTGCTAGCTAGTGAACGATGGTCCTTATCAACAAAGGATGTAGAGTGAGTGCAACTGTGCACTACTTTAAAGGAAATGTATTGGCTTATTTTAACTGTAAATTGTCACAAAAATCCACTGTAAGTGAAACAAAGAAAATGGTTCAAGACAAATGTCTAAGACATTACGGGACTAAGGAAAATGATCACTCGGTTACTCCAGCTACAAAAGTAGATATGTCCCAATTTCCTATTGAAAGGATCAGAAACTTTAGCATTATTGCACATGTGGACCATGGAAAAAGTACACTTGCTGATCGGTTGCTTGAGATGTCTGGAACAATATCAACTAAAACGTCAAATAAGCAAGTGCTAGATAAATTGCAAGTTGAGAAAGAAAGAGGCATAACTGTTAAAGCGCAAACAGCATCCTTAATATGGGAATACAAAGGAGAGAAGTATTTATTAAATCTTATAGACACTCCAGGTCATGTTGATTTCAATTACGAAGTATCTCGCTCTTTAGCTGCATGCCAAGGAGTTCTGCTATTGGTGGATGCTAATCAAGGAGTTCAAGCACAAACAGTGGCGAATTTTTATTTGGCATTTGAGGCAAACCTTACAATTATCCCTGTAATGAATAAGATAGACCTAAAAATAGCAAAACCAGAAGTAGTTGAAGAACAAATGACTAATTTATTTGATTTCAAACCAAAAGACATATTGAGAATATCTGCTAAGACTGGATATGGTGTAAGAGAAATTTTGGATGCAGTGGTTAAAGAAATTCCACACCCTTACGGTCACGCCTCTAAACCATTGAGGGCTCTTTTATTTGATTCATGGTTTGATAAGTACAGAGGTGTTGTTGCAAATATTGCTGTAATTGATGGAAATCTTAAAAAAGGTGATCGGATAATGTCGTGTTTCAATAAAAAGAGTTATGAAGTTGCCGAAATAGGAATTATGTATCCAAATGAGCATTCAACAGGTGCTTTATATGCCGGACAAGTAGGGTATATGTATTCTGGTATGAAATCAACCAGTGAAGCATCTGTTGGTGATACATTTTATTTACAAAATGTTCCTGTTGATGCTCTTCCAGGTTTCAAACCAGCAAAGCCCATGGTATTTGCAGGACTTTATCCAGTTGATCAATCAGAATATGCAAATCTTAAAACTGCGATGCAGAAACTTCTATTGAATGATTCTAGTGTACAAGTTAATGCTGATAATAGTGCAGCACTTGGTCAGGGATGGCGTTTGGGATTTCTTGGGTTACTACATATGGATGTATTTACTCAAAGACTGGAGCAGGAACATAATGCCAATGTAATAATTACAACTCCGAATGTACCATACAAAATAAAAATTATTGGGCATAAAAACATAAAAATGTATGGTTCTAATGAATTAGTAATCCTGAATCCATGTAAATTGCCAGACCAACAAATAATCACTGATTATGAGGAACCCATAGTTTTAGCAACTATTATATCACCAGATGAATATTTAGGGAATATTCTTTCCTTGATAATGGAAAGGAGGGGTGAACTTCAAGACCAAACATATATCGATAGTATCAGGATTATGTTCAAAGTAGTATTTCCTCTGAATGAAGTGATAGTAGATTTTTTTGATGAATTAAAATCTATGACATCAGGATATGCAAGTTTTGATTACGAAGATAATGGGTATAGGCATACAAATCTAGCTAAATTAGATGTCTATTTAAATGGAACAATAGTAGAAGAATTAACTCAACTTGCTCATATTTCAAAGGCGAGGCAACGTGCTAAGAAAATTGTATTCAAGTTAAAAGAATCCATCCCTGCTCAACTTTTTGAGAT
This sequence comes from Streblospio benedicti, assembly GCA_019095985.1. NCBI lineage: Eukaryota > Metazoa > Annelida > Polychaeta > Spionida > Spionidae > Streblospio > Streblospio benedicti. The sequence goes on from CM032660.1 coordinate 12,454,035, forward strand.
AACTATTCAAGCTAAAATGGGAGCTAAGATATTAGCTCGTGAAGACATAAAAGCACTCAGGAAAGATGTGTTAGCAAAGTGTTATGGAGGTGATATTTCAAGAAAAATGAAATTATTAAAACGGCAGGCAGAAGGTAAAAAAAGAATGAGGTTAATTGGCAAAATTGAAATACCAAAGGATGCATTTATATCAGTTCTAAAAAAGTGATTTTCTTTTTCTTAGTATTTCTTGATTATATAATATGTTCATAGTATGTTGATTGCAGAAGAACCAAATTTAATTATGATGATTTAATATGTACATGATGAAAGCTAGGTTTATTACAGATTTAGAATGAAAATGTAACTTCGCTGTTCAGCTTTCAGGCTTCAGCTAGCAACCATAATATACTCATGATAAATACATGTGTGTTGATATTTCTTCCAAAGTCATATTTTTTCAATGTAATAAAATACTTGCAAATGAATTTTTGCCTGCAGTGACCCATTTAAGATAATGCACAGTCAAAAACATATTTGTTATGTAAAAACTAGTATTACTAAACAATGCATTTTCTGTTGCAAGTGTAGGACCTCTCGTGTAAAGAAAATGGGATTTTTATTTTTCACATAACATAGTATGATATTTATAAGACTTTTTGAAAATAGCTGGCTATCTAATATTCATGAAAACATGATACAGGATTTTAAGATACTTAGTAGAATGTCAATGGCAAATGTGAATAGTTAACATTGGGGAGATGGATGACATTAAGTCACTTGCATTTAGTGCAACTGTGAAGAAAGTGGCAATATGCACCACTGCTGGCCTTGTGAGTTCACCGCATTCCCCCATGACAGGGGCCCGAGGGCACATGGCCTCGGGAGGTCTGCGGTTCTCTAGCTGACTCCTCGTTGTGTACTAAGCTCTCCACTTACGCCCCGGCCTAGGTGTTCACCCCTGGGTTTCACGAGAGGCCTCCTCACGGGAAGGATTTTTTCGCACCAGTGCTGACACGCATGTGCTTCAGGCGTCCCCTACACTTAGCCACGCGGGTTAGACCCCGAGAGGAAGGAAGGCCACAGGCCAACCTTGGGAGACAAGTGAATGAGGGCCTATTCCGAGGAATAGGTCGACAACCCTACTTGCTGCCCATCCAGCATCTAAGAGAGAACTGCCGCTATTCAGCTCATAACCAGTACAAGAGAGTACTGTTCCCTAATCCTACAGTGGCCATAATAACAACAAAGCCTATCAAGGTGTGTGTAGCTTAAGGAATCTAACCTACTCCAGTGCAACTTATACTAAGGGGCTGGTTTATAGTCTGCGACCATGCTACAATGAGTCGCGCACTGGAGGCCTACTTTACGAGTTTTGCTACACAACGAAAATCGTTTGGGTAACATTTCTTGTTTTCTTGGGTTCACATTTCTTGTTTTCATGGGTTTACATCTGGGATTTGATAGCATTTTTATCTTACTCTATTAGTGCTGTTGATAAATGAAAGGAACATTCAAAATGCACAACATACCTGGTATGTAGTTCTACGGGTAGAGCAAGTGCTCCAGTTATGGGCAGTTTACAGCTTGATAGCGATTCTTGTGTAATTTTGTTCATTAATAATAGAAATGTATGAAATATTTTACCAGATTATCTATTTAAATATAATCAATGTTCTGTCATTTCATGATATTATAGTACTAGCTTCGAGAAATAAGTACTATTATTTCTAATTTTTGTTTGGGGATGTTACAACCTGTTTATGTTTAACAGCTCAAAGATTGATGTAGTTATGGGCAGGTCACGAGGTGCAGTTGTGACCACTGTAAAATGTCTCCCCGTTTGCAAACACCACTTTAACAGTTTGCCTGAATTATAGTTAATGTTCATGAGCAAATATGTATATTAAAACATTTTTTCATTAAGTAAACATATAGGTACATGTATAGCCAATTAATCGCTATAGCTATAGCTTGTTATCTTGGATGATGTCAAATGTGTGCTTTCCAGTGGAGATATAAGTAATAATCAACCCCAAGTAGGATGTGCCCAAAACTACAACACTAGCTGCCCATATTAAAGGGAACGATCATAAATAACGATACCGGGGGTCGTCCATTTTGTGGGGTTTGAGGAAAAAGTTAACCGACACCCTCATCAACATTTTAAAAAGTTGAGTGATCCCGCCCTCCCCCCTCTGCTAAAGCAAAAGTCCTCTACATAGTGATTGCATTAATAGACAATTGCTAAAAGAAAATTTAAAAGAAATATACCGTAGCATGATAAAAAAAAGTTCAGCGACCTCCCCAAAAGGAATAAAAAAAGTTGGACGACCCCCCCACCTTTTTGGACGACCCCACCCCCCCACCCGGTATCATTATTTATGATCGTTCCCTAACTGTAACACTTGTTCTTGCTCTATATGTTGAGGCACTGAGCAAAATGAAGGACGGGCATTCATGATTTTTTAATTGGCTAGATAAGTGACACAGGTCAACTATTTGGAATTCTTTATTTCTTTTACTACGCCTTCTTAATGGATTGTATTCTGTTTGAGAGCAGAACAATGTGGAGATGAACTATACATTTTAACCCGAATCAACTTCCTTCACAGTGCATTCTGATTTAGTGGTCTGAGACCTAATCGACAATGTGTACTTTATGGGCTCAGACCATCAAATCAGCAAAAATTCGGTCCGAACATTTTAAGAGTCCATTTTTCGGCATCTTATCATTCAATTAATGGTCTGAGCCCTTAAATTAAAAAAGCACTGTCTTTTTGTGTCTTGCGTTTTTCTTATCGTTTGTATGATAATGCTCAGAGATCTGAACCTAAATAATGAGAGAACATTGATAAATATTGTTGAAATTCTTAGAATACAATAGATATGCAATTATCATAACTTTAAATAGTTGGCTTAGCCCACTTCTGTGAGTGATAATATAGGTAAATAAAACCAGTCACTATAATATTAATAGATAATTTAGCTACGCTGAGATCGATATTTACCGTGTGGGACAAGATTTCAAAATACGAGATGTTCATGGAAATCGCCCTATCCTACTCACATCATTTAAATTTTTACATATCTGTTTGCAGAAATCTGTTCCATTCTTCATTTTCCAGTTGCGCAGAACGTCATGCGCAGTGGTATTTGCAGGTGCGCTAAACGTTCATCGCACAAAAGCTACGATTTTTGGTCAACACGACATTGAATATTAAAAGGTTATTTTCAAGTATGTTTCGTCGTATTGTATACGTGAAAAGTAGTTTTCTAATAGAATTTTGAGTGAGGAATACGAATCTGTAATCGGATTTACATTACTATGAAAATTGACTGAGATATAAGGGAAATACTGATCGTAAACAAATATGACAGACGACCCGGTTCAGCAGAGAAACTTGGAAAACACAATATTCTGATGAATTCACGCCTCAAATAGACATTTTTGTATACATTTCCAAAGTTTATCAATGTGACAGCCACCAATTTTCCATACAATACCTTATATCCATGATCTGGCATGAAATATTTTTTCAAATGGGATTTTAACATGTACCGGAAGTCATATGGAACGTTTGTCGCAGCTAAAAATGAAAAAAAAGACCACTGCGCATGACGTTCTGCGCAACTGGAAAGTGAAGAATAGGCGTTTCCGAACATCTTGGGAAAATTTGAATAAAATCCGGCACTTACTTAGAAAGCTATGGGCATTTAACTACAAACACTTCTGTTCTCGTTCTTGCATTGTCTTATAACACAGTTTCGGCGCGCGCTACCCCTAAAATCAAGATTTCAGACTTGTGTTTTTGAAGAGGGAATGTTTGCCGGATCCAATGTGACTATGTCATCCATTTTGGTTTTAATTGTCGTAAAATCGTATGTAGAACCTTATCACGACTGCAAATTTCTAAAATTGGAAACCCTCCTCTCTGAATTCATGACCAAAGTGTTGATCACATGGTTTTTTCACTATTTGGAATGTTATGTTTTGCAAATATCTGGATTTGCTTTCATTTTCCTAATCCTTATTTTCTCCTCTTTCAAATGATATATAATATAAAGGTTTAATCTAGTTTGCTCCGGCGAACATAAGCCTAAGAATGATGCAAGGTCATGGGAGGTTTGCCTTGATTTTGAGGCATGCGCCAATGAAAACTGCCCAATTAACTTAAATTACAGTGATAAAAAAATGACAACTAATAGTTTTTTATTCAGAATTTTTTTCTCTTTCCAATGGTATGTATTATATTAGTTTTACTTATTCCTCCTATTTGTGAAATGAAAAAATAAGTGATATGGTGGGAAAATCCTGAGCATCGCATGGCCGTCGTAGTGGCAGTTGACAAAAGAAAAACACCACACGAATATTGCATCATATCTCTGTTATCAGTTGTCCTAAAAATTTATAATTTGGATGGAAATAATCTGCAGTAATATGCGATTCCATTCATATAAATAAGCGTATGTAATTATTTTAGTTTAATAGTTTATTTTGAGCATCAATCACTCGCAACGTCATATTTGACAGTCCGCGATTGGCGGGAAAACACATGACGATGTTTGCCCATGTTATAATGCAACAAAACTCACTGAATTGTGTGTGATGGGATGGTAAGAATAAGAACTACAATGCATTTTTCTATAACATACTTTATTTTTACATAAATTGAAACAATAGTCAAAACGCAGCAATAATTTTAAAAACCCATCTTATATTTGGTGAGTGCGCAACAGCAGCTTTTTACTTGTTTTTGCAACGAGAAACGTCGAAAGTGTTGCAGATTTTGAAATGCGTTTAACATGGGTAAATGGGAAAATCATGTCTACAAAATCCACCCAAAAACAGACAAAGAAATGTTAATAACTTTGTCAATTCTTGTCGGATTTTGGTGATCTTTTTTTTTAAATGATTCCCATGAGACGTAGAATTTTTTCAAATTAAAAAAAAAAAAATTAGAAAATTTTTCAATTTTATCCCAGTGTAGCTAATAAATATCCCAGTGACGACGAATGACGTCAACCACTGTGAACAAGATGGCGGATGCTATTGAAAGCTTAGTGTGTGAATTGAGTATTATCCTTGTCTAAAAACTATTGTTAAACTCATATAAAATATTAATAAACTATTGTCATTGATGACTTTCAGGTAACTGGACAACCTAGCCACAAAAAACTGTAGCATTGTATACATACATTATACAACTATATATCATAAATATATAGATCGCGACAAAATTGGGGCTATGGACAACCTATATATGTCTACTATACAACTCTATGGAGACCACCTCTGTAATAGGACCACTTTACACGGTCCCAACCCTTTATAAAATTACGATAATGAACCTGTGTATAGAGGCCACCTCTATTTTTACAAATATTTTTTTTTCTGTTTCAGTTAAAATGCAAAGTCAAAGAATTAAATTTTGGAAACCAGGAGATGATGAACCCACTGGAAAACTCAACCAGGAACGTCGAGATGAAGAAAATCCAGCAGTTTATAATTCAAATAGGTCACTATCGATTGAGCAGCAGCGTCAACGCCTTCCTGTCTTTAAGTACAGAAATCACATACTGTATCTGTTAGAAAAGTTTCAAACAGTTGTTATTGTTGGAGAAACTGGCAGTGGGAAAAGCACTCAGATACCACAGTATCTTGTAGAAGCTGGATGGGGAGAAAAAGGTTATGCTGTGTGTATAACACAACCAAGAAGAGTTGCTGCTGTTACTGTAGCAACTAGAGTTGCTGATGAGAGGGGTGCTATCTTAGGATGTGAAGTAGGATATGCAATACGATTTGATCAATGTTGTGAAGAACAGGTTACAAAAATTAAATTTGTCACCGACGGTTTGTTGGTCAGAGAGATGATGAGTGATCCTCTTCTCTCTAAATATAGTGTTGTAATGCTAGATGAAGCACATGAGCGTACTTTATACACAGATATTGTCATTGGATTAATTAAAAAAATTATAAAGAAGCGAACAGATTTGAGACTAATTGTTTCATCAGCTACATTAGATGCAGAATTGTTTAAAAACTTCTTCAACACAAATGAAACGAACGATCCATCCAAAGACAATGCAGCTATACTTACGGTTCAAGGAAGGCAATATCCTGTTGACGTATTATATTCAATTGATCCAGTTCCAAATTACATTAAATCCTCTGTAGAAACAGCTGTGAAAATTCACAATTTGGAAGGAAATGGTGACATTTTGATTTTCCTAACAGGGCAAGAAGAAGTTGAAAATGCAGTATCATTACTCATTGAGGAAGCTAAAAGGTTGCCAAAAGATTCTAAATTAAAAATGAAAATACTCCCTATGTATGGATCGCTTCCAGCTGCTGAACAAATGAAAGTTTTTGAGCGAACACCACACCATGTTAGGAAAATTATTGTTGCTACAAACATAGCAGAAGCATCTGTAACTATAAGTGGCATAGTCTATGTTATAGATTGTGGATTTGTGAAAATTCGTGCATATAATCCTAATCATGGGATCGAATCATTGGTAGTTGTGCCTACTTCTCAAGCTTCAGCCAATCAAAGAGCAGGACGTGCTGGTAGGATTCGCTCAGGGAAAACTTTCAGACTCTACTCCGAAGAATATTTTGATATGTTGCCATTAATGTCTGTTCCTGAAATGCAGCGAAGCAATATGGCACCTGTCGTATTACAATTGAAAGCTTTAGGAATAGATAATGTATTGCGATTTCATTTTCTTTCTCCACCACCTGCACAAAATATGGTCAGAGGTCTTGAACTTTTATATGCTTTAGGAGCATTGGATGAATATTGCCATTTGACATCACCATTAGGCATTCAGATGGCAGAATTTCCTCTCCCTCCACTATTTGCAAAAATACTGTTAGTGTCAGGAGAAATGGGATGTTCGGAGGAAATTCTGACTATAGCAGCAATGATGCAAATTCAAAATATTTTTGTTGTTCCTTCCAAAGGTAAAATAGCTTCAGATAGAGCAAGAAGAAAATTTTCTGTTGCAGAAGGAGATCATTTAACCATGTTGAATGTGTTTAACGCATTTATAAAATATGGAAAGCAGGGTAAGAAATGGTGCCATGAACACTTTTTGAATTACAAAGGTCTTATTCGAGCTATCGAAATTAGAGATCAACTTCAACGTATGCTCAATAAATTTGGTATAAAAATTGTTTCATGTAGGAATGACACTACACAACTTTTAAAGTGTATTACAGTGGGATTCTTTGCTAATGCAGCTCGCCTCCACCCGTGCGGTGAATATAAAACTGTCCGTGATAATCATTCATTATCTATTCATCCAACATCTGTATTATATGGCGAAACACCATCTTGGGTGGTGTTTAATGAGATTGTTCACACTGCCAGAGACTTTATGAGAGATATTACGGTTATCGAAGCAGAGTGGCTCTATGAGTTGGCGCCCCATTATTATCAGTTTGGTACAGAAAGAGAAAGGGCAATGAAAAGATTTAGAATTAACTAAATCATATCCAGAGTTGGGGTGACTAAATGTTATGGGATAAAAACTAAACTAAAGGATAATTTTCATGATTAAACTAAACTAAATTTTCAAAATGAAGGATATACGTAATGAAACAAATTTTTTTTTTCCATGAACTATTTCATATCACTATAAATATACATGAATTCGGCCATCATACATAACAAATCATTCAATGTATCTATTCAAGTATAACTATTTCAACTAGTTTCTAAATATATTTGTTTAAGTTTATCAGTTGAGCGGCAGCAGTTCTTATGATTAGTAGTTTTCTGGTCACTGCTGTATGAATAGTAATTAAAAATTATAAAAATATTTTTATTAACGTTTTCAGTGTATAATCACAACAATTTTTTTAAACATGAACATTGATTAAAATGATCATGTGATGATTAATCAACACCTATTCCAAACCATTTTATCATTTTAATCAATGCATGTTCATGTTTTAAAAATCTGTTTATGATTGTGATTACCGATATATATTATTAACTGAAAACGTTAATAAAAACATTTTTATAATTTTTGATTACTATTCATACAGCAGTGACCAGTAGACTACTAATCATGAGCTTCTAAATAGTTTTAATACAGAATATTAGATATACAATCAGTGTTGATTCTAGGCTGCGGCCTTGCGGCTTTTCCGCACTATTAATGAAAGCCGCAAAAACATTATACCACTGCGGCCACAAAACGCATTTATTATAGGAAGGGCGCATTTACACATTGTTCATGCGGCACAAGCTACAGGCTCAGACAGATTATAATTACAGCTTTCTTGCTTTCTAAGGCGTAATAAAAAATACCTTTTTATATCGTCTGCCAAATGCGACAACAGTACTTGCTTATTATATACTGCTGACGAGTCAGTCACTAGTCTACAATATTGATCCCCGCTATAGCACACAGCAGCAATATTGAACAAAGCCCGCAGCAGATATAAGCCGGCTATTTTTAGACTACAGCAATGTATATTGATCGGCTTGCATGAATATTTACATTGACATGATTAGTTGATAGGGCGTGAAAATGAAGGTATACCACATATCAATTTATTAGCCACATAAGTGTTTAGATTATTATTTATAATTTTTATTATACTTTTATAGATGAAAAAGACAAGAAAAATGATTTATTTAAAATTAGAAAAATAATGCATCCAAATCATGTGTGTATAGCATTGATATAATAAACTGTACTAGCTATTTGATTAATTATTGCCATTGACACTATCCTGGCACCAGATTTATTTTGCTACCTTTTGGTGATTCATTTTCAAAATGTAGGAATTGATCATACATGTAATACATGTCTAATATGCCTTTAATAGCAGTGTGTGATGTGTGATGATGTATTTTATTTAATTGTATCATAATATTAGATTAAAGAATTCTATGAATAAAATTGTTTTTCTCTTATATTTCAAAATAAATGGTAAATTGTAGCACAGAGGCGCTTTTGCAAAATTATCGATAAACAAAGCAATGCCCCCTTCGCCTCTAATCAGGGCCCACATCTGTGAGACCAGGGCCCACTTTTTCCAGAGCTGTGGGCCCTGGGCCCAGTTTTCAAAATTCCTGGAGTGAACACTGTACAATGCAGACAACAAGTCCATATGGATTTATCACTATTCATTATCATTTTTTTAATCCAATAAATATTCCCCCATTTTCATTCAAATGGAAATCAAATCAGAGATTGGGAATTTATATGCCATGGTGGTATACAGGTATAACAAAAACAATTGTTGATTTGCCGATTCATGAAAACGGACATTGCCTTTTATTTTTGTTCGAAGGCATCTCTGTGTAGAATATCCTCTGAAGTGTAGCCGATTCATGGAAATTGACCTTGTTTATTTTTAAAATTACTGCAGTGAAAATGTAGGGTCAGAATGGACATACCGTATTTTCTCAAATAGGCGCCCCAGCACTTATTAATTTAAAACATGCCATTCACCCGGCGCTTATTCAAGACAGGCGGTAGTTCAAATGCCGGCGCTTATCAAAGAGAATGCTGCCGGCCGATTTCACTGTTCAAGGAGATCAATAATTTTACGGACTTTTAACTGCCATTGGGCGAGTGGCGGCGATTCTTTAATTGAAATTACTTGAGCACATTATATGGGCACATTATCAAAGAGAACACCGCCGGCGCCAAGTTGATTAATATGTTTATTACCTATGATGGGGTTGTTCACTTGTAACTTCGTTATAATCAGTCCAAATTTGACAGTTAACATATCATTTTAAAGGTGAGACCATCGTGGATATGACTATCTACACCATTATATGAATATCTATACAATTACCAAAAGGAAATCATGTTTATTACATTAAGAGTGGGATCACACACTAATCACTGTATTTATACGGTTGAAAGCAAGTGGCGTTGTTTTATTTGAAGTTACTTGAGTAAGTTTCTGTGGCTTCCTCAAGTGTGTCTTACTTAATTGAAATTACTTGGGGATATTGACTGAAATTACTTTAAGACATGCAGGTAGGCCCAAATAAAAATATCAAAAGGCTTTAATTGCAGGTGTGCTAAGGTGAGTAGTTTGTTACCCCATTTAAAATGCGCTGGAGCCATCGATCCGAACAATTACCCATTCAATAAATGTAATGAAAGATAATATGACAATGCTAAACTCTACTAGACATCTACGTAAAGAAATCAATGCTATTACGTCCGCATTCATTATGTAGATCTACTAGACCTCTACGTAAAAAATCAATGCTATTAGTAATTACGTCAATTGATATTGTTTAGCCGCCAGGGGACCTGGCAGCTAAACAAGACTGGTGCCTAAGTAAGTAATATAGCCTCTACACCCGGCGCTTAATCAAATACCGGCGGTTGATCGAGAAAATATGGTACATCATTAATGCTACAAACACTGATCAAAGAGCACAGGGTTTCTTGAATCACAAAACAAATGTAAATGATTTCCTGCTCTAAATTGCTTCTGTTTTGACAATTTTTTTTCTAAATTAATGATTAAAATAGAAATTTATGATTAAACTAGACTAAACTGATAAATTTTAATTTGTTGATTAACTAAAACTAAATTAATTACAGAAATTTTGATTAGATTAATGGATTAAAACTAATTTCGCCCCAACTCTGGTCATATCTGTGCATGTTGTAGACCCAATGCCATGTAAATAGACAAAACCGGGTGAGTTGTTAACATTGATTTTTTATTGGGCAAGTTCTTGGGGCGTATTATGCTCTCGAGAATGAGTATTAAGTATAAAAAGTAATTGATAAAAAAAAATGTCTGTTTTAAAGTTTTTATTTCAACAAATATATTTTTTGTCACAAAGATAACCTCATGTACATACATTGATCAGTCAAATACATTAATTCCTAGTTCCCACAACCACAATGAACTAAAGGAAAGAATTTTTGAGTGAATACTTGCCCAATAAAAAAATCAATGTTAACAACTCACCCGGTTTTGTCTTTATCAGTCTTTTCTAAACAATTACAATATTGTTGAAAAATAAACTGGTATATATTCAACACATTTAACAAGGTAATTTATTAATAAATTACAAAAAGCAATAATGTGTAGGAATACACTGCATAATCATAACAGAACACGGCGCAGTCACTCGCTAGACATATAGACGCCTATGGTCGGATTTCTGCACTACAGTTACGTGGGACGTATGACTACTACTAACGCTGTTCTGTGCATCTCTTTGATGTTCATTGATTTTGGAGCTTTTTCTTAGTAGTTTAATAAAATCAATAGAGGTTTCCCTAGAAGTAGTAGGTGTGCTAGATTCATGAACATATTTGAAGTTAGGCAAAAGTAGTCCCATTGACAACTAACCATATACGGATTCCGTATATGGTTAGTCCTGATACAACATATTTTTACACGGCAGTTCTGGAGGTCAATATCGACTGAAAATACATGCAAAAGACTGATAAAGTCAGTGACGTAGTCTCATTTCCATGTCCACTGTGGACATTGCTAATGGATGGCAATGATCCTTTGTCTGGAAAAAAAAAACTCCAGTTTAGTGACATTTTGGATGTGTACTTTTTTAACCTCAATTTCTGATGTGATTTGGTGTTCCTATTATGCTCTCGAGAACGAGTATTAAGTATAAAAGTAATTGATAAAATAAATGTCTGTTTTTAAGTTTTATTTCAACAAATATATTTTGTCACAAAGATAACCTCATGTACATACATTGATCAGTCAAATACATTAATTCCTAGTTCCCACAACCACAATGAGTGTTAAAGAGAACTAAAGGAAAGAATTTTTGAGTGAATACTATATTTCATCATTCTAGCTCTACTGTTCACTGATAACGCTGCTGTTTTTGTTGGAAATCATTAGTACATTATTGAATACTAATACTAACTGGTAAGAACAAGGATGCTATACCTGTTAAAGATGATGCCATCCGCAATTACACATTGTCAAATAATCCCCAGTTAGACCATTACTTACTACAGTTAGTACATTTAACTACTGTCCCATAAAGTCCGCCTAACTTTATTAGCCTGTAGTGCCCCGTTCATACAGTAGTAATTCATAGCAGTAGACAAATGAAATATCAATTTAACAGAGGTTCTTTTGAGAAACATTGAGAGAGGTATAAGGCCTTTTGTAAGGAAGTGCATGCTTGTAATTTAATTCTACACCACAAATGTTTAAGGACCATGAATTTAAATGATTTTACAGTATCCAATATGTGTTGAGGAGGCTCATCTTTCATAAACTTTTTGATGCATTATCATAGATTCAAGCAAACTAGCTAAAACAATGAAATACAGTAAAATTAATAGTGCTACTAATGCATGCACCAAGTAAATAATCATTGGCTTCAAACTTTCAAGATGCACATTAAGAATCTCAAAATTAGTATAGGGCTATATATATTTATTCATGCATGCAAATAAATGAAAACATATTTTAAGTCCATTCATCGGTCGATAAAAAGCATACATGTAGTTATCTGTAGCCCTATAAACTCACATAATATAATTAATTTGAACTCAAACAAAATGCAATTAACAAACATTTGCAACATACAGAAAATCCTAACTATGAATAATGGCTTCAATTATTTCCACTATTTTTATCTGGATATTACTCAGGTTCACATTACAACAATAAAATCATGCATACCGACAGAATCACACACAATATTGAAGTTACTACATTCCGCTACTATCATTTTTTGTCTCCAATATCTGAGACAGGCCTCATATAAAAACTTAGCTTTGTTTTGATATACATTACTGGCAACAAAAAATCACTACTTTCAAATTCAACACTTAAATATTTTTTTTACTGCACAATATTGTATCTAAACCAAGTGACGTTTGGTCTAGTAACAAATGCAACTTTGTGTAAAATTAGGAAAATCAACAACATAATTTACAATTTAAAAAAAAAGAAGCTGGTAAATAACAGCTGGAAAATGTTTCTTTATTTGAATGTCTATAGCAAATATTTACTGGCGGACTGGCATATCAATAGCTTCTCCCCTTCAGAACAGTTATTTTATTTATGTACATATTTGTATGAAACATAATAAGACATTTTTAATGCAAATATAAGAATAATTTTTAAATACATGTACATAGACCAGAAAAACATGACTTTTATTATACTGTATTTTTTTTTATATTAGAAAGTAAATTCATGTTGATGCTTCATATAATACAATCATCAGTACATCCTTATACATTAACATTTTTTTTCCCATGTTACCATTTCTTCTTATGCTCGTCCATACTGTACCCACCTGGTCCAAGGGCTACTACAAGAAGTAGGCCTCCAACCACTGACAGGGTTTGGAAAAAGTCGTACTTCAAAAAGTCTCTCATGGGTTTGTAGTCTGGGATGGTCCAAAATGCATTGAAGTAGAAGTTGAGAACTGTAAGCCAACCAACCAGGACAAGAGATGCCAATTTAGTCTTGTATCCAACAGCTATAAGCAGGATGAGGAGAGTTCCACCCAGATTTTGAATTATGTAGAGAAAGGTAAACTCGAGTCGTAAGAGAGTAAGGAACATCAGCACAAGTAGAATACGGCCACTGAGTTGCATGTAGGTCTTATGATTGTTTTCACCGAGGGATGGAAGTCCAGCAAACAAACTCTTACCCTCAGCTTTGGATTCAGCAAGCAACAAAATCACTCCTCCAACTAAAGCAAGATTTCTGAAAGAAAACATTTAGTTTGAAGACAACTACTGACATCATGATACAATTTTTTGTTTTTATAGAAGCAAATAGTCAGTTAGTTGTGTGTACAAAGACACAATAAGGTATTTGATCATTAAAATCAACAAATATTGTAAACTTTAGACTTCTTTGAATAGCATAATTTATATACACAAAAACAATCATAAAAAAAATATTGAGAGGAGGTAAAAACAGTTATTATTTTTAAAATGATATTATTACAAATATGAAATAAAAGTAAACTATTATTTCATTTTCTTATTCTTACTGCAGTCTCATACCTCATCAAGAACTTCATATCCCAGAGAATGCTATATGCAATTGTTTGCAGGCCAATGATGAAGAAGAGAAGCCCACAAGCAACGTTGACATATTTTCTGCTCAAAACCATGACACAGCCACCTAATTTTATAAACAAAAATTAATTGTAAGATTTAATTAAGCACAAGATGTTTGTCAGTCGGGCAAATTGACCATGGTGGATAGTTGGATATTTTTCTCAAAATTCGCAAGTCATATTGACATATTCAATTCGTCATAAATGTCAACATGATTAAGATACATGTATCACAAAAATAAATGTCAAGCAGCGATATTAATGATACATTTGAAAGATTTAGGAAAATAAGTTATAAATAAGCAAAATAGAAATGTCATAAGTTGATATTTATGACATTTGCAATTTGCTATATACCGGTACGTAAATAAGATGTATGTCCCGGTATATGAAATAAGAAAAATAAATGTTGCAAAGTAATATTTATGACATTTTCAGTTTGCAATATATGTCGAAAGGATGCATGGAATAAGAAAAATAAATGTCATGAAGTTATATTTACAGAGATGTGTTTTTACAGGGAAAAAACATAAAATTAAGATTTGATTTTTGAGACCTGTAAAAATCATTACGTCTGTAATAAACACTGGCAGATCCAGGTTTTTGGAAAGGGGGGGGGGGGACACACTCAAGGGATTTCATAGGTATTGTACATGCGATCGATGGTGGACATACCAAAATCCCAATGAAAATGAAGAATTTTGGAAGAAAAAAAAAGGGGGGGGGGGGGAGGGAGGGCGCATGTGAGCTTGAACTTGTGTTTTTGGCCCTTAGCAGACATTGACACAGTTTCGACACTAATGAATCAGCACCCATTTCAATGAAACAAAACACTTTTAGCTGGTTGATGCCAGTAATGAATGTAGCTTATAAAAAACGTGTTCCAAAACTATGGTTTGTGTATTGCAATAAATACATTTAGTTGGGTGGCTATTACCATACTTTGCACAAATAATATGGCGTCTGCTTTAGTCTTGAAATGTTTTTCCTTAAATTATTTAATTTTATAGCATAATATGCAATTATCAGCAGTCATAAAATGCATCTGTACCACGTACGTGTGATTTACATGTATAATAACTAGATGACAGATGCAATCCATTCAATCTTGCCACATTGTGTACCAAACTTCAAATGTGTTACGGTCAGTCTTCTGCTATCAAATTAAAGAATAAGATCTATCATTTCTACAGTGCCAGATGTAGGGTGGGTATGTACATGAATACAATAAACCAATGGGGTCTAAAGGATTTCTAAGATTGCAGTGTCAAACTTGAGGGCTGAAGGGTTGCACCCAAGTTTCCCTCACCATCCATGCACACACCTACCTCGTACAGCTGACCTTGTAGCAGTAGTGATTTTGAGCATGGTTTAGTGTTTAACTAATACAGTAGAACCTCCTTATTGAGACCACCTTTGGGAGCAGTGTCAGGTGGTCTCTATTTAGAGGTTCATTCTCGTAGCTTTATAAAAGGTTTCAGACTGTGAAATTTGGTTTTATTATAGGTGGTCTGGTCCTGTCTGGTCCAGTGGTCTCAATAGAGAGTTGGTCTTAATTAGAGGCTCTACTGTATATCAATGTTTAACTAATTACTAACATTAACTAAATTTGTATAACTTAATAATTTACCTATTTGTCCACATAGATTGGTAACCACAAACATTGTTGCAAGAAACCACCCACAACCCCACGTAGCATTGATGTAGTCTCTTTGTTCATGCCATTGAGTCCACATACGGATACCATCTTCGAGAAAAGTGCTTATAAGACAGAATCGTGCCACATGTGGTAAAACATGCTTACCATGTCTTAAAACCTGAAAATATAAATATCAAAATATCAATGAGTGCTTACTTGAAATGTTAAGTTAGCATGAACAAACATGCATACTGATGCATATGAAACGTTTACCGGTATATTTATTATACCAACTTCTCCCTGATAAATCTCTATTACTAGCATTTGATAATGATACAAAATCTTTTTTGTCTATGCAAGAGCCAGTCAAGCTACCAAAACTTAATTAATGGAAAATTGGATTTCATAAATTCATATGTTAGCCACAACTGTATCCCAGTACTGAGCTTACACGATTGCCAACCTCTACTTATGAAATTTTAGTAACCCAAGGCCAAAATTTCAGTATCTTCATTCATTTTGTCAATTTTCGTGTATCCAAGCAAAAACCTAGATCACTGCAAAGGAAGTTTGTGTGGAGTCAACTCGTCTGTTCCATTTAAAGCCTTGTCTACACCACTAAGACTTCCTTCAAACTCTATCCGACAAAACGTCTTAAGCAGTTGGATAAAAAATGTAAAGACGTTTTGTCTTTCAAGGAGCCTGTCTAAAACTCTACAATTATTCTACGAAATATGCACAGTGTACGTAAGATCAAAGGTAACGTACAGTATCACTCTAGATATATGAACTGAATGCTGCTCTATAATTGGTTAAATTATGCCCCGACG
Source organism: Streblospio benedicti (assembly GCA_019095985.1). Classification (NCBI taxonomy): domain Eukaryota; kingdom Metazoa; phylum Annelida; class Polychaeta; order Spionida; family Spionidae; genus Streblospio; species Streblospio benedicti. The sequence continues at coordinate 12,470,552 of CM032660.1, forward strand.
ATCCGTCTTGTCTCTATACCTGTCTACACCAACACGACTGTATCAAACTACTTCAAACTTCATAAGACAAGACTTGACATGGCAAATACTCACGACGGCTTGAGACGAGACGGATAATTGTGGAATCTTGGTTTTAAGCGCGTCTACACCACAAAAACGTTGTCCGACAAAACGTCTTGTCGGATATCGTTTGAAGAAAGTCTTAGCGGTGTAGACTAGGCTTAATACCAGGGTATGAAACTCATCAAAATTTGCCCACAAAAAGTGTACGGCCCTTAGTTATGTTAATATTGAGAACAACCTAAAAGTACCCTACCCACTGGGCCGTGAACTTTAGAAACCAGCCGGCCCAGGCCGAAATCAGCCGGCACCGGGCCACCAGGTAGGCTTTATTTTGTACCCTGCTTAATACACTACTTTATTTATAATAAAACTACTTAAAATTAAAGGCATCTTCAAATGATGACACTGGGTATGCAAAAATGTATTTCGGCAAAAGATTGTTTACACATTATTTAGTATCGTTATTACCTTTGTGACACATGAAATGACTGTGTACACAAACTGGCTGTCCAGTGCTTTATATCTGTAAATCAATTGACATGGTAATAACACAAGCTTTAACACTATATTTCTACTTTAAATATTTCAATTAAATCTGGTTGTGTTTAATTTTCCAACCTTCCAGCGACAATTACGAAAGTTTTCTACACATCAGACTAGTTCTTCTATAGTTTCTTATAACTCCATATAGTTGATATAGACACTAAGGGTTGATACAGGAAAATATTCTAAATACAGTATAGGTCAAAATATCCGGATCTGGATTATCCAAAAATCCGCTTTACTCAGACGTCAAATCTTCTTCAATCTTCAATCTTTATTTCCAAAAGGGCCATCGGCCGTAGAGGAAAGTTGGTGCATTGTGACATACCATGTGCATAATTTAAAGTTACAATATATAAATATATAAAACAAAAAGTGCAGTGAACTACAAACATTACTGAATATTTACACAAGAGTCCAAGTATCACATACTTTTTCCCAATGTAATGGGGTCATCTATAAAAGTGTTTTATCTTTGAAAATTTCAATAGAATCTGCATTCATTATGTCTATGCGAATGGTGTGACAAAAAAAGCTATATTTATATGCATCTCAATGAAGGATTTTAACTCTATTGTACCTGACATCAGATCAGTGTGATAACTGTACCGTGGATGGGAAAGAAATATTTACAAGGTTATTTTTAATCTTAAAAAACATTGCTAGCTCATAGAGCGATCTTCTATGTTGCAAAGGTAACCACTTGAGTGTTGTTACAATGCTATTAGACAAGGTTGAGTCTCGTCCATAATTATAGTCATTTAACACGCAACGAGCTGCTCTACGTTGAACAGACTCTAACTTATTAATGGAACGTGCCGTGTGAGGGCTCCACGCAGGTGAGGCATACTCCAAATGAGGTCAGACGATTGACTTATATGCAGTTTCCTTGATCTTAGTATGGCAGAAGTATAAGTTTCTACAACAGAGATTTAGTAGGTTTGAAGCCTTACTGCATATGGCATCAACGTGCGGGTTGAATGAAAACCGTGGCCCCATTTATAGAGTTACGGACTCGAACTTGTCTCTTTTCAATTGTGCGCTAGCCTCGTCACCCGTTTTCTATTGATAATCTAAGTTACGTTACCGGCTCTTTTGCGGATGACAGAGACAAGATCTCGTCTTTGTTTGACATAGAAACAGGTTTGAATGGGGCTAATATGTTACCAGTTCTTTTCTGGATAATGGATTGTTTTGATCATAAAATAAACTTCATATTCGTAATCTAGACCTTTTTTCTCGTTAAATACATGTATTAAACTAAACTTCAAAATCAGAGGAAAAAAAAATTTCAGATGAAAAATAAGCAAGATATGATCGATTACGCGTTTCATACATTTTAAAAGCATGTGGTCGCTATTGTATCCATTGAAAATAATAAACCGATTGTGAAACTTAAAAAATAATTTTGCTAGAGCTAAATACATGTCATTTATTGCAGTAATCTTAATAAATGTACAATGGATCTTGATTATAAACGGAAGGTAATGTTACTATAGTCAAATGGAAGCTTAGGGTTGTAAAACCTGTCTTCAGCTATGACGATACAGTGGTAAGTACTTCCCCTGTCCATAAAACAATCAAAGACTCATACCCTTTTTTAGAACCCAATTGAAGCACCATTTGTTTAAGGAGGCCTACAAGCGCACGTGAACATTTACTGGAATTTGTGCTGTAAAAATTATTGTTGTATTGATGTTGTAATTAAATTTTGAAGAATATCTGAAAGCCAGTCGCCATTTTACTATACAACATGCTATATTTTACGAAACATGCATTTATCATACACCAGCATATTAATTTGCACATTCCGTGTCATTTAGCATAAAATACTCCCATCTGGGAGGTCCTCAGTAGCTCAGTCGTTAGCGCGTACGACTTGAAAACAGGAATTGCCTGCGTCGCAAGTTCGCGGCCCTGTCATGGCAGACACAGTGTCGCCGAAACCGATACGTCGTATGTCTGCCACTGAGTTGCTGATTTCCACACAGCACGTCCCCACTGTACAGTGTTACTACTAGACGGTGGCGACGCCAAGCGGAGGTTCGGAAGCCTCGTTACTCTCTCATCTGAGACTGGCTTACTTGTGAATAACATATCAAGATCCAGATCCAGCAGAAGCGCCAACATTGAACTGTTTAAAGCGCCAACATTGAACTGTTTTAAGAGCAGCTTCGATCAGCATCTCAAAGATACCTGATGCCTAGTAGCCGAAGAGGTTAAGTGAATGTGTAAGTAATGAACGGTACTCACCGGTACTTGGCAAGATAACGTTTAATCAATGACACTGCCGTGCTTGCGTTCACTCTTTTTGGTTGCATTTATCTCGAACCAAGGCTTTAGATAGGAACTTTTGAATGAGCTTTTTCTCCCAGGATGATTGAAAATAAGCTCATACATCTTTTGGAATTGATATGCCTATGTTTTACAACTGTCAGAGTACTCAGACTTTATCTGTCTGTAGAGCACGAGAGCGTTCGGTTACCAGTTGTTTGTAATTAATTAATACAAATACACCAATCGACGGTATAGAAATACGTTAAAAACATTACCTGGTCTGCTACTTCTTCAGCTTTGTTAAGAAAGGCACTTCTTTGGGACATGTTTATCAGAATTCTGTAAAATATACGAATTTAGATCCACGTACATCAACATGGACAACCCGGAAATGAGAGAAAACAATGATTGACAGCTGTTCCAGAAAGTGATGCTTCCTGTCACAAAATGAAAATAGATCTAGCGTTAATAAATGCAGCACAGTTTAATTATTTTCCTATTTACTGATACCTGTGTGAAAGCAATATTTTGTGTTGAAAATTTAATATGATATAATAAAATGTTAGTGTTTAATTGTAAGTGCTTTCGATAATAACTTTGTTGAATTAGGGGCTGATAATTTTTCATGTAATTGCATGCCACGTCCATGCCTGTCGGTTTTAGCCTTAATTTTCATATTTTTGCTACAGATATACACTATGTGATCAAGAGTGAGCCGTTGCTGCTTATGGCTATAAGTCAACACTTTGTAACGAATTTATACTTTCGAGACACATTTTAAAGATGGCAGCGTCCATGGATTTGTCGATTGCGAAGAAAAATTTAACTGAAGTGCTTGGAGATAGCATGAAATTGTAAGCTTTCTTTTTTGTTGCTTCCATAAAACCAAATTATGTATCATGAAAGTAAATAAGTTTTAGAAATGCAAGTGTCAGTTTGCAAATCATCTTTATTTATTTTTGTAGACGTTTAAAATTAGATTAATTAGATCTATATTATTATGTAGATAGCTAGAGAAGGTGGCTCATTCCATTGGCCCCAGCATCATGACATCACATTAGATAATATATAAGGACAAGGCAAAGCTTAAAAAGCGACCGCTCACGTATGATGCTATACATGACGTCATCAGGCCAGTATCCGTCGATGTTCACTTACGTCTCGTGCACCTGCCGATTATTAGAATACACGACAATATTTTGCTTACATTTTATGACAACCTAAATTATCACTGAACAAACATTTTATATTATAGATTCTATCCTTTTGCGTTGATTTGAAAGTATAAAAAAACTAATTATTCATCGATGATGTGAAAATGTAGCATTTACCAACAAGCACCTGCAAACACCTGCAGTATTGACCTTTTTCAGTGTTTGTAAACACAAGCACCTGCCGTAGGATACATTGTTTTTTTTTTTCTAACCGTAGTTCCTGTCCATAACCAACAGGTGGCTATACAAACAATTACATTCTGGGAAGAAAATAGACAAACAGTATCAGTCTATTGTGGTCCTCAATAGCTCAGTCGTTAGCGCGTATGACTTAAAGACAGGATTTGCCTGCGTCGCAAGTTAGTGGCCCAGTCATGGCCAAAACCGATACGTCGTGCATCTGCCACTGAGTTGCTGATTTCCACACAGCACGTCGCCACCGTACAGTGCTACTACTAGACGGTGGTGACGCCAAGCGGAGGTTGGGAAGCCTCTTTAAAAGGTTGTGTCCGTGTAGAGGAGAGCCACACCTCTGCACGTAAAAGAACTTACCTCTTCTTCTTCCGGTGTACTTGTGCCTTCACTCATGAAGATTATGCAAGATGGCTTGGTGCGACACATGTACAAAGGATAAAACATAAGTGTTAAAATTTACAGTGCAGTCTAAAAACAAAGCAGGTACTCAGAATCCTGCCACCCATGACTTGAACTCCTCCAGGGTCAGCGCTATTACAGTATCTGATTGGAGGTTGTTCCAGTCCCTTATGGTACGGGGGGAAAAGGACTTTAGGTGATAGTCCTTGGTTGACTGCTGTGCGTAGAGAGCGTGGACATTGGTAGTCCTCCTGGATGTCCTTGGGACACTGGACACATAACGGTCTTTATCAACAGCTACTAAGTTGTTTTGAATTTTATACATCATGTATAATCTCGCCTGCCGTCTTCTCTCCTTTAGTGATGTCCATTGTAGTTGTGTGATCATGGATTCTACACTTGAGGTCTGGTGGTTCCTGTTTAGCACATATCGTGCTGCCCTCCGCTGAATTTTCTCTACTTCCTTTATATCCTTGTCAGTATATGGGACCCATACAGTTGCAGCGTACTCAACCAGTGGCCTGACGAGGCTTATGTTGACCGTGGTCTTGAGTTCTGGTGAGTTGATACGCAAATTGCGTCTGAGGAAACCCAGTGTCAGGTTGGCTTTGCCAGTGATGCAGGAAATGTGCCGACCCCATGTCAGATCCTTAGTGAAGAGGACCCCCAGATACTTGGCCTCACTTACCACTTCTAGGATGTGCCCATGTAGCACATAGCTGGTGTCCAATGGCTTCCGTTTCCTGGTGATACGGAGGACCTGGCATTTCTCAGGGTGGAAGGCCATCTTCCATCGTGCCTCCCAAGCTGCTAAATGATCGAGGTCACACTGCAGCACTTTACGGTCAGAGTCAGATCTGATGGTAAGGTATACCAGGGTGTCATCAGCGAAGAGACGCACACTAGATGTCAAATTTTCATGGATGTCACTAATATAATAAAGGAATAAACAAGGCCCGATGACAGATCCTTGTGGCACGCCCGATCTCACCGCTGCGCTGTACGAGTACTCTCCGTCAAGTACTACCTGCTGTTCCCTTCCCCCGAGAAAAGCCTGGATCCACCCCGTAGTGGTGAAGCTTCAAGATGAGCTAGGTATGACTGACCTTGTCGAAGGCCTTACTGAAGTCCATTATAAGGATGTCAGTTTGCTGTCCACACTGCATATTGTTGGTGATGTTAGCTGTGAATTCGAGTAGCTGTGTTTCACATGATCGGCGGTCCCGGAATCCCTGTTGTAGCTCGTAGAGTATTTTGTGTGTCCTGGCATGACCCATCAGGTTGCTGGTGATGATGTGTTCCATGAGTTTGCAGGCTATGCAAGTCAAGGACACTGGGCGGTAATTTGAGGCGTCATTCTTATTCCCTTTCTTATAGATGGGGGTGACGTATGCCTGTCTCCAATCCTTTGGTACTGTCCCAGTGAGATATGACTTCTTGAAAATCATAGTCAGCATCGGCGCCACATAATGGGAGAGCTCCTTCAGTACTCTAGGACTGATGCCATCTGGACCTGGAGCCTTGTGCACGTTGAGCTGTTGTAACAATTTGAGCACACCTGGCTGTGTTATCTCAATGTCCCTCATGACAGGGAAACGTCCGTCTGGCAGTTTAAGTTCAGCTGGGTATTCTGTGTCACAGGTGAAAACGGATTCAAATTGTCTATTCAAGATGTTTGCTTTCTCTTTGGCGTCTGATGTTAGTATGCCTCCCTCTCTCAGTGATGACACTCCAATGTTATCCTTCCTACTGTGTTTTATAAACGACCAGAACTTCTTCATGCAGCGGTGTTCTCCTGCCTCTTCTCCCGGTGTTCGAATTGTCTCTAAGTGTGTCCAATAGGCCTGTCTCATCTCCTTCTGCAACTGGTGTTTCACCGCCTTTGCTCTATCTCTGTATTTCTCATCTTTTCGGCTCTTCTTCCAAATTCTGTCTCTTTTTCTGATCAGCCTTCTGATAGTTGGGGTGACCCATGGTAACTGGTCTCGTTTCTTACATATCTTGTGTGGGATATGGTCCGTTATCCCTTTCCTCACAGCACCCTTAAACATGTCCCACAAGTCATCTACGCTGGAGCTTGTGTAGACGTCGTCCATGTGTGTAGTAACTTTCTGGAGCAGTTGACCGAAGCTGTCCCAGCATGCCCTGCTGTAGAGTGGGACCTCTCTCTTCTTCTGTTTGTGGCGAATAGGCCTAGCATCGTATTCTACTAACGGGATATCGTGGTCAGAGATGCCAGGGATGACTCTCACCTTCTCACATCTGGTTGGGTTGGAGCACAGAACAAGATCCAGGGTGTTTGGGCCACGTGTGGGACTCACAATCAACTGTTTTAGACTCATGTCGTCTAGCAACTCCCCAAACTGATGATGTAGTGTTGGGTACTTGCATGGCTTGACTACGTGGTTCTTCCAATCCCAGCCTGGAAAGTTGAAATCACCAGCCAAGAGGATATTTTTGTTTGGACCGATGCGAGCCAATGAAGCTTCAAGCTGAGTAAGGCTGGCTTCGTCTCCTTCGTGTGGCCTATAATATGCCCCCACGTACAGTGTCTTGGATCCTCTCACGTCAAGTTTGCACGACAGTATCTCACAGTCGGTCTCAAGTTCTGGTAGTTTATCCAGGATGAGATCGTTCTTTGCTGCAATGAATACTCCACCATAGGAATCGGTTTGTGACTTGTTTGGATGGTTGAGATGAGACGAGATATTTTGTAGATTTCTAATTTATTCTGGATAGATCAATCACATTTCAGTAAACCGGAAGTGCAAGTCTAACTAGCTAATTCACACACAATTGTTCTCTAGTATTACTAGTCAGTTCGGACCTAATCTTACTTGACATATAAAACAGATATCATGAGATCTCCCCTTTTATGGAAAAAGAACAAAATCAATCTTATCTGGAATTACGTTAGGCCACCAGTGTTCATAATTGTGTGTGCTAAATTCCTATACAAAATATTTCACATACTATTACAATATTGTAAAATATAACCTAACTATACAAAATGGTGACTTGCGTTACGTTTGACAATATTGCAACAAATTAAAATTTAGTATTTTAAGTTCAATACAATTTAAGAAAATTATTATCTCAATTTTAAACCAAAAGTCTATTGCGTTTATAGTGGCATCCTTGGTTAACCACTTATCATATTCACTAACACATCACTATATCCTAAATGGCTGATGGGCAGCGTTCAGCGTACACCCATGCCATTTAGCTACTAATCCATTGATTCAATCAAGCGCTTTGGTGGAGCAATGGATCTAGTAGTGCGCCTCAATCCAATAGGTGGCGCTTCTACAGCTTTGGATAGACTAGCTGTAAGTTGAGCAGGTGGAGGTGAGGATGGTTTGAATGGTGATGGTGGTATTGGTGTAGGCGTTGCTTGTGGCAATGCATTTTCCTCCTCCTCAGATGTTTCTTGGAGATGTTTCCTGTTTTTCCTCCTCACTCCATTTTCAGTCTGGACAAGATAGGATCATCCAGAGTCACCTGTTGGGCCAATGATCTGGCCTGGTTGAGTCCATGAGGACTCTTGGTCAGTCTTGAGGAGAACTTGGGTGCTTTCATCTCTTTAGCACCATGCCTCCTATCAAATGATGCGTTATACTGCTGCTTGGCTTTTGCATCTGACTGCCTGATATTTTCATCAGTGGTCTTCTTCATGAGCATTCTTGGTAGAGTAGGTAGTTTGGTCTGGAGTTTCCTACCCATTAAAGCTTCTGCTGGACCAACACCAGTAGCACTATGTGGTGTTGCCCTGTAATTCATCAATGCAAGGTCAGGTTCCTTCTTGCTCAAGAGAGATTTCGCTGTCTGCACTCCACGTTCAGCTTCTCCATTGGCATGTGGGAAGTAGGGATCTGATGTGATGTGATGGAACTGGTAGTCGGCAGCAAATGTTGCAAATTCAGAACTTGAAAATTGTGGCCCATTGTCCGTGATCAGCTCGTCACAAATTCCATGATCAGCGAAGATTTGTTTGAATTTCAGAATGACTGCTGCACTTGTTGTGGACCTCAGATGTTTGATCTCCAGCCATCTTGAGTAATAATCAATCACAAGGAGAAATTCTTGGCCTTTGTAGGTGAACAAATCAGCTCCTAGTAGTTGCCAAGGTTTATCAGGCAATTCAGTTGGCAACAGTAGTTCATACTTCTGGGATGGCCTCTTCTCTTTGCAGAATGAGCAGAACAAGCACATTTTCTTGATTTCCTCACTGATTCCTGGCCACCAAACTGAAAACCTGGCCCTTTCTCTGCATTTGGTGATGCCCTGATCGCTTTCATGTAGCTGCTCTAGAATGTGCTGCCTCTGGCTGACAGGGATAACAATCCTATCTTGGTAGATAATCAATCCCTCACAAACAGACAATTCACCTTTGTATGGCTCATATTGCTTCATGGATTCAGGGTATGTCTTTGGCCAACCATTCATGGTGTACTGGGTCAGCAGCTGTAGCTCATGGTCCATGAATGTATCTGCTTTAAGTGATGCCAATCTGGTGCTGACTACAGGCCAATTCCTGGTGACTGCATTGACATACATTTCAACTTCTTCGGCTAGCACAACATCTTCTCTGGCGCAATTTATAGGATTTCTGCTCAAAGCATCTGCCAAAACTAATTGCTTTCCAGGCACATGACTCACTTTGGGATTAAATCTCATCAACCTCATGAGTAGTTTTTGGCATCGTATAGGGCACTGGTCGAGATCTTTTATCATCATCAAAGGAACTAAAGGTTTGTGGTCAGTCCATAAGTCAAATTCTCTTCCAATCAATTACTTGTCAAACTTTTCACATCCCCAAACACTGGCCAAAGCCTCTTTTTTGATTTGAGCATACTTCTTCTCTGTGTTGGTCAGTGTTCTTGAAGCAAACAGCACTGGTATGAGTTGATCATCATCTTCATCATATTGGAACAAACATGCTCCCAGACCATTCATAGTTCCGAGCCACGCCCCTTTTTACGTCAGCCAGCCAATCAGCGAGCAGCCTCATACAAACATAGGCAGGTGCGCTATCATGGTCTCACAAGCTTTATCTCCTCCCGTAGTAAACAGTGAGAAATTGTCATGTTTTGACACCAGATTTTTTAATGAAAATGTGCTAAACGTCTTAATTTTTCATTTGGGATGCACTACCTTTCCTCTTTCCTACATTGTATCCAATGTATACCTATCAATTATCTATTTAGAAGAGTTATGACGTTGTAGTAAAAACACTACAGCACACTGTCACTGGCATTTTGACAGTTTTACGTCCGAGACAATAACGTTTCTGGTGCCTCCATAAATACTTAATTTTTTACATAAATTGTCCAGATGTACTCAGAATTAATAGTATCACAGTTCTTATTTTCAATATCTAGTTATAGGAATATGGTTTTATAAGTCTAGATTATCTTCCAAACATGTAGCTGGTGTCGCCCTCGATTCAAAACAAAAAGACCGGTTCGAGGCACCCTTTAGAAAGACGAATTTCTAACAGTTCTCTTACTCGTAAAATAATATGACTGCTGTGAGTCATCATAAAGGGTGCAGATGATACGAAAATGAACATAAAGTAGCTTACTTGGGTGAAAGACTCTATAAAAACGTCTCCAAATATATGTGTCGTGTGCGTACAGCCGTGTAACTAAGCTGTCAAAATTCTTCATCGCCAACCCACACGCACAAATCACTGTGATTTTCGTGCGTATACAATAAAAATATTACAATTGAAAAAGTAAAGTTTTTGCCTAAATGATCAATCCATATAAAAAAAAGTGTGTACAATATCATAAACTACTTATCTTGAGTGATAATCTCTCTGGAATGTGACAGGAAACCGTATTTGATTTGTAATGACGTCGTATTGTGGTGACTTGACCTTGACTGGCTTGAGGAGCGTGTACGGATATTGTGAAATAAATAAAAAAAGTCTGTGTTGTCATACATTAATTCCAACATCTCTGGATAGTTCATGAGTAGTACATTAGATATGCATGAAAGTTTTGTGTCAACACTTGTATTATTCATTAGAAAAAGACGTCTAAAATGTCGCATATTTCAATGCTATCTATTGTGACAAGGCGGTGTTTGTGAGACCAACGTCGTAGCATAAACAAATCGACAGAAAGGGGCGGAGTCATCGGAACCATGAATAGCTTGAAGCATCAGCACTAACTACAGTCTTCCTACTGGTTCTGTAGTATGCAAGACTGGGTAGTTTGCATAGCCTGTCTTTGACTTCATCTAGGGATTGCTGGTGTGGTGTATCCCAAAGGAATGCTGTATCAGACTTAAGTAGATGAGACATGGGCTTTGCAATTGGTGCTAGGTCTTTGGTGAATTTACTGAGGTAGTTGATTGCTCCTAACAGACTTCTGAGCTGCTCTTTTGTTTCTGGTGGAGGTAAGTTCAGTATTGCCTTCACTTTTCCTGGTCCTGGTAATATTCCAGAACTTGACAGTGTGTGCCCAAAGTAGGTCACTTCTCTCTTCTTGAACTGGCATTTCTCTTTATTAAGACGTAATCCTGCATCATGCTTGGCTTGTAAAACCAGCTTTAGTCGTTTATCATGCTCTGCTTCATCCTTTCCATACACAATGACATCATCCATAATAATTCCAATCCCTTCAAGGTGGCTGAACTTCTCAATCATTTTACTTCGGAACACTTCTGGCCCTAAATTTATTCCCATTGGTAATCTGAGGAAATGATATCGGCCAAACTCTGTGATGAATGTTGTTAGTGGTGCACTTCTTTCATCTAAGGGAACTTGGAAGAAGCCACTTGAAACAGATTTATATTGACAATACTACTACAGCATGCAAAAGTACATATTTTACCAGAAAACAATACCATATAAAGGTGTCACGACACGAATGAAGAAGATGTATTGATAGGTGTTTGGTTGATGCATAGAACTAGACTAACATGGCCTCACTCGCTACACAAGAGCGTGCGACAAGAGCAGCGTCACAAAAAGTCTATGGCATGTCAAATTTACCTAAGTTATCACGTCAAAAGTAAGTACATGTAGCTCCTTGGCTTGGGTTCACGTCAAAAGTAAGTACATCTAGCTCCTTGGCTAGGGTTTGAGGCAAAAACACAAGTTATAAATCTGCTCAAAGCTGATGAAATACAATTCCAAGTAAATAGTTAGAATCATATATGAAAACTAGAGAAGTATGTGAACTTTTCTCTGTGTGTCATGATGCATAATTATGAACATGGAGCACAATAATACCATCTTCAAAATGACTAATATACATGATGTTTTGACACTAGTATATTTTTTGGGTCCATGTTGCGAGCGCCAATCGCGTCTGACGTCACTTGATATTGGTCAATTCAAACACTGATGTAAACAAGCAATGCCAACGTCCACATTTTGACAGGAAAACTAATTTTTTATTTACTATAAAATGTGATATAAAAAATTCATAAATGGCAACGTCAGGAGTATGTATAGTGGTATAGTTCAATACCAAAAACCATATCATGGAGGAAAGTATAAGCATGTACTGTCAGGATGAAGGCTGCGTTACTGCAGTATTTTATAGCTGATGTTTTGTCAGCAAAATGTGTATTTGGCCGGTTTTTAATCTTTTTCGCTTATAGTTGACCGGTAAAGTATACCAATTTTATTTACATACCAAATACGAACAAGGCTCACCCTATAGGGTTTTTCAGAATTTCAGGTTCACTTTTACTATTTGGGGGGGATAATAACGAAGACTAATATTTTTGATTTTATGTCATATTGTATAAGTATTTGGCATGGATGTTTAGATAAAGTTTGTGAGAATCTGTACATAGAGAAAAAAACGCAGTTTAAGGGAACAATGAGCACATAGTACCACCCGTAACCCCCCCCCCCCAAAAAAAAAAAAAAAAAAAGAAGCAGCTATCTTATAAACATTTGGCGCCTATTGCCGGCACGGTAAATTCACCCACTATTGCTGCAGCAAAAATGACAATATTATTGGCTACAATAGGGGATTCTTGGAACCTAGACCAAAGATTCTTAGGCTTCGCCTTTCGGTTCCAATTGGGGCTACTCGGAACCCTGCTTGTAAACTGTACATGACTGTAGAGTGGCGTAGATGGTCACATGTAAAATGATTAAGCAGGGTGCATTGTGATAATAGCTACATATATAAATTAATAAAAGTAAACATTTATTAAACATTAAAAAAATACCTGCTTATGTGTATATTTTGAGGTCATTGTGATCAAAACTAATTCAACATAAACCCCAGGTTGTGAAAAAGCTTAGACATCATGTTTTTTGGATACTTAGTATAAGCGCAGCACTTTAATGCATGGTATACGAACATTATGGTGCATGGATACAAAGAAAAATGTTTGCCTGTTAATATGGTGTAAACTATTTGAATAATTAAGCAGAAATAATGATAGAAAATGACAAACAAAATCCAACTTGTGTCAGTGAAATGAGACATTCACTTTTCTCCCAGCAATATTATACATGTACACATGCAGCCATACATGCAAATTACTGGTGGGTGTTTATTTGTTCCTATACAAAAGCAAATTTAGCTGTAAAATGTGTTTGAAACAACGTGGAGACACACTTTAAATATTATCAGCCTTTTGCATGTATTTTCAGTCGATATCGACCTCCAGAACTGCCTTGTAAAAATATGTTGTATCAGGACTGTTCATATACGGATTCCGTATATGGTTAGTTGTCAACCGGACTACTTTTGCCCCACTTCAAATATGTTCATGAATCTAGCACACCTACTACTTCTAGGGAAACCTCTATTGATTTTATTAAACTACTAAGAAAAGCTCCAAAATCAATGAACATCAAAGAGATGCACAGAACAGCATGTGTAGCAGTCATGCGGCCGATGTAACTGTAGTGCAGAAATCCGACCATAGGCGTCTATATGTCTAGCGAGTGACTGCGCCATGTTCTGTTATGATTATGCAGTGTATTCCTACACATTATTGTATTTTGTAATTTATTAATAAATTACTTTGTTAAATGTGTTGAATATATGCCAGTTTATTTTTAAACAATATTGTAATTGTTTAGAAAAGTCTGATAAGTACAAAAACGGGTTCTAACTGAATGTATGTTTAGTTCATCCTGGGTTTCTTTATTCATGATTCAAGAATTTGATGGATACCAATAGAAACCATCATCATTACCATTTTTGCGAGACTTTCGTGCTTTTCACAAGAACTTCTTCGGGCCGAATGAAAAATCTGAATGTTCTGTGCTGGAAAAAGCCCTGAATTTCGCTATCACGCCCAGTAAACCCCCTGTCAGAGACAACATCATTGCCACCGAATCAGCCTGTAAACAAATTGAGGATCAGGGTGTCACTGAAAGCCTAAGAACAGATGTAGTGAAGAGCATAAAAAAGAATAAACTTCCGACTAGCAATGTAAGTAAACTTGAATATTGGGCACTTGAAGAGTTGAAAAAGAAAAAGGAGATCATCATTCTGGGTGCGGATAAGGGTAGAGCCACGGTGGTGATGGACCGATCGGAATGTAACAAGAAAATTTCGACTTTACTTAGTGACGCCAAAACTTACCAAAAGCTCAAGTGTGACCCAACCCCCAAAACCAAGACCAGTTGGTGAAAACCTTACGACAGTGGAGCAGAGAAGGCCAAATCTCGGAGGCGTTGAAAAGGAGAATATATCCCAGATCGTGTGAGGTTCCCAAATTGTACGGGCTACCCAAGATACATAAGAAGGACCACCCTCTGAGACCTATCGTTTGGAGCATAGGGAGTGTATCCTATAAGGCAGCGAGGCTGGTCGCGGACATCGTATCCCCCTTGGTCGGCCAGTCTCCCCATCATATCTAGAACAGTGCTGATTTTGTCCAAAAAATCAAGGATTTAGAGGTACTGCCCGGCCAGAAACTGATATCGTTTGACGTGTCCGCCCTCTTTACCAGTAACCCAGTTGACAGTGCCGTTAACTGCATTAAAAGGAGGTTGGAACAAGACGACACGCTTCACAAGAGGACCGAACTGAAGACCACGCAGATATTACAACTTTTGGAGTTTTGTCTGAATACCACTTATTTTGTGTATGATGGCCAGTTTTTCAAACAAACTCATGGAGCGGCAATGGGTTCCCCAGTGTCACCGATAGTGGCGAATCTCTACATGGAAGATTTTGAGTCTCAGGCCCTGAGAACAGCACCCAATCCACCACACCTATGGTATAGGTATGTTGATGACACTTTTGGTCTCATCCATGAATACTTCATCTCGGAATTTACCACACATATCAACAGCATAGACCTGAACATCAAATTCACCACTGAACCCGAGGTGGATTTCAAATTAACATTCTTTGACACATGCATAAAGATTAGTGAGGATGCATCAACAACTGTGGAAGTGTACCGTAAGGCGACCCACACAGACCAATATTTGAACTTTCAGTCCAACCATCATCTGGAACACAAACGTTCAGTGGTTCGTACCTTGTTCCACCGCGCCAACAACTTAGTCACAACTCCTGAAGACCGAGTCAAAGAAACTGAACATGTGAAAGCAGTGCTTAAAGACAATGGTTACAAACTGTGGATATTTAAATTACCGAAGCCCAAGTCCAAGGAGAAGCCAGAGGACACCACCAGTGGGGCGAAGGCCAGTTTCCCGGTTTGCCTGCCATACCGAAGAGGTCTGTCTGAAAAACTCACCCACATTTTTAGACAACATGGAGTGAGCACGTATCACAAACCATTCAACACTATCAAAGCTCGGTTACCGTCTCCGAAGGACAATTCGCCGGATGGCTCCAAGTGTGGGGTCATCTACCAGGTTCAGTGTCCCCAGTGACAGTACTCCTATGTAGGAGAAACTGGTAGAACCATGGCCACTTGCATCAAGGAACACTTGAGCCCCAAACGGACCCCAACCGCCATCGGGGAACACATGAGAGACACAGGACACACGATTAGTGATAAGGACTTTAAGGTTGTGGCAAGGGAGGATGAGGAGTTCCGCAGGAAAGTGAGGGAGGCCATCGAAATCCGCACGCGCCGACCCGTGCTGACTCTTGACACCGGCTGTGACTTGCACCCCGTATACTCGACTCTGCTGTCACATGACTGCCGCCCGCATGGTGGTCATGTGACTCTCTGAGATTTTTCATTCGGCCTGAAGAAGTTCTTGTGAAAAGAACGAAAGTCTCGCCAAAATGGTAATGATTATGGTTTCTATTGGTATCCATCAAATTCTTAAAAAATAGGGTTCGTTGTGTAACATTGATTATTTTATTGGGCTCATTCTTTTGGCGCCCCAAGAACTTGCCCAATAAAATAATCAATGTTAACAACTCACCCGGTTTTGTCTATATATTAGATAATAGTAGATCATTATGATTATTAATTAAAGAATGACAAAAAATACACTTATGTCATTTATCTTCAGGTACTTGGACATCCTCAAATCATGGTTCAAGCAAAAGGTAAGAATTATGTATTGGCCATGTTAATGTACATATATAGCAGGAAACTTTCGTCAGCAGCCTCTGCTCTAAAATCTGTACAGTGTGTTATGCTATGATACATATACAACGTATTTTAATTCACACCTAACAAAATCTAGCAACTTTATAATCTTTAAGTACAGAAATATCAAGTGAAAAATGGCCACTTTTCCGTGCATTTATATGGTCATGTGTCAATTCTATCACCTCACGGGCGTGAAATCATGTGACTTATGATGCGGGGGGTTTCCTTGAGAATAGTATTTACTTATTCAGACTACCTTGTCTTTACATAGGGATGGCGTAGGGGTTAACAGGAATAGATTTGGATGCTAAAAGTTTAATCCTCCAGCATCCCAGATTGGAGTTGACACCGACTGGCATCATGCATTTAATGCAAAAATAGCCTTTTTCGAAAAACTTTTACAGCAATACTCGCCATGTTGACACCATAGTCATGTGTAACAGTGAGAAGAGTAGTATAAACAATACATACAGATGTAAATTTTGTGGAAAATAAGCAGGTTTCACTATCATTTGTGAGAAGATTTATGCGCATTAGACACCCAGTTTAGACATGTAAATTCAATCACTAAATACTCATATTTTAATGAGAATTGACCTATTATATCATATAACATTTGTGGGGAAAATGCCTGCTCTCTGAGATTCAAAGAAGGTTTCATTTTTAAATTACGTCATTGTTGGATAACTCTATAAAAAGATCAGCCTAGAGAAGAATAATTCGCATTGTTACAGCAAATCCACAGTTCATCTGCTTTGATAAATGCTAGTGGGCAGCTAGTATAAATCACCCTGCTCAGTAATCAGTGTTTAAAATATAATGGAGGGTGATAGAGGCTGTTTTTGCAGCAAATGTGTTCTATGTTTTGTCCACATTTGCATTTTGAAACAGCCAATGAGAAACTACATTTACCTGTCCAAATTAAGATTTACACGTCCAGTCTCAACAAATTCCATGTAAATTCAATTGAAACTGATGTCAAGGGTAACTGAGAATACTCATCCATAGGACAAGTAACTCAACATTTTCACTCATCCTGACAACACAGTTTCAGGACGGGTGGTTATCTGTGCCCTGTTATCTGAATCGTCGGCGGGAACAGCGAGATGTTTGGAAGATATTCTAGACAAATAAATCCATAATCCTTTTACTACATGGTAATATTCAGATATACCATGCATTTGTGAGTGCACAATTCACTTTGAAATTTGCTGTTATTTGTGCATTTATAGAGGCGATAGAAAAAGTTTTATCTTAAAAGTTAAATGGTCAAAATGGCAATCTTCAGAGGCAGGTTTTTTCCTGTTAAATCTGCGAAATAGCTAAGAAAGGACGGGTTAATAATGAAATCAATTGCAGTAATTTTTGTGTTGCAAAGCTGAAATTGTATGTATATGTTTGATAAATTAATGAGTTTAACTACCGGTAGATATTTCATCAGGAATGTCATAGATAAGTCATAGATTATAGATTTGCCAAGTGAGCACTAATTCAGCTAAGATTGGTCTTGTAAATCAATTTGAATTACATTGTATTATTATTGGAGCAGGTGCCACAGTTTTTTGTTTTTTTTTGCAAATATATTTTATATATTATTTAGTCGGTTTCTTTTTTTTTTTGCTTCAAAACCTGTGTCATCTGCTCCAAACTTGACTATATGTACATTGGCACATTACAAGTTGAGTATGTTTTGGATTGAATAATTTTTAGTCATTGTATTTTAGATTACAAGAGAAGATTTTGATCATGAAGCTAGAAAATTGATGTCACCAGAGACAGGTTGGTAATTTGAATTAACAGTAACCAACAAAAATTGAATTGAATTACAGTAATCATACCTTATCGTTCCATTTTCCCAACCGTTGTCATTTTTTTTTGTCAGGCTGGCTCATTTGCCTCCCTCATATTAAAGTCTGAACAGAATGTTCTTGTACTCAGTACACATTCATGCAGGATGTGTTCCATTTGTGGATCCTTTCCCCACGCGCGATTTGATATTTGAGTACTTTGGCCTACTTTTGAAAAATTTATGGAATATTCGAATAAAACTATTGTTACCACTGTGCAGGGGAAAGTATTTCACCTATGGTCATTAAACTTTACAATTTTGTTCACTATACTAGTCTACACAGTTGAATTGACGTTGGTGTACTTTGGCTTACTTTTGACAAACTTCTGAGTGATATGTGTTTATACATTGTTAACACTACAGATAGAAATATTTGACCTATCGTCACCAAATTTCATATTTAGCTTCATTGCCCTACTCTCCAGACCCGAATAGATTTTGGTGTACTTTGACTTTCTTTTGATGAAGTTACGACGTGTTTTAAAAACAAATTATTACGAATTTGTTTTGATCAGTCTCCTGGGAACAGTTTATGACCTATCATCACCAAACTTGACATTTTGTATGACTATATCACTCTCCTCACTTTTGATGAAGTTACAATATGTTTTTATTTTCATTCTGATTATAGATGTATAACCTTTCTACAATATTCTTTATACATCTATGTATTTGAATTACTAATTTTAAAATTGATTGGCATAAAAGGGCCTGATCTAGGAGTGGTAGATTTTTGGCGTTCCTGACGACTACTTGTTAATTATGGGTTGAAATCAGATTGAAATTCTTGAAAAACATTTTAATATATGTTAAATTTTCTTTTTCAGTCCATCTTCATAATCAGTTTCTTTTGGCCATCCTATCAAAGTGTCAATTACTGGGCTCAAATATGAGTAAGTTTATTGTTTAAATGAATCTTAATTAACATATCAATACAAGTTTTAGAAAAAATCAGTGCAAATGTGAAATCAACTTTGACAAAATATTTACAGTGGAATTAGTACACTTAGATTTCAAAAATATTTTCACATTGTCAATATAGATATTATTATTCATAAATATAACCTGTCAAATTTCTTTCAGTGGGAAGGGAGAAAACTTCAAAGTCAGAATCATCACATGCATCAAATAAAGTGTCGAAAAAAATGGCTAAAAAAAGAAAAGCTCATAATACAAATAAAACACATATTAAGGTAGATATTATTTACATATATAGTGAGAGGAAAGGAACAAACCTACTCAGATTCTTTTGTCAGTCATAACAAGCAACGTTCTGGTTAACCCTACCACCTATATACGTATGTGCGTGCGTGCGTACGTAGGTACGTACGTACGTACATACATACATACATACATACATACATACATACATACATACATACATACATACATACATACATACATACATACATACATACATACATACATACATACAAGTAACATTACAAGAGTACATTAGGGGTCCGCTCAGACCCCAGGGGTATATTTTTTGTGATATCTTGCTATCCACTTGCTGTTTCTTCTTTTCCTTTTAAAGGGGTGTCATCTTATATCTTGCCGTTATGAGGTCTGATTATTTTATTTGATTAAATATTAGTTCTTGCATAAAAAATATTTGATTGGGGCCTGCACGGACCTACACATCACACCAGTTGAGAACCCAGAATCGTACACTGAAAGAAAATTGCTTAGAGGCCTTTTAGGAAATTGTCAGCTCATATCTTGCCATTAATT
>CM032660.1:12505168-12515454 GCA_019095985.1 Streblospio benedicti
TAAGTGTTATTTTCATGGCTCTACCATA
Source organism: Streblospio benedicti (assembly GCA_019095985.1). Lineage (NCBI taxonomy): Eukaryota > Metazoa > Annelida > Polychaeta > Spionida > Spionidae > Streblospio > Streblospio benedicti. Next base: position 12,505,197 of record CM032660.1, read on the forward strand.
CCAAATTGGCTCTAACACAACTAAAGAATTTTAAAATGCAGATCAATTAATGCTTTTCTATTTTTATCATGTACAGATCCAACTTAAGACGATAATTACAACAATACTTGCAAGAAGGAATGGTTACAAGATAAGAGATGGCTGCTTTAAATATGCAATAGGCAGCCAAGTTCCATCTTCATATCTTCGATCAACAGCATTACATAAAGAAAGCTCTTTGGATGGGTAATTTTTGTTATAAATAAGTTTGGGTTATTTTTTATTTTTATCCGTAGTTGAGTATTTTTATGTAGTCTATTGTTGTTCAATATACTAGACAATAAGTTCATAGATGTGTGAGACATTGATTATGTGTCTTACATATTTATTATTATACTGGTTGGTATTTTGTTCTACATTGTTAGATGTACATAGTATGAGTTAACATTTTAATATTCTTCTTAGAATATGATTTTACGGTCTTTGACAAAGTTTTAATGATTTCGTCAAATTTTTCTGATTATTTCTTGGGCAAGTGACATTATGAAAAATGTCAGCTACTTGGCCTTTAAAAGTTATTGCTTAGCATATTAGCATATTAGCAACTTAACCAAATCTTTTAGATATTATTTATTCTTCAACAAAATACATATACCTTATATGTCCATTTGTGCAAAAATGTAAGGTCATTAGACCTATACTAATAATTATGTTTTGATTATGTACGTAAGTGCAATTAATTTTTCTAGGCACGGCACTAGTGTTACCTCCAAAGGGATTCATATGCCTACTATGCGTCCATCAGTCGACACAGCTGACAGGGATGCATCTGTCTACATGGCCCTTTCTGATGTCCATGCTCCTAAGTGTGCCGTTTCATTGTTTGATATGTTTGAGGCACTACAGGTTAGTTGAAAACATAGCGTGCAATGAAAAGTAATTATCTAATTGTGAAAAAAATATATTATGAATTACCTGATCATCTTCATTTAAAATCTTAAAAAAGAAAATCATAATTTTTTTAATATTTGATGTATGCCATTGTTGTGGATACAATACCAGCAAATATAATGTGTTGAAACCACCATAAGTTCCTTATATGTTAGGTTGCATATTGCATGTTTTTGAATATAAGATGTTAAAAAGGAACCAGCTCTAGATTATGAAAATTATACTTCTTTGCAAATTTGAAGTCACCACTCGAGCCGAAGTACAATTTTTTTTAAAGATCCTTTTTTAAAGCCAGTTCACAGCTGAGGGGCAAAAAAAGTAGATTATATATAATAAACTGTTTTTATATGAATTTGTGGCTAAATCGATCTCTTGAATTAATTAAGCAGGCCTTAATGGTGACTTAAATTGAAACAAAGACTCCTTTATGTTTAGCTGTGCAATACTTACCCTGGCTGCAGCATGTGCAATGTTTGATGTTCATACTTTTGATCTTATAATTCAGATATGACATCTTATAATTTTTGTAAATTATGCAAACCAATATCAGCATCCATTAAACTTATAGGTGTGTTCACACGGGTTTTTTTTTTTTATCACTATCAATAAATGGAAAGTGTATAGCTTGTTTATTCCCGTAATAACTTCACTCTTATTATGTTGTAGCAATATTTCGTTTTAGTTCGAAGTGGTGATATTGAGTTTTCCCCAAGGCTCCGTTCTTCATACATTGGTCCCACAGAGTACCCTGTATAAACAACTCCTTTGGTTATCACAGGAAAACACAACGTGCCAATGCACATGTATGCTGTTGACAGCCAAAATTGTTAATGCCTGATTTGGACTCCTTTTGAGATTTTTGACAAAACCTAAAATATTTTTGTATGCTTTTTGTAGACTAATAAGTCCGCCATTCCATCTCACACTGTGTATACGGGCTGCATGGAAAGACTTATCAACAGGTTATGGCATCCAAGCCATGAAGAATTAGCAGCAAGACAACTACAAAAGCAGGAACTGGAAGCTAAGCGTAATATGCAAGCCAGACAGACTGCTGTGAAGGCATTGTGATATACAGCCTGACACTTTTTCAGCAAAAGACCCAGTGTCAGAGAACAGTGAACTGCAGTTACCAATTTGGTGATAAGGTTCAACAAGATATGATGATGACTGTTAGCAGAATGCATTATATTGTGGAAAAAGCACTTTTCATTGGGAGAATGGATTCTCTCTTCTATTGTGTGGATTGTGGCCACTAACTGAAAATTCTGCATATTGTATGGTTGTAAAAGTCAATTACAGAAACTATACATCATAATTAAAGTTAGTCTTAAACATGGACACTTGCAAAGTTTTATATTTATAGAGCTCATGGCTTCTACCAAGATTGCTCAATGTCAAGGACTCATTTTCTTATGTGCAATACAGAAACAATCATGGTGAAAAGTCGAGAGCGCTATAACCTTATAAAATCTCTGCCATATCTGAACCTACCTGGTATCCACATGTACAAGTGCACTTGGTCATAAAGTGAGTATAGTACAATGTATCGTACACAATTATAGTTGTGATAAATTCAATGCACACTTTCATGGGCCCCAGTATCATGAGAGGGAATTCAAGAGTGGGTATGTATACTTCTATGATTTACAAAAATTATAACCACACACATTACCATATGTAGTATATGGTATCTGTTATTATATGGTTATGTGTATGATAAGATGTTTTTTAAATGGTAATGTGTATGGTATGATGTTTGTAAATCAGACAATGTCCAGTGTGAAGTTTATAGCATGTATATATTAAAGCATTTTACTTGTTGATTCAAGCTACATGAATACTGTAAAACTAGAACATTTTGTGGCTATTAGATTTTGTGATTTTCATCTATGAATTACTTTGTGACTTCAATTTTGTGATTTTGGTCCATCCCGGACCTACTTGACAGAGGCTATTAATGTTTGCTGACTACTAAGTATTTACATTTGCATTTTTTCACCTACCCACAAAATTCGCAAATTAAATCGTGCGCAAAAATTTCTAGTTTCACAGTATGTTCAACTTGTGCATGCTAATAAACTTCAATTAAAGATACCCCGGTATATATTCCAGTATTTAATATACTGTCTATGTACATATGTTTATATACAATTATGTTTTATATGGATGTACTCTTCACTCTTTAATAAGCGTACATTTATGGATATTTTTTTTTTTTTTAAATACAACCCTGTACGACCTTATTCCAACCTGTACGTTTATTAAAATTTCAGTTGTTAATCAACGTCTATGCTTATTCCAGTATATACATTTTGGTGACCGTGACCTGGCTCAGCTTTGGCTGTGTGTATTGTACATTCTTGTGATCTGATGTTTGTGGAACTGGTGTCAGTTGAACTAGACCTTAGACAATATCCTGCGATATTACATTGATAAAATTAGAAGTCCAGAGTTTCATAATTTGACAAATTATTCCAGCCTGCCCACGTTGTGAAATGCCATACTTACTTACTTTTCACTCGTGTTTACAAGCTTACTTTACAACTATTTTGCTAGAGACACTATTTGAAAATTTAAAATTATATTGAACTTTAGTCAATGGAAACAGTTAGTTGAAGTATTTATACTTCATAGGTTTATGTTGTTAGTTGAGTGTCATGAAAGATTACATAAAATGTATTGACTATATCTCTTAATGATAACAAATCATTTCACTGTTAAAGCATTTTATTATAATTGGCAATACTCTTAATCAAGCTGCATACTCGTGCTAGCATCCAAAATTTATTGCTACCCTGTACTGTTATTCCAGTGTGTACTCTTTATTAATTTTTCGGTAAGATGCGACCCTGTTGTGTTATTCCAACGTGTACTCTTATTTATTTTTCCATAAATTGCCACCCCGTACTCTTATTCCAGCCTGTACCGCTATTAAAGAGAAAAGAGTATGTTATACATCTGAAATAAAGAAATAACATACTGCTCTGTGTTTTGCAATAGTACTAATAACACATAATAATCATTAATTGTTTCAAGTCAAAATAGTCAATATTTTAACACTGTGATATACATGTATAATAAGAGCTTATTGAAAATTATTCATAAATTGCTAAGCTCACTTTAATTAGAATAGGCCAAAAATTGAATCACCTCGACTTCGCCTCATACCTCAGAGTTGTGTAAAGTTTGAATGAAATCGATCCTCAATAAACGATCCAGCTTATCCGGAGACATACCGTATTTCTGGATTTTGTAGCCTCAACCCAAATTGTACCCTCCCCTCAAATCGTCACTGGGTTAGACAATTTTAAATCAATAAAAAGCCTCCCTCCTATAAACACCTCCCTCATGTTAATGCCTATTCAAGGCTGGTGCTTATAAAAGAGAATACATCCGGCGGCAAGTTAATAAATATGGTTCTAACCCACCTGTGGTATTTTTGCTTGTAACTTTGTTAATCCCAATCCGATTTTGACAGTTAATATATCATTTTAAAGCCAAGTGTAACGAAACGGGTTTTTGTAAGTCTCCAGTGCGTGAGAATTGTAGCATTCTTGCATAGTATAAAATTAGGTTTTATAAGTTGCTCTGGACTAGGTTTAGTTTCCCCCTGTTACACACACCTTGTTATTATTATGGCCACAATAGGATAAGAGACCCAGTACTCTCATGTACTGGTTTTAGCCGAATAGCAGCAGTTCTCCTTTAGCGCTTGTCTGAAGCAGTAGGGATGGCAACCTATTCTCTCGGGAATAGGCCTTTCTAACTGTTAGACCTACCTACTGAGGCTAACTGGTGGTTACCTCTCTCAACGTGGACCTGGTCCCGTGTTGCACTGCGTAGGGGGCGCCTGAAACAGTGTGTGTCAGCACCGGCTCGAAGTCTTCCGTGGACGCCCTTCGTGAAACCCTGGGTGTCACAAGTCACACTATGACCGCTGGTCGGCAGTTGGCTGTATACGGTAATCCTAATACACGAGAAGCGAACAAGGGTTCTGATCACGCTGCATGCATCCAGTGGGACGTACACGGTGCACACAGCTATGGGGGAAACAGTAGATCTTCCAAGGGCCGTAGGCCGGGAGATATCTGTAGATCTGGATCTGTCCCACAGATCATCAGCGGAGCTTCTGACCAGTTTCCTTCCACATCGAGTAGTCAGGTGTGTTTCAGTTCCAGGGGCAGATACAGAACTCACTTTGTTTGCACAAAGGACATCATGGATCTGACTACGTAAATCAGTATGGGAATATTCATATAATTACCAAAAAGATATAATGTGTAATACGTTAAGAGAAGGACCACACAGTAATATTGCAAAACTAGAATGTTTCATGGCTATTAAAATTTGCGATTTTCATGTATGAATTATTTTGTGACTATTTAATTTTTGCGATTTTGGTCCATTCTGGACATAATCAGTTCGCGTTTTTTGCTCCTACCCACGAAAATCGCAAATTAAATCGTACACAAAATTTCTAATTTTACAGTACCTCTACTTCTACACCTGGGAACAAGTGGCGGCGTTTATTTGAAGTTGCTTGAGTGAGAGGCGGTGCCTACTTCAAGTGTGTCTAACTTACATTAGTCAACTTGTTTTGTGTTGCTACAAAATGCGGAAAATTTACATCGGTGTGATGAAATTTTTTGTAAACATTTCTGTGAAACTAATATTTTGTGGTTATCAAGTTTTGCAATTTTCATATAAATTATTTTACTACTATTTTCTACTATTTAATTTTGCAATTTTGGTCCATCTTGGACCTACTTTTAGGAAACGATCATAAATAATGATACAGGGCATTAGCAATTTGATGGATGAGATTCAACCACACAACTAGCGTTGCAGTAAATCATGAATCGGCGAAAAATGTGGGCCAGAAAATTCATGCAGGTGGGATGCGTTTTTAATCCTCACGGGCTCTAAAATCATGGTCAATACTGTATTTCCACGTTTTGTAGCCTCCCCTCTAATAGGCGCAGGGTTAGACACAATTTTTAAGTCAATAAAACGTCTCCCTCGTATAATAAGGCCTATTCAAGGCCGATGATTATCAGAGAACACCACCAGTGAGTTGATTAATAAAGTTGATTAATGTTTATTACAAGTTGATTAGTCTGTTTATTACGTATCATGTGCTTAGCTTCTTTATTACAAGTTAGTGCAAAGAACTATTTATATATGGGCAAAGCCATCATTAATTAATTAGACAGTGCATATTAGCCCTTTGGCTTAAAGCCTTTCTACAATCAATGCACTAGAAATTATAATATTAGACAGCTATTGAAAAAAGTATGCGTTTTGTTGTTTAACACTCAATCAAGCGGTTAAGTGTCCTCAAACTTTTAAGTTTGTTCGATATACATAAACATTATCGTTTGAAGCTGTAAAGTGCTTTAGTGGGCGATTTGAAGCCTTTACAACCAAGTATTATTTATGAAATATAAATGGTGGAAGCAGCATCACACAAGCAATTTGATTAACATTTAGTTTTTTCAATATTACTATTTAACCAAGGTTATTTGAGTAAAACTAATGATGGATTATCGTTTTGAAAATTCTACTTTTATACTTAATTCCAATGCTAAACCAAATAATAATAGTATGTCAAAAAAGCGGCGAATATTGAATATACATAGTTTAAATAGTTTAATCAAGTATAGTGCAACAAATGATGTATTTTTACATTTTTGCCAGACAGACAAACAGTTATGATTCATCATATCGTCCCCCCCCCCCTCCCCTCTGCCTTAATTGTGGCTAGCCTGGTGACAAAACCACTCAAGCATAACACAGGGGATTAGCAAAATGTTATAATCTCATCAACTCAACTACTATTCTACAGTAAAACGCCAGTATCTATTTTGAAATAGTATATGCAATTGACAAACAGATTTTTCATTATGATTAAGTTGATTTTATAGCAGCATTGGAAAGGAATACAATCAATACATGTAGGTTGAAAAGACATGGATACTGCAGTTATGGATTTGCAGTTATATTTTTTGCGCCACCCTGTAATGGTGGCAACTTCAAACCTGTGAAATATTGAAAAATTGTGATGTTCAATTTTTTTTTGAGAAATATCATTTACACAGCTCTAATTCTTTGTCTTTATTATTAATTATTTGTATGGTTTATAGATATATAAAGAAAATCTTAAGATCGGGAATTCTTTGTTATAGCTATACAACCCAATATTGTCTATAAAATTAAGAACTGACAAAGCAGCCTAACATAAACAAATTAATTCAAATTTTATTTTTTTCAATATTGCTATTTAACCAAGGTTATTAGAGTAAAACTAATGTTGGATTAAAGTTTTAAAAATTCTACTTTACTTAATTCCAATGCCAAACAAAATAATAATAGTATGTCAAATTATCGGCAAGTATTATATATAAATAGTTTTAATAGTTTTAAATAGTTTTAAATAGTTTTAATAATAAATAGTTTTAACAAGTTAGTGCAAAGAACTATTTATATTTATGGGCAAAGCCATCACTCATTAATTAGACAGTGCATATTAGTCATTTGGCTTAAAGCCTTTCTACAATAATGCACTCAACAGGCTTGCATCCGTTGTGTGTTCTTTTGAAATATTTGGTTGTATCTTATTGTTCAGGTGACATTGAAATAAAAAATGACACTTTTTATGAAGTAAAAAGTAACTTTCAAAAGCATCAATTGGTGGTATCAATAAATGATACTGTAACAAAAAAAGTTGTTTGGTTAGGGCCTCCAGTGCGCTGGGTTCATTGCAGCATGACCGCAGAGTATAAATTCCCCTATAAGAAGTTGCACTGGACTAGCTATAATATCCCAGTTACACACCTTGATAGTTTTGTTCTCTTTATTATGGCCACTGTGTAGGATTAGGGAACCAGTGCTCTCTTGTACTGGAATAGGCCGATTAGCAGGAGTTTACTCTTAGACGCTGGGTACAGCAGCAGGGCTGGCAACCTATTCCCCAAAGAGAATAGGCCCCTTTACTTGTTCTTACCGAGGTTGGCCTGTGGCCTTCCTGCCTCACCGCCGTGGTGGGTGCATAGGGGACGCCGTTGCACAGCGTGTCAGCACGGCCCGGGTCCTCCCTCAGTGTACGCAACGCCTGGTCTCGTGAACGTCCGTTGGACGCCTTGGTTTGGTTTAAGACGAAAGACGTATTGGTCCTGGGAAGACGTCTGTAAGACGTTTTTGAAACGTTAGGGTCCAATCTGATAGGGGTGGTTTGTGCAAACGTATGGAAAACTTGATAAGAACACATATTCTGTAATGCTTCTCCACACGCTCAGTCTTTGATGATTATTTTTGAACGACGGTTACGGACGGATTATATATATTGTATCAAAGTTCAACTGAATACATCACATTTGTAAGACGTTTTTGAAATGTTAGGATGGGACGTTGTGGGGGGTTTTTGCTCACTTATGGAAAACTTGTTAAGAACACGTATTCTGGACGTTCTCCACACGCCTGTAAATGTTTAGAGTTCACTTGTTGAAATGACGTATTTCAAACGTGGAAATGACGTATTGCACACCACGGAAGATTCCTGTGAAAAAGCAAGTGAGTTTTTGGGATCACTCTCATGACTGTACATTTTACACTAGTCTGTGGTCTGTCCGTCATTTCCATACTTGCATCCGTCAACAATTCATAATTTTCTAAATAAATTTCTTTATTTTTTTCATTTGATTTTCACCAAACTTGTACACAACTTATATGGCTGTCTTATCATCATATCATATTTGAATCATTCCCCTGGGTGTAATATTGACCCCTCCCCAGGGGTCCATATAAAAAAAATGACAATTCATATTTTCCATATAATTTCTTTATTTTTCATTTGATTTTCACCAAACTTGTACAGTACTTATATGGCTGTCTCATCATCATATCATATGTGAATCATCTCCCTGGGTGTAAAATTGACCGCTCCCCTGGGGGTCCATATTAAAAAAAATTGTATTAAGTGATACTTTTTCATTTCTAATTAGATTTTCACCAAACTTGCACATAAGTTATATGCTTATGTAATGCTCATATCATATTAGAATCATGCCTGTGCGTGACAAATTGACCCACCCCCCACCCCCAGGGGTGCTCCAAAAATAAACAACATAATTGTAACTAGTTTATTTTTCATTTTATTTCCACCAAACTTGTACACAACTTATATGACTGTCTTATCATCATATCATATTTGAATCATTCCCCTGGGTGTAAAATTGACCCCTCCCCAGGGGTCCATATTAAAAAAATTGTATTAAGTGATACGTTTTCATTTCTAATTAGATTTTCACCAAACTTGCACATAAGTTATATGCTTATGTAATGCTCATACCATATTAGAATCATGCCTGTGGGTGACAAATTGACCCACCCCCCACCCCCAGGGGTGCTCCAAAAATAAACAACATAGTTGTAACTAGTTTATTTTTCATTTTATTTCCACCAAACTTGTTCACAACTTATATGACTGTCTTATCATCATATCATATTTGAATCATTCCCCTGGATGTAATATTGACCCCTCCCCAGGGGTCCATATAAAAAAATTGACAATTCATATTTTCCATATAATTTCTTTATTTCTCATTTGATTTTCACCAAAAATGCACATGAGTCATATGCTTATGTAATAGTCATATTTGAATCATGCCCGTGGGTGACAGATTTACCCCCATCCCCAGGGGTACCTCTAAAAGAAATTAATAATTGTGACTGGTTTTGTCATTTTTCAATTGATTTTTTATTCTGATAAACCATATTTGAATCATACCCGTGGCTGACAAATTGACTTCACGGTTAATTTTGAAGCCCATTTTTCAATTGATTTTTTATTCTGATAAACCATATTTGAATCATACCCATGGGTGACAAATTGACTTCACGCTTAATTTTGAAGCCCAATTTACATATTGGTACCCTCATCAGTATTCTCATTGGACCTTATGGTCCTCTTGGATTTTTGAGCGATATAGGACCTTAAAATGGTCTGCAAAGTGGTTGGCACTACTTTGTTCCAGATAACTTTGTTGACAATACATGTTGTAGGTAGATTGCTGAAAGCCATAATAAAAATGGGAGGTGGGTCACTCCCTACGAGAGGGTTATATTTTATAAAATAGTGGTTCTTCTGTGGGGTTGAAATAGTTGTTCTTCTTGTAAATAGTTTTCTTCTGGAAGGAAGCAGCTGGAAGGAAGTAACGTTTTAGGGGATTTTAAATCGTTTTTTTCAAGATTTTTAAAATGAGATATTGTACACCTTTGTAGGTTTATTATTAAGAAAGTAGAGATGAATTCTAAGTTCTACTGTAAA
>CM032660.1:12520555-12537429 GCA_019095985.1 Streblospio benedicti
TTTCCCCCAATGTAAAAACCAAATAATAATAGTATGTAAAAAAAAGCGGGAATATTAAATATACATAGTTTAAATAGTTTAATCAAGTATAGTGCAACAAATGATGTATTTTTACATTTTGCCAGACAGACAAACAGTTATGATTCATCATATTGTCCCCCCCTCCCCCTCTGCCTTAATTGTGGCTAGCCTGGTGACAAACCACTCAAGCATAACACAGGGGATTAGCAAATGTTATAATCTCATCAACTCAACTACTATTCTACAGTAAAAGCCAGTATCTATTTTTGAAATAGTATATGCAATTGACAAACAGATTTTTCATTATGATTAAGTTGATTTTATAGCATTGGAAAGGAATACAATTAATACATGTAGGTTGAAAAGACATGGATACTGCAGTTATGGATTTGCAGTTATATTTTTTGCCCACCCTGTAATGGTGGCAACTTCAAACCTGTGAAATATTGAAAATTGTGATGTTCAATTTTTTTTTGAGAAATATCATTTACACAGCTCTAATTCTTTGTCTTTATTATTAATTATTTGTATGGTTTATAGATATAAAAACAAAATCTTAAGATCGGGAATTCTTTGTTATAGCTATACAACCCAATATTGTCTGAAAAAGCAGCCTAAACATAAAACAAATTAATTCAAATTTTATTTTTTTTCAATATTGCTATTTAACCAAGGTTATTAGAGTAAAACTAATGATGGATTAAAGTTTTAAAAATTCTACTTTACTTAATTCCCAATGCCAAACAAAATAATAATAGTATGTCAAATTATCGGCAAGTATTATATATAAATAGTTTTTAATAGTTTTAAATAGTTTTAAATTTTAATAATAAATAGTTTTTAACAAGTTAGTGCAAAGAACTATTTATATTTATGGGCAAAAACCATCACTCATTAATTAGACAGTGCATATTAGCCTTTGGCTTAAAGCCTTTCTACAATCAATGCACTCAACAGGCTTGCATCCGTTGTGTGTTCTTTTTGAAATATTTGGTTGTATCTTATTGTTCAGGTGACATTGAAATACAAAAATGCCACTTTTTATGAAGTAAAAAGTAACTTTCAAAAGCATCAATTGGTGGTATCAATAAATGATACTGTAACAAAAGTTGTTTGGTTAGGGCCTCCAGTGCGCGGGTTCATTGCAGCATGACCGAGAGTATAAATTCCCTATAAGAAGTTGCACTGGACTAGCTATAATATCCCAGTTACACACACCTTGATAGGCTTTGTTCTCTTTATTATGGCCACCGTAGGATTAGGGAACCAGTACTCTTTGTACTGGAATAGGCCGATTAGCAGGAGTTTACTCTTAGACGCTGGTACAGCAGCACGTAGGGCTGGCAACCTATTCCCCGAAGAGAATAGGCCCTCTTTACTTGTTCTTACCGAGGTTGGCCTGTGGCCTTCCTGCCTCACCGTTGTGGCCGTGCATGCAGGGGCGCCCGTTGCTGGCGTGTCAGCACCGGTGCGAGGTCCTCCCCTCAGTGTGCGCCAACGTCTGGTCTCCGTGAACATCCGTTGGGCGTCTTGGTTTAGGTTTAAGACGTGTGAAAGAGCGTATTGGTCCTGGGAAGACGTCTGTAAGACGTTTTTAAACGTTAGGGTCCAATCTGATAGGGTGGTTTGTGCGCACGTATGGAAAAAAACTTGATAAGAACACGTATTCTGTGCGTTCTCCACACGTTCAGTCTTTGATGACATTTTTTGCCCCGACGTGTTACGGGGGCGTGATTATATATATGTATCAAAGTTCAACTGAATACACATCACATTTTGTAAGACGTTTTTTGAAATGTTAGGATGGGACGTTGTGGGGGTTGTTTGTGCTCACTTATGGAAAACTTGTTAAGAACACGTATTCTGGGCGTTCTCCACACGTCTGTAAATGTTTAGAGTTCACTTGTTGAAATGACGTATTTCAAACGTGGAAATGACGTATTGCACACCACGGAAGATTCCCAGGTGTACTTGTAGACATGGCTTTTGATCTTGTATGGAAAACATGTTAGGAACACGACATCTAAACGTTCTCCACACGTTTTGCAGACGTCTGGAAATGTTCCATCTTTGAAGGACGTTTGAAGACCTGTTTTGGACGTCAGTGTATAGGTTCAAAATGGAATGCAGTGGACGCAACGTCTGGGCTTGTGAACGTCTATAAATATATATGTGGTGGTTTACAGTGGTGATTCTAATGTGCTCTCACGACTGTACATTTTACACTAGGTTATTGGCACACTCAATGATCAGCAATTAATCATTTCTCATTTACTTGCACCGGAAGCACATTCAGCCCACCATGCTAATTAGGCTTCATAAAATTAATAAAATGTTTCTCGTCCTGCCTATTTTCCTACACATAGGAGGGAGGTCAATTTTATTTTTTATTTTTCTGATTTTTCCAGGTACAGGTCATTGGGTTTAAAGAGTGAGTGAGGGTCTGTATGAGTAAGGCCCCATAAAAATAATAAAATGTTTCTCGTCCCCTCCCTCCTGTGTATAGTGCAGCCTCCTGAACATTTTTATTGCCTCCCCAGTGATAAAAAATAAAATGGCCCTCCCGCCTGGCTGCAGACAAGACGGCCCCGTCCCTGTCATTTGTTTGCTAGATCTATGCACGCTAGATATTATACTTCTTTAATTATACTATATTATACTATAATAGTTTGTTATTGCAACTCAATACCATAACAGTTGTTTTATAAGTGATTTTTTAATGATTTTGATAATAGAAAGACATTGTTCACATACAATCAAAACACATGTAGTTCATTCATGGCCCAATATTCAAAATGAAAGATTTCGCGCGGAAGAAAAATAAAAAATAAAAAGTGAATCCCTCCTCAATTTTTTTATAATATAAGGACGGAAAAATCAGAAAAAATAAGTGTCAAGAACGTTTGAATGACGTATGCCGAACGTACACGTTTGCAAACACATTTTCCTCACGTGTGGAATTTGTGTAACGGTTTTTCAGTTTCCCAAACGTCATTAGAACGTACGTGAAAACGTTCATATCAGACATCTTTGGGACGTCCAAAAAAACCTAAATGGCACACTGGGTCCCCGTGTGGAAGCCTGTCGTGATACCCGGGGATACACCCCACGACCTTTGGACCGCCAGTGGTCCTGGTAGTGGAGCACGTGTGTATTATAGGAAACACGAGAGAAACGTAGCAGCACATCGAGGGTCACGCGGGCCGCGAGGGCCAGGCGTGCCCGCGCAAAGTGGTTGGCACTACTGTTCCCTGGACAATACAATCATGTTGTAGGTAGATTGCTGAAAGCCACTGGGAAGTGGTTGGCACTACTAGTACCATTTTCGTGGAAGGAAGTGATTGGTGGAGTTCTATAGATCAGATTGTCCAGACATCTTTTGGGATAGGCTGTTTAACCCCACACCACTAATAAGCTAACATGGTTTTTTCAGTGATGACTTTTTAAGAGATTGCTAGAATTTATGGTGGAGTTCTATAGGTCAGATTTTCCAAACATCTTTTGGGATAGGCTGTTTAACGCCACACCACTAATAAGCTAACATGTTTTTTCAGTGATGACTTTTTAAGAGATTGCTAGAATTTATAATATTAGACAGCTATTGAAAAAACACTCACTCGAGCTGTGACATCTCCACTCGGTGAGAGATTTTTCTATCTCCCACTCCAACACATGCAATACCCTATTAATAATGGTGTAGATAGTCCTATCCACGATGGTTTCAGCTATACATGATTAAAATGATTGGTAACTGTCAAAATCCAACGGATACTAACAAAGTTACAAGCAAACAACCACATCAAAGGTATAATGAAGATATTAATCAACTTGGCGCCGGTGGTCTCTTTGATAAGTGCGGGGCTTGAATAGGCGTTAATTACAAGGGAGGCTTTTATTGATTTAAAATTGTGTCGAACATCTATTGGAGGGGGTGCCTACAATTTGGGCAGAGGCTACAAAACAGAGAAATACAGTAATTTTTTTCCATGTAGTTATACCAGCTTATGGTATTTTAAGTTTCTTGGTTTCATATGCAAACTGCAATGAAGCAAGGATTTAATGAGAGGTTAATTAACAAAATAAGTACACAAACAAAAGTTAGAATTTATTTTATTAATGTCCAAAAAATGTTCCAAAGTTTACAATTAATCAAAAATGTTCCAAAGTTTACAATTAATCAAAAATTAAGATAAAATCTAATATTCATCTCCTCCTTCCTCTTCACCTTCTCCTTCAACAGAATCAACACCAACTTCTTCATAATCTTTTTCCAGAGCAGCAAGATCTTCACGAGCTTCGGAAAATTCACCCTCTTCCATACCTTCACCGACATACCAGTGGACAAATGCACGTTTGGCATACATAAGATCAAACTTGTGGTCAAGGCGAGCCCAGGCTTCAGCTATGGCAGTAGTGTTGCTCAACATGCAAACAGCACGTTGGACTTTGGCCAGATCACCGCCAGGGACAACAGTGGGAGGCTGATAGTTGATTCCCACTTTGAAACCAGTTGGACACCAATCTACAAATTGGATGGTGCGCTTGGTTTTGATGGTTGCAATGGCAGCATTGACGTCCTTAGGTACGACATCTCCTCGGTACAGCATGCAGCAGGCCATATATTTTCCATGACGGGGATCACACTTTACCATCTGGTTTGCTGGTTCAAAGCAGGCATTGGTTATCTCAGCAACAGACAGCTGCTCATGGTATGCTTTCTCTGCAGAGATAACTGGAGCATAAGTTACAAGAGGGAAATGAATACGGGGGTATGGCACCAAGTTGGTCTGGAACTCAGTAAGATCTACATTCAATGCTCCATCAAATCTCAAGGAAGCTGTGATAGAGCTGACGATCTGACCAATCAATCTGTTAAGGTTAGTGTATGTTGGGCGCTCGATATCGAGATTCCTCCTGCAGATATCATAGATGGCCTCATTATCCACCATAAAAGCACAGTCAGAGTGCTCCAAAGTAGTATGAGTAGTCAAGATGGAGTTGTATGGCTCAACAACAGCAGTAGATACCTGAGGAGCAGGGTAAATGGCAAATTCCAACTTTGATTTCTTGCCATAATCAACAGACAACCTTTCCATAAGCAGAGAAGCAAAGCCAGAGCCAGTGCCACCTCCGAAGGAATGGAAGATCAGAAAACCTTGCAGTCCAGTGCACTGGTCAGCCTGCAATGAAATCAACCAATTTAAATAGCAGTGCACATTTGACTGAATTTATTTTCATTTTGAAATATCAGGAAACGATTTACAAAGTAGTAATGCAACCTGAACTCACCAATTTCCTAATCCTGTCAAGAACAAGGTCAACAATCTCTTTGCCAATGGTGTAATGACCACGCGCATAGTTGTTGGCTGCATCTTCTTTGCCAGTGATCAACTGCTCGGGATGGAAAAGCTGTCGGTAAGTTCCAGTACGGACCTCATCTGAAGTGATTGTAACAGATTTAGATTTGTAATTCAACAAAATACAATCTTACAAATGAGCAACATAATTGTTATTTGCAATAGTTGTCACTTGAAATGTATTTCCATGTTTTGTAGCCTAGACGTTTAAATGAAGGAGGCGTTTAACTAACACAAAAAGATTTGATTACTAGTAACATAGTCACATAGTACACTTCTGGACTCAGGCTGTGGTTGCCTTTGTATCCAGCTCAGTATCACTGCAGACTTCATATATGAGGAAGGCACTGTACCTCACTCAAGTAACTTCAAATAAACACTGCCACTTTCTCCCAAGAATATTATTACAGGGATTAGTGTGTGATACCACTCTAAACATCATTTCCTTTTTGGTGATAACATAAATATTCATATAATGGTGTAAATGGTCATATTCACGATGATCTCAGCTTTAAAATGATATATTAACTTTAAAAATTGGACTGATAATAACAAAGTTACAGGCAAACAGCCACATCGTAGGTAATAATCATTTTAATCAACTTGGCGCCGGCGGTATTCTCTTTCATATTAAGCGCCGGCCTTAAAGGCGTCAGTCAATACGAGGGAGGCGTTTAATGATTTATTATTTATAGCACCCAGCATGTTTTTTATCCTACACCATGTAAAATAAATAGTACACCTTACTTCCTTAGTTTGTTTTTATCCATGCGTTAGCGCAACACACCTCACTTGCATAATCTTCAGGATTGAAGGAGCGAGTTTCATGGAAGATTTAGAATTGTCTAGCCGGCGTCTATTAATCGAGGGGAGGCTACTCTTTGGGCAGAGGCTACAAAACGCGGAAATACGATAGCTTTAAATAACATTTATCATTATACTCACCAACTACTGTTGGTTCTAAATCCACAAACACTGCTCTTGGAACGTGTTTTCCGGCTCCAGTCTCGGAGAAAAAGGTGTTGAAGGAGTCGTCACCGCCTCCAATGGTCTTGTCGCTAGGCATCTGACCATCAGGCTGAATTCCATGTTCCAGGCAATACAATTCCCAGCATGCGTTGCCAATCTGGACACCAGCTTGTCCAACGTGGATAGAGATGCACTCCCGCTGAAAAATAAGAAAATTAACCAAATGTTTACTGGTGTCTAAAGGCGAGTCGTAAGTAGTATAAAAAGTTTTTGGAGCTGCTCGTACGATCTCATATTAAAACAGAACAGATTATAAAATCAAAAAGGTAAGAAATTTGATTGAAATAACAAATTTTCGCATCATCGATGCTTCTCAAGTGAAATAAATGCTAGTCGAAAGCACTTCTTTGCCCTAAAATCGCAAATATATATGTTAAAAAACGTATCCACAGGCAAAAGTATACATATCTTATATGTACTTACCATGTTGAAGTTTTATTGATAAAATCTAAGCGTTAACCTAAGATGATTACGGATAACTTTCCCAAGTTTGTGCTGAGATGTGTAACGGACCTCGACGCAAACGATTCTGATTTGAATCTGGCAGATTTCCGATTTATATACCCGGGTGTAACATATCCATGGCAACAACCATACTTGGTGCAATTTGATTGGTCCTCATTGTAAACATAATTTGTTTATAAAAATGAAAATCTATATTATTTATTTTAATTTATAGATAAATTTTTGTAGGTCCATTATAATTCGAAAAATGAAACTTTTTAGTGTTTCCCGCCTGTAAAATAGAAATTATTTTAACGTGCTGCCATCTGGCGTTGAAAATTTTATCCGGAAGTGGTAAGAATACTTGACGCATGCGCACTTAGACATGTCAATATATGTTGTCAAAAATAATAAATATTTTATTACTTTGTGCACCAACTATACGATTGGATGCATCATTGGAATATAATACTACACTGTGACAATCATTTTTACTCAATAGATGTAATTCTGTGGGCATCTGGTAATTATATATTTCATAACTGCACATTGTTATCATACATGCATATAAAACACATTCAACATTCTTATGCCAATGTATAATCCCTTCATGCAATAAAATTTGGCATTGATTTTTTTTTTGTCAAATTATTAGTGAGTACCTCCTACGAAACGATATGGCGAGCATCTATCTTTACTAAAAATCTTTTTAGTACTGTAACAATGTGTTGTCCGTGATAAGAAAAAAGGAGTAAATAACCAGATAGACTCAATAGATAGACGTTGCGTGTATAGATAGCAATACGCAATCATATTAAGACAACCAAACAATGCATAATAACTTTTTGCGTGATACAGCACTATGCATTTTTATATTCTGTCCATAAACCAGGATCACCTGGCAATCATCTATGCTCTGCCATGTCTGGTTTGGTTAAGTTGTAAGAATGAGAGCCCTGTATGTTAGGCAAACCCCATGACCATTGGCGGGTTTGCACGGCATTCAGGGCTTTGCCGATTAACCAAGAAGTAGTCAATGTAGATTGAAAGGTTCATGTGAATTTCACCAATTCTCCAAAATTGGTGTGATATGCTTAAGTGTAGTGTTATGGTGCATTCGTAACAACTCGTGAGTTCGTATTTTCAAGTTGACAAGTCGTAGGTACGAGTTGTGGCTATTCGATACTACATAACAAATGGGAAATATATCTGTTTAAAAAATTGCATGCAGAGTACACAAACCCGGACTTAAACAAATGGTTTAATATATATCTATCAAACTCATTAATTTGGGAGACTTTTAGCCTGTTGTTATGAATATATGTTATGAAACTGTCTGAGATATTAGAAGAAGTTATCGGTGCCGCCATTTTGTCAGTCAGTGCGCATGCGCACGACCATCTCGTAGTGATCCCTACAGCTCCGAGTTCACTAGTGGTAAACACAAGATAAACCTGTATCGAACGGTTTTCACCACTTGTGAACTCGTGTTTACCAAAATACGAGTTCGTTCCAAACGCCCCATTAGTATACAGTTAGGGCGATTTATTGACAGAATATGAAAATATATAAGATTGTTAATAATCTGCATCATTAGTCTAAATAAGTGGAATAATGAATATTAGTGGTGGATACAGTGGGTAGTTTTCATCAGTCACAAAGAGCCAACAGTAAGCGCAGAGAGGCAGAAGTTCACACCGCACGCGGTCGGCAAGGGGACATGTCCCCCTTTGCATAATTATATATAGATTAATAAGTTATAATAAAAACATCTGGTTATTGAAGATAGCAGTTTTTAAAGTTTGTTCTAATAATTCTATGTGCATTTTATGCTTACACAGATTATTAGATTATCCACTTCTGAGAATGATGGGACAATGGCAGATGCAATAAGCCACAGCTCCATTGACTCTGCTGGTGATGAGTACATTGTGGTGAATGCAGATCCGAAGTTGAAAATAGCAGGTAATGGTGACGCCAACGAGTTGGAAAAGAAACTTAGTGAAGTTCTAACAGACCAAGAGGACGACAACAGTAGAGAACTTTCTGCAGCTGATATAATGGCAGCTTCAGATAAAATGACATCATCTGGTGTCGAAATTAAAGTTCAGGAAGATCAAGAAGAAAGATCACCAGGGGAACCATCAAATCTTGGATATGAAGGTAATGTGAAGTAATAAGATTAACATAATGAACAGAAAAAAAGTAAATATCAGAATATTTCTGCTACTTCCACACATTGGCGTCCATGATTGATACTTTTTTTATCACAATTTTTCAAATTCGTTTGATTGTTCTCATGACATAATGGGCACACCAACCGCGTCAATTGGTTAAAAAGATGCAGACCTAGTTTATAAACTCAAAATGGCTGGTGTCGTCATGAAATTTTAGTAATCCTTTTTATTGCACATAACCTCCATGAAATCAAGTAATTCAAGCGTAAAAAATGTAATTGCATGTGAAGTGAGAAGAAAATCTGTAAATTGGAAGTAACAGAAGCTTAACAGTTGTCACATTGAGAAGAAATGAATCGCAAAGAAACGTAAACAGTCGTAACGTAATTTATTATTTTTTGTGTCTGTGTCCTGATGCAGTCAGTACTGTATTGTTTATGCCAAATTAACCAGAATTGCTACTCAATAAAAGGACGATTTGCTAAAACTTTTTATTCGTCCTACTCAAGATTTTACTAGTCAATACAAGCGAACGAGTGGCTTATCTTGACCCTGTATTAGATTTTTATGGAAATATTGAAATTGTGATAACAGAGTACTCTGTCAGCTTATTTCTATTTAGTGAAGTGATTACGTATATACTAGAGCATACATCTAGCCTTAAATGGATGGCCTGGCTCCCATTGTGTTTTTGATATGCGATACTTTTTCTATATTAATAAGACTAGTGTTTGTATAGCAAATGTAGTATAGTATACATACCCAGCCACCTTTCTCATGATGCTGCGGCCCATTGTCAATATTCTTGAACATATAAAAAAGCCATAAATCATATCTATACTGGCATTCATTATGTGCATACTAAACATATATATGGTCTTTCATTTCAGAAACAGCTGATGCGATTGTATTTACTGGTGTTACTTATCTTGGTTCAGCATCTGTAAATGCACCTCGAAGTGAAATGGAAATCTACAGAAACATGTCGGTTTTGAATGAGCAGTCACAAATGGTTATACCAGTGACATTATCAGTACCTACGAATTCTGAAGGAACAGTCTAGTATGTTATCACTAATCACATAAAACTCAATCAAATGTTAAATGTATGCAGAATTGTAGTGGATTAAATTGTCAATTCTCTATGTTTTTAAAACTTTTTTTTGTTTTTGCCTTGATGGCATTTGATGCACAACGCCGTAACCTGGGGTCCGTATGATGTCCCGGGGTGCCGATAAATGCAAACCCCGGCATGTCGTAATGCCCCGTTTCTCCCGTGATATTTCCGTATATCGGTTGTTGCTAAAAGGCAGACCACCAAAAGAATGACGGCGATGTGCATTTTCGTTTTGTCACAATGTACTAGGTTGGAAATCGAGTTTTAATAAATTAAGAATAAATAAGGTGTTTTTATTGTGACAAAACTTAAACATTTTACTTATGAATATTAACAAAATTTGACACCACAGCAGCCTACCAGTCATCACGGTATGCCGGGGTATTGATGTTGAAAAAAATAATTAATTAGCTCAAAAATGAATTTTTTATTATTTTCACTGGCCAGGGTATCACGGTAACCCGGGTTACGGCGTGGTGCATTATTTTTCAATTACAATGTCATTTTCTTGTTTTTACCCCTACCAGCTATTTTTACGACCAAGTTGAAAAATTTTAAAAATCCTTAAAGATTATGCTCAGTGGATGAACAAGTATGCTTTAATTTTAATTTCATCCACAGCCTGCTTGATCCGGCAAATGGTTCAGAAATAGCAACATACAAGATTCATAGAATTTTGTTCTGTGCACGTGGTCCCACAGACAGCGATGAGCGACATTGCTTTGCATTTACCAACAGCCATGGTTCCTCTGCAGAGTCTGCTGTATTTCAATGTCATGTGTTTAAGTGTGATGCCACAAGTGATGTTGTACGTATTATAATATATAGTGATAGATGTTGAACAATTTTTATTATGTGAAACTTATTTTCTTCTAATAAGAAGCTTTATATTGTATTTTTAGCACGTGGGTAAAATTCTGTACAGTTTTGCCACTGCATTCCGTCGATTACCAAAGTCACCAAGTTCTCTAGAAAACTCTACGATCACCAATGACAATGTATTTCAATTCAGTGTCTCATTAGAATTTAGAGAAGATGATGGAAAAGGAGGCTTTTCTGTTTGTCCAAAAGATAAAAATGTTTTTAAGTTAAAAAAAGACTTAGAGAAAAAGCTTGTTATCGTTGTCAGCCAAGTTTCACTCAATAGAGAGCTGAAAGTTGAAAGGTTTGGATTTTTTTTTCTTAAAATTATTCTTTTTAAATTCTAGACCATGAAACCATAAGACATTATGAAAAGCATTTCCATAAAAATGCATAAATCATCAGAAGTTATAAAACGTATTTGATTGAAAAAAAAATAAATAAAAAATGCAAGTTGTTTTTACTATGAAACTACTAGATATCTGAATTATGTAAAAGGTCCTTAATTCATCTACAATAAAAGATCTTTTATTTCATTTGGATATTTACAAAAATTAAGTCACATTTCAGATTTAGACATGAATATTGTCAAGTTGTGAATACAGGTGCTTGGTTAAAGCAGCAATCCTACACTAAAAGCTAATATATATTTGTTTCATTTGAAACTTGTTCTTCATTGATATGAATTAGCAAGAAAATAGGCGTTTCAATTCTAATATGACAATTAAAACATTTATTTGCATAACATACATTTTATTATTTCTAGATTATCTGGGATGATATGTATATAGTAAACCGGAGTTTAATGCTCATTTGTTACAGATGTTTTGGTCTACTCTTGAGTCCTGGTCGGAATGTGCGTCATAATGACATGCACTTGATTGATATGGTGAGCATGGGAGCGGGCAGTGACGGCAAGTCCTACACCATCTCTGGCCATTGGGATCCAACTGACCCCAGCTTTCAGATACTTAATACTGAAACACCTAGTGGTTAGTAAACAATTTGGTCTTTTATTTAAAGCTAGTCTACTTCTTTATTCAACAACAACAACACGCTAGTTTCCTGTTGTCTTAACTCTTTGACGGTCGCCGTATTTTGGACGTGTGACGTACATTCACATTACACAATGTCATTGATTTTCAGATTTTATTGTCGTAGATACTGCGAGTTCTACAGGTATACTGAAGAGTCCAAATAATATTATACTTACACAGGAGACATGAAATGCGACAAAGATTCTTATTTTCACACTTACAACTCATATTATTATACATTTTGAACGAAATAATAATCGTAACCACCCGAGATTTCGCTCCTCGATTCAAAACAATGCCATTTGACAGGCCTAGGTGATCCGATGTTATGGTATGAAAGCAAGGTGTTTTGTAACATATAACCTACCATTCTCTGCAGAATGGCATACTACATGCTGTTAAATTGATAATATTAATATCGGACATACATTTCATTCACAAAATAAGAGATTACAGTCCCGTTGCTTTGTCGGCGTGTCCATTGTCGAGTGATCGTGCATTTGCTGCCAAAACTCCCACTATTGCGACATTTAGACTAATCACACATTCCTGACACTTTCCTTGTGTATTCTATATCGTGTCCGCCAAACACTGGTGGATATTATAAATGTTTCCATTTCATCATTATCGTTGAAATCTACATTTTACAGAGAAATATTTTCAGTCTATGTTCCTTCCATGCTTACCTCCATGTTAGCTGTCATTTCGTCATCGGAAACGCTTGTGATTGGCTGAAACAGTAGCCTTGCCCCAGCAAGCGTGTTTTGCAACGCTACTATGCTTGATGAACGCTGTTGGCAGAGGATACAGCCTCGGAAATGGCCATAAACACACAAAATATAATGAAGGAATAAATTATTTTTGTGAGGTCAGGGTTCACCGCATGCTAATGAGTTGTTTACAAATAGATAGAAAAATGGACGTCCAATCTTTTGACACTAAAGCAGATGAGGGTTTCGGACGACAAATAATTAGATTTAGTGGTCAAAGTTGAGTACCGAAAACTGGTGTTTCATCTCTAAGTATGTCTTCTTTGAAAAAAATATATTATTTACTATAAAAAGTGGTTTATATCGAAATAAGTGATGACTAATGAATGTAGTAGGCGATTTTGAGTCACCACGTAGTCTCTTTTACAGACGCCAGCTGACTTTCGGCACAAGGCGCTCAATCACCAGTACGTCTGTCAACGTGAACTGAAGTGCAGTATCGGGACTTTTGATTGGTTGCATTTGCATCCTCAATCTACAGCGTAGACACGCATTTCACGTATCAAAACATTGTTGATACATAAAAACAGCGCCTCTAGCGGTGTCTTTGAGAGTTACGGCCAGATTTTGACCATAAGTCCAAATCAAACCACTAGAGGCGCTGCCAATCACCACTTTAATAATATACAATTTACAATATCCATGATTAAGAAACACAAATAAATATACAAGATAAATACCAAAAGTCCATTCATAAATAAAAATAAACAAAGTCACGCTCACAAATCACAATATAAACAAAATACGTAACAATGACGTCACACACCAAATATGGCGCCGACCAATCAGCGTACATGATACAGCAGATGCGGTTTCTGATTGACAGACCTTCTGATCGAAGGATGAAGGTCTGTTGTGGAGACTAGTCACCACGTGGCCTTGTATGATGCATGTGACAAACGCTTTGATAGTTATCGTTTGATAGTTACGTATGTTTTAGGCTTATTTTAAGGCATGCATTAAGGCATAAATGCCTTTCCGACCGTCAAAGGGTTAAAATATGCATTGGTCAATTATGGGTTAACCACCTTTCGATGCTGGGGCCAATGGTAACATCAGCAGAGGTGCATTTGCCAGAAAGCTGATTTGACACTGTTTGATGTTTACGTAAATGGTATTTGGTTGATATACCTGAGACCAAACATATTTTCATTAATTGCAAAAGTTCATGTAATTTACATCTAAATTGTGGCATCCAGGTGATGATATAAAGCTAACCAAACGGTAACATTTATTCCATACATGAAGTTTACTATGCATGACCATTGTGACATTGTCAATTCTTCACTTCCCAGAAGCGCAGGACGTGATGCGCAGTAGAATTAATCAATACCAATAATCTCATTACTATTTCTAGACTAACATGACTTTAGATATTCTAAGGTAATTTTCGCGTATCACTTATCCTATGTCATACATGGAAAGTACTTTTCTAATAGAATTTTGAGTGAGGATTATGAATCTGTAATCGGATTTTAGTTAGCATTGAAATTGACGAAGATATTGGCAAAAGACCGGTCTTTACAGACGACCTGTGTAGGCTGCGATTAATACATACCTGCAAACCTCAATATTATGAAGAATGCACGCCTCAAACATGATTCCTAATAGAATTTTGAATGAGGATTACGAATCTGTAATCGGATTTTAGTTAGCTAGAAAATTGACGAAGTTATCGGCAAAAGCCGGCCCTTGGTCAATTTTATAGACAGCCATGATTGGAGCAAAGTTGAGAACTTCACTATTATGAAGAATGCACGCCTCAAATAGATGTATTTACTCAATTTTCCAACGTCTATCAGCGTGACAGCCATCAATTTTATGTAGAACACACATTTTGAATGATATGCCAATAAATGCTATTTTAAATGGGCTTATAACATACACCGGAAGAATGCCATGGACTTTTGTGTCTCAAAATAAAATAAAAAAAGACAAGTGCGCATCTTTTCTACGCAACTGAGAAATGAACAATAAGATACTACACATTGGCAAATGTTGATTGAGAACAAAATATATTAATTCTGCTAGAGTATATTAGGAAGGCCTCGTTTAAAAATCAAAATTATTCTAATTTATTCATTATATTATTTGTATTGCAGATACCCGTGTGTTTTTAACAATTGCAATTGACTTGGTTATTGTGGGCATCCAGGAGCCAGTGCGTTTTTTGATCGAAACCAAAGCGAAGATCTTCCCGACAAATGAGCGTTTCTGGTACTTCAGCAAGAAGCCACATGTTGAAAACTTTACCTTGAAGCTAAAAGAAGTAAGCCAAGTCAGTGAGCCTTCAATAGTTCTTACTATTGTGCCACTCTTGTTCTATTCTGTGTAGTTTTGCACAATTACATTTTTTTTCCAATTCGGTTTCTTTGATTGCTTGAAAAAAAGTTCATTTGACAGTGATTGCTGATTATTTTTTCTTGCTACCACTAGTGCACAATTTTATAGCAGTTTGAAAATGCTATATAAAGCACAAGTTTATCAGTTGATGTATGAACACACCTTTATAAATATATATATATATATATATATATATATATATATATATATATATATATATATATATATATATATATATATATATATATATATATATATATATATATATATATATATATATATATATATATTTAGATAGCAAAGTTCTGCATTAATCCTCATTATTTTTTAATCAACCCTTATATATCTAATTATTTTTACCAATGTTATTACATGTATTTATGTTGTGCAGATGTTTTATGTCAATACTTAAATTGCTAGTATACTATTGAAATGTTTGACTTGTAGCTATCGCTGAGCACTTATCTATACTATGACTGAGTATGTTGAAGTTGAGTTACGCATTTAACTTTGTCACTTTTAGCAAGAAAACTGTAACCCAACAAGCTCAAGTTCAGCAGAAATGCAGTATGAAGTAGTGAGCATTGAGAGTCAGTCCGATGTTGATCGCCGCAAGTCTGGTATGACCTTGACATTGTCTCCAACTAAGCTTCCTCCAGGCAACATTCCCACACCAGGGGACCCTGATGATGATTCAGGTAATTAGTAATAAAAAGAATAAAGATTCTTGTTTTCTTTTCCCAATATCTTCATGATGTGAAATCTTTCTATAATTTTGCTCTAGTTTAAAAGTACCATTTATGTCAATAAATGGACAAACCTCTTGATCACTAATTGTAACCCATCGGATCAATATTGGCCTCGACGAAAATAACTATAATCCTACCCTCTTGAGCTTCCGAAAGCCGACCTCGGCCCTCTCCGCGCATGCTCTTCCTCCTTCGGATGCCAACTTTCAAACGGAACGGATGTTGGGAAATTTAGCTGGTCTTAGATGACTTTTGAAGTGTTAATTAATTTTGAAAGGAGTATACCTTTTATCTTTAGTTTGGTCTAAACTATTGTAAGGTAGGTACACCTTTTTTGAAGGGTGTCAAGCCGAATATACTGCAGAATTTATCGTGAACTTTAAAGGTTCTAGGCGATAATGGCGGACATATGCTGCGGGGCGTGGTTGAAGGTCACGCAGGGTTGTTGTCCGTGTACACAATATTTTTGTTTTCATGGAAAAGTATTGTCTTTCATAGTGTTAATATTTTTAAACTAAGGCTCTAGAATATATAGATAATATGGGTCTCGGGTTCTATCAGGGAACGCTGGAGATTTCATTTATTGGCTAATTTTTTGTTTAAGAACATTTGGAAATACTGATATGTCCCAGGTTTACAGGTTAATAATTAATTGGCTTTAATTAATATCTTAATTTGTCTAGAAGTATTTATTCTTCCAGCCGTCAGTCATGGATAAGGTTTCGCTATCAGAGGGATGTTAGACCTATGACATGATTGAGTTTAGTACAGACGTAATGATAGTTGCATATATTGCTTAATCGCATAAATGTGTGTGCACGGAGGTTATGCAATTAAGCAATCCCGTCTGTATGATAATGCAGATTTTTAAATGAGTCTCAGGTTCTATCAGGGAACGCTGGAGATTTCATTTAATGGCTAATTTTAAAGACATTTTGAAATTCTGCTATGTTCCTTCCAGATGTCTTTG
>CM032660.1:12537529-12557844 GCA_019095985.1 Streblospio benedicti
ATTTTAAAAAGGGGGGGGGTGAGGTTTCTAGTCCCTCCTTTTTGGCTAAGACTGAGTTAGTGGCAAAGGGAGGGGATGTATTGAAGGGTGTGACTATTACATCTCTGAGAAACTTCTTGGGAGAAGGAATGGAGGAGATGTGAAACTTTGTCCTGTGAGGGCCTTGAGATATTATTTTCTGATGACTGAAGACATGACAAGAGGAAGGAAATTGTTGTTTCTGAGCCTTCAACCGGAGAAGAGAGAAATTTCCAAGGCAATTATTTCTAGATGGCTGAGGACAGTAGTAATAGAATGTTATAAACTTTCCCAACCCTCACATAGACAGTTACATAAGGTTAAAGCTCATCAAGTGAGATCGTTAGCGACATCATGGGCTTTCTACAGGAATTCGTCCATGGAGAAGATCCTAGAGGCTGCATCCTGGAAGTCACACAATATGTTTACTTCATGCTACCTACGGGAGCTGTCCATGGGGCAAGTACAAGACGGTCGTCATAAACTGGGTCCCATGATGACAGCTCTTCATGTAGCTTGAGGTGGGTCTAAAAGCCTTACAGATGCCAATATTGCCAGTTAAAACCTTGCTAGTACTAACCATTTGAATAAATATGAAGAATATTGATGGAATGGTTAGGAGAGGTTAAGAATACATGCTTAGATGTAAATGATAACTGGTACATTATGTGACGAGTATTTCAGAAATCGAGTTCATGTAATGAGAGGCAGCAGGTTAAGAATACATGCTTAGATGTAACTAATAACCGGTACATTATGTGACAAGTATTTCAAAAATCGAGTTCATGTAATGAGATGTAGCAGAGAGATGGAGTTTTTTCCCTTCCCTCCGCCTTTATGCTGCATTCTACAATTAGTGGTCAAGAGGTTTGTCCATTTATTGACATAAATTGGATATTTTATGTAATGAAATTATATTTGTTATATAAATACAAACCTCTTGACCACGTCAAAGACCCTCCACACCTCCCCGCAGAAATCTCTCCTCTGCTTCACATGAGGTCTTGTTCCGTTCGAAAGTTGGCAGAGGAAGGAGGAAGAGCATGCGCGGAGAGGGCCGAGGTCGGCTTCCGGAAGCTCAAGAGGGTAGGATTATAGTCATTTTCGTCGAGGCAAATATTGATCCGATGGGTTACAATTAGTGGTCAAGAGGTTTGTATTTATATAATAAATACTAATTTTATTACATAAAATATCCATTTGTAAACATTTGTAGCTATTGTATCAATTAAGTGGTACGTGTAATTCAACTTTCAAAGTATAGCTAAGTTGTCTTATAAAGGGTAGACAATAGTTCTTACTTAACTTTGATGAACTTTTATCTTGCTCAGTTGAGTACAATATTGTAAATATAGACTGTTTCAAAGGTAATACAGTCGGACCCGTTTTACTCGAGCTCGCATAAGTCGACCAGCCCGCCTAAGTAGAACACATTTTAATTTCCCTTCAAACTTACTATTGATTGCTACTAAAAATAACCCGCTTATTTCGACCCTTTTAACTCGAGAAACCCGTGTTATTCGAGCCAAATCTCACTTCCCTTCGAGGCATTAACCCACTTATCTCGACCAAATGAGAATTTAGCGTCGAAATATTCGTAGTTTACACGCAACAAACTGGCGCACATGCCGACCAAACAATAGATCAAAGAACGCTGCCTTACTATGATTTGCCGGTGAACGGGTGGTCAACTTCTCTGATTAATTCTTTGATACTTACTAGTGGTCAACAGCTTTGTTAGTACTTGCGTAATAATGACCAGTCAAGACAAAGGCGTAGTAAACCTCTAACCGCAGTGCTAACACCGAAGTATTAACACCGAAGTGCTATTTAAACCATGTTTGTTGACAGAGCCTTCGTCAGAGGCGGGAGGGTGAAACAGCTAGCAGTTAAGAGCTTTGAATTAGTACTCGGGTAACAATGACCATTCAAGACAAAGGGCTTTGTACAAGTGTACTATTAACCGATGAAACCGTAGTAGAAAGCATGTTTCTTTGTGTATGCAGCCATGTTTGTTTAAGGACATGGTGAGAAGGTCGGAATACTGTTATAAAAACCCAGAACAGCCACTGTCTACCATCACACGTAGTACGAGTACCATAGCGACCACAACACATATTTCTTGCATTATCGCTCATTGGGTTGTTGAAGACATGTTTCTGATAACTCGACGTTCTGAAAACTCGAGGTCGTCAATCTACTCCCTTCAAATTCGACTTAACCGGGTCCGACTGTATCTCATATTGGTTGTGATAGCATTGTGTGTGTGACCACGGAAAGAACCATTGACTCTGTGGCTTGGGTCTTGTCAAATCTACCACTTGTTTTGATTTTTTTTTTCTTGAGTTATGGATTATATAATGATAATTGGATGGTATTGTAGAGAATGATGAGCCTTTGCTGAGTGGTTCTGGGGTGGTGAGTAAAGAAGTGACAGATGAAAACCTACTTGAGGCTTGGCATGATGCACTTACAAAATGGCATCAGAATCTCAAGCAGAGACCTAAAAATGTAAGCAATGCTGCATGATAAATCATATATGATGTGCATTCTTCTCCGTACATTTCAACATCGCAAAATATTTCTTACCTCTGTCTTTATTTGTGTAGGTAAATGCATTGGTCAGAAAAGGTGTGCCAGAAGCTCTAAGAGGGGAAGTGTGGCAATTGTTGGCAGGCTGTCATGACAATGCTGAAATGCTTGAGGATTACAGGACGCTCATTACAAAGGTAACGCACATTTGTTGTAGACGCTATTAAAGGTCCACAGATTTTTCTAAATGGGATTTTCCAAATTGAATAGTAGGTCAAGTAATGCTAGGAGTCCACTCGGTCGCCACATCCAGATCCGGGGTGACAGGGAGTGGGGGCCTTCCCTTTTTAAACCAAGAATACTGTGTAGTGGCTCACGCGATATTAGTCGTAACTTGGAACAACAGCAGAAGATCGTCAAGTATAACTTGCTCCAACATGTTGCATCATTTTGCCTCAGTTTCACTGTATGAAACCCGACGATGGTTATTTCCCAATAACCATCGCCATTTAAATAGGTCACTCTCTCGATTTGGCCATAATAATAGATATTATCCAGCCTAATCCGCAAGGTAAGTCAGACTTAATATCCGTATATTTAAAGTGCATATTCAAGCACAGGTACGATATGTTTTCAACTGCCAACAATTTGTTATTGCTGCGTGCGAGTCAGTTAAAGTTACATTCAATGACGATGGTTATTTATAACTTTGACAAAGGTTACTGTGTTTATATTTCTAACAATGACGATGGTTATTAAACAGGTCTTTCATTTAATATAGTGGTCTATTGCGTTTATATAAGCTTGAGATACTATTAGAATATTACCACTAGAATATATATGTGTAACCACTAACCTACACCCTTTCATAAAAACGTCATATAGTCACTGTCTACTTAGCCTCTTAGTTGGAATTTCCTCTTTCAAATAAGTAAATATGGGTTGACTCTGCAAACATTATCAATTTCCATTTTTATTCCTACATATTCATCTAGTACTCTAGTGTATGTATGTACTAGTGTGTATGTACAGTATCATAAGCAACGTAGCCTGGTACTATATATCATGTATAGATCTAGCCGTACGTTATTATCATATTCAGGTTTGGCGTAGATCTATAATCTATAATCCATAATATAGTAGAGAAACGTCAAGCGTACGCGTAACGTCGGTAAAATAACCCATTAGAAGCCTTATAACAAGGCATTACAAATGCCAGCATGAGGTTTCTGTGCAGTTGGTTTAAATAATTGATATGACACTTGTCCCAGTAACCATCGTCCCGAAAATAAGTAACCATCGTCCCAACAAAACAGCACTTCAAAATAACCATCGTCATTTTGGGTTTCTTTTATACTAAAATACCCGAGTTTTAATGCATTTACGTAAAAAAACAAGGTCGACACGCGTAGCATACTTCATGTACTACCCGTGTAACACGTGTGATTAAAGGTAGAGTTCAATATGACAGAATTGTTCAACGTTAAAGTCACGAATCGAGATGACGAAGGTTACTAATGTTTCTGACAGTGAGTTTGCGCCAAAACAAGTTTACCCTGTTGGCTGGTGTCACTTACTCTGATACATGGCTCTGATACATGGCTACTTTGTTCATTTTGGTGACTGTGTGGCTACTTTTTGCTGAAATTTGCATGAACAAAATTTTAAACAATTTGATATTCTTTTGCTGCCAAATACATGTTTGACACCACACATACGTTCTTTTTTTACTTTAGCAGACTATTCAATTGTCAATCTAAATCTACTATGAACATTTTTAATATGAATTTAACTTTTGTTGCTATCAAAACTATTGAAAAAGTCCTTGAAAAAATGTTTAACACATCAACATCAACGACAAATAAAAAATAATGAATAGCAAACAAGAACTAGATTAAATCAAGTAAAACAAATTCTTGTCTTACATACCAAATATTGTATACAACCATGCAGAGGCCCACGGTCCTGTAGGTTGAAAATATGTGAATCTATGGGGTGGGCTTTTACATGAATTTGTATTTTTATTGAAATTTTAATGGTGTAAATTTGAAATGGTCCAAATCTTTGGGTTGGGACTTTAGATTGGAATGGGCCCTTGGACAGTTTCATGTATGATTTTAAAGAAGTAACAAATTAATTCAATATAGTGGGCCTGGAAACCCAAAAGAACTATGCATTATGCTGTAGATATCTTGTCAACAATGTTACTTCTAATATGTAATCGAATTATTACATGAATTTGATGATTTTTGCTCTCTAGGATTCTGCATGTGAGCAGGTGATCCTGCGAGACATAAACCGTACATTCCCAGCACATGATTATTTCAAAGAAACCGGTGGCATCGGTCAAGACTCACTATATAAGATCAGTAAGGTAAGCATTTTGTTCAGACCAGGCAGCTTCCATAAGGCCTACATATTTTTATTAACGCCTTCTGTTTGAAATTACGTAGAATTTTACATGTTCACCTTTCGGTGGAATTAAATGAGATGTCATATATTTACAGGATTTTTTCAAAGCCATCCCTATGGCACTGAGTGCACCAAAACTATGTAACATGATGAGTACATATAAATAGAGTTGTCGCAATGTCGATTAAATGAAGTGTTTTCTACAATTCCTTCTCGTAGAATCATGCCATCATCCTTTTCACAGACGACCTTAACACATCTTGTGCATTTACGATTGAATGAGATCAATATTTTATGGCCAGCTCTGTATCATTCTACATCTATATATTTTTTAAAGTAATATATGACATCTGATTTCTTTTTAAAATGTGATGTATACGCAGCTGATTAATTATTGATTACTGATTATTTTCTTCAGGCATATTCAGTTTTTGATGAGGAGGTGGGGTACTGTCAAGGCCTCAGCTTTTTGGCTGCTTCTTTATTATTGCATGTAAGTTTGATGTAGTTATGAATTTACTCTGTATGAGTGGATAGTATGAGCTTTGTCTTTCCTTTTAGTTAGATGACTGTTTTAAATCTTATCAAATTAAACCTTTTTAGATGCCAGAGGAGCAAGCATTTTGTGTTCTAGTGAAGGTGATGTTTGATTATAATCTACGTGACCTGTTCAAGCAAGGCTTTGACACACTGCATCTCAAATTCTATCAACTTGAGCGATTAATGCAGGTAAATGCATTTTTATGTATTGCATCTCATGAAGCACTGTAATGTTGCTTATTAAGTCTACGACAGAATTTAAAAAAATTATTTATGTGTCAAATGTGCTTCAATTTTCTGAGATTTGAAAAGAATGTATGAAACTTAAGATTCTGTTGACATGTCCACACTTCTGATGTATTGGAATACATTATTAATTCAGTGAGAATATTCATTCATGTATAATTTTGTTTTAGGACCAATTACCCGAGTTATTTGATCATTTCCTTGAGCTGGGTTTAGAGGCACATATGTATGCTTCTCAATGGTTTCTCACACTGTTCACTGCCAAGTTTCCACTCTCCATGGTGTTCCACATCCTTGATCTTTTCTTATGCGATGGAATTGATGTAATCTTCAGGGTAGCTCTGGCTTTACTTAAGGTAATTATACTGTTATTTTATGTATTCAATATATGATATGCCTATATAGTGTTGTCCTCGCAATTCTTAATTTCATCAGGGCGCGAAGCGCCCGCAACAGATGAAATTATAATTTTATGAGGGAACGTAGTTAGATATAATAAGGCATTTTCTTCCAAAATGCTGTCATGCGACCATTTTTAAAGTTTATTAAACTTTCGAACTCATGTTCGAAACATTTTCTTCTTCCGTCGTCTGCAGTCAAGTCTTTAAATTTTTCTGTCGGTTTTTACCGAGTTTGGTTAAATTACTTTGTCGAGACAACCCTCACCATGTTCGAAGGCCTCAATAGAGTGCCAGCGGCCGATTGAGACAATTCTTCCAAAATGCTGTCATGCGACCATTTTTAAAGTTTATTAAACTTTCGAACTCATGTTCGAAACCAAACTCGGCGTGCGCATGCGCAAACACTTTTTCTGTCGTCCTACTTCACTAGTCAAGTCCAGTAGTTTGCTCCCCAGGTACGTGAAGGGGAGCAAATAGGTAGCTTAAATGAGGTTGAATAGAGTGGAAATATTTGTTTTCCACAGTACAAGGGCACTTGCCTCGTAACCAACAATGAGCATTATAGGGTTACCCAAATTAAGTTGGATCTATATTTCTACGTTGTATTTACCACCTATCCCAGAGTTCAAAGGGCACTCACCTGTTATTGTTCTTTGCTCGGGTTGTGGTAACAACAAGATCAGTAAACCAACATATGTACAGTGGTGACAACGAACATGTAGCAACAAACTCAATGGTAACTCGAACATATATACATATATATATCTTCATCCTCTTCTATCTTCTATTTATTTGCTGAAAACGATAGAGGGAGTCCATGTCATATGGGTAAACTTTGTCCGGGTAAAGTACATTGTTATTGTTGATAATGATATCACTTAAGTTTCCAAATAAGATCTTAAGTCTTATTTCTTAAACTTTACAATTGTTCAAAATTTATATCTATGTGCAAGTATGTCTAGAAGTATAAATGTACATATTTATTTCATACTACTTGCCTGATACATCTTGGGTGTGGTGGGCGGGCTTATTATATCTAACTACGTTCCCTCATAAAATTATAATTTCATCTGAAATTAAGAATTTCATTTCAGGAACTCCGTTAGATATAATAAGGCATGTTCAAAGCCGAGTATACTTACCTTTGTGCAAGATAGCTTGCGCTATCTCCTGCGACTTTCCCACGATGGCCTTTTGTCTATTGTAAAATTTATTGAAAGTGTTAGCATTTCGCCAATTTGCCCACGACAGGATCTCCGAAGCGGAAAACCCCAGTGCTGCTGCTTTGGATGTCGACGCTGATCTTGTCGAGTGACCTTTGAATTCTTTGGTGTTTATGCCTGCCATCTCAAGGCCCTTTACTAGCCAGCCTGAGAGGGTACTCGGTGCTACTGGATTGTGCGGGTTCACATAACTGAGTAAAAGCGTTTGTTGTTCTTCTGAGATACGCCAGGATCTTGACCTGTTAATGTATGTTCTCAAGCAACTAAGGACACACAGCTTATTATCTTCTTCGAATCCCCTGAAGGTCATTTTGATGACTTTGGGATTCGACTTACGTCTTGTTTTGGATAGACCTGTTTGATGGAATTGAATCTCTTCGCCCAGGTCTACCATGTGTCTCATATTTAGTAAATGAAGGTCTGATGCTCTGCCTGCTGACGTGAGTGCTAAGAGCATTGTTAACTTCCATGATAATGACTTATCGTCCAGCTCAGTATTCTCTGACTGAGATCTCCAAAAGGTGAGGACAGCATCTACATCCCAGGTGCTAGTGTACCTCGTCTGAGGTGGTCTCTCATTGAAGACTCCTGACATGGCTTGTTTCACCGACAGGTGCTGACCTATGGGCTGGCCTTCATATCCCTTGTGCCATGCTGATATAGCTGAGCGATGGCTATTGATTGTGCTGTATGCATATCCTTTTTGGAATAGCGAGGTTAAGAACTCTATTACAGACTCCACAGGGGCTGAAAACGGATCCATCCCCTTGACCCCACACCAGCTGTTCCACTTCTGCCAGCCTGAGTTGTAGGCCACTCGCGTCCCTCTTCTCCATGATTTGGACAAGAGGTCTGCTGCTTGTTGCGAAAGGCCTCTCTCTTGTTGATGGCGCCTGAAACTGTCCAGGCCGCTAGAGATAATGTCCCCTCTGCTAAGAGGGGGTGAATCTGACCGTTCGGGTTTGAAAGCAATTGATTGTACTGGGGTAGCAGTATTGGGTAAGCTATTGACAGCTGTAGAAGTTCTGCATACCAGGGTTGGGTCGGCCACACTGGCGTAATTATGATCAATGTGCACCGATCCTGTCTGACTTTGGCCAAGCATCTCCCAATCATGCAGAACGGCGGGAAAGCGTACCCTATTTCGTTCCCCCAATGCATTGTCAGTGAGTCCACTGCCACTGCATCTGGGTCCGCTTTCCAACTCACGAACCTGGGCAGTTGTGTGTTGCTTCTGGAAGCAAAGAGGTCTATGGTGCATCTCCCCAGGCGGTTCATCAGTTGCGAGAACACTGCTGGATCCAGTTTCCAATCGCTGCTCTCTCGCTGTCGACGAGACAATTCGTCTGCGATCTGGTTCTGACAACCCGGTAAATACTCCGCTGTCAACCAAATCCTCCTGTTGTTGCAGAAGGACCATATTTCCTTCGTCAGATCTACAAGAGAGGACGACTTCGTGCCCCCAATTTGTTCAGGTGGGCTACAGTCGTAATATTGTCTGATCTGCACAAGACATGAATGTTCTTGTGTTTCGTTAGGAGTGTTCTGCACGCCAATAGCACTGCCTTCAGTTCCAGGCAGTTGATATGCAAGCTCTGCTCCTCCAAAGTCCATAAGCCTGCTGCCGTCGGACCATTCACTAGTCTTGCTCCCCATCCTGTATTGGATGCATCCGTCTCCATCCAGACACTCGGAGGCATCAACGAGATTGCTTTCCCATTGGCCGTTTTGAGGTGAAGGAGCCACCATCTGACTTCCTCCTTGGCCTCCACTGACAAGAGGATTCGTGTCTCATAGGACCTCCCCCGCAGCAACCCTTCTGTCTTTAGCATCTGCAGTTTCCTGTAATGCAGTGGAGCTTGCATGACCGCTGGTGCTGCTGCTGCCAGCGTACCAATCACTTTTGCCAGCGATCTCACAGTATGTGATTTCTTTCTGAGTGTCTGTTGACACATTGACTTTATGGATGACACTTTCCTCTCCGGGAGGCGAAGCATCATCTCCTTTGAGTCCAGCATGACTCCCAGGTACTCTATTTCTTGTGTTGGGGTCAATATTGACTTCCCCGAATTTATCACAAATCCTAGTCTCTCCAGTAAAAATTTCACTGAATGTGTTATTACTATTAGTTTCTCGCGGTTCTCGTTTAATAGTAAAATGTCGTCGAGATAAATGACCATTCGAATCCCTAGACGCCTGAGGAAGCTCAGTACGGGCTTCAGAAGCTTTGTAAAGATTCGTGGAGCTGACGCCAGACCGAATGGTAGTGCCACATATTGGTAAATCTCCTTCTCTATCCAGAAGGTTAGGAATTTCTGATCTTGTTGATTGATTGGTACACTCAGATATGCATCTTTGAGGTCCAGCTTCGTTAGCCAGTCGGCTGGTTGTATTAACGTTTTTACTACCTCTAAATTCTCCATTTTGAAATGTCTGTATGGGACATAAAGGTTCAATGGCTTTAGATTGAAAATGGTTCTTTGTGAACCATCTGGTTTCTGTCTCAGGAACAGGTGTCCTATGAATTTTGGTGGTTCGTTCGACAATCTTTTTACTACTACACCTTTGTTTATAAGTCTTTTCACCTCCTCTTTGAGGAGTGGGTTGTGAGGCTGGGGTCTTTTGATAGACCCCTGGATCTGGCCTGACGGCACTTGTATCAGTTCTAAGGACAGACCCTGTACAATGTTCAATATAACTGGTTCTGAGGTTAATCGTTTCCAGTTGTTGAGGAAGAATGACAGTCTTCCTCCTATGAGATCTGAACTCACCTGTATGTTTTGTAGATCCAGATTCAGCAATTCTGGTAGAAGACTTACCTCTCTGTCGTTTTGAGGTATGATGTTTCTGATTATAGGTACAATCTCTATTTTTGAATCTAACAAACCTGGTTTTTCCT
The DNA here is from genome assembly GCA_019095985.1 of Streblospio benedicti. Taxonomy (NCBI): domain Eukaryota; kingdom Metazoa; phylum Annelida; class Polychaeta; order Spionida; family Spionidae; genus Streblospio; species Streblospio benedicti. Next base: position 12,547,801 of record CM032660.1, read on the forward strand.
CCCCTGAGCGTCTTGCCCTTCTTGTTGGGCCGTCCACTCTGGTAGTTGAACTGCCCCGCCGAATCCAGGTTGACTTTCGGGGGCGCTGGGGAAAAGGGCTTGTTCTGTAAACTAGATGCGTAATTAGTTTTCTGCACAGTCGGTGGTTTACCAGAGGTTGTGATTCCAGGTTTTGGTTTTGGCTTCACAGTTGGGCAGAGAACTGATAGACCTTTTGTGGCCTTATCTTTCCCTTTCTCTACCATTTTAATAAAATCATCACCGAACAGTTGTCCCCCATCTGCGAGGTATTTACTATATCTGCTTAGCACTTTCCGTGCCTTTTTATCGTCTCTAGATAATGTAAATAGAGCCCTTTTTCGCCTCAGATGGTTAAGGGCCACATTTGTTTGGCCAGAAAAAAGCACGGCTGGTTCTGCCAAGCGTAGAAGCTTGTTTAGGCTGACTTTGGAGCCATCTTCCCTGTGTGAATCTAGTAAAAGCCACAGTTTTCCCAAAGGACCCATGATTCTCAATGCTTTCTTTTGAATGAACTTCAGCTTGTTATCTAGACTTATAAAAGCCTCTGCTGGATTTTTGGGAACATTTTCAATTATGTTGTCTCTAATAGTTTCATCTAAGCCTGGAGCTTCTAGGAAAGAATTAGAAGGGACAGGAACCTTTTTTATGGTGTCCTGAAGGTCTTGTTCTGTTAGAAATTCTGTGAACCTTGCTTTGGCGTAAACCTTACATTTACCTTTAAGACGCCATGAACTGGCTTTTTTAGTAGCAGGGGAGAACATTATATAATCACTATCATCTCCAGAGCTACCAGAACTATTAGAGTTACTGGACACAGAGGGAGTTCTCTTAGAACGTTTTTTCCTCTTTGTTTGAGGCATAAGAGAAGGTGAGCTGTCAGCTGAACTATCTCTAGTTTTGCTATGTTTGCCTTTACGTTTTTGGCTCCGACCAGACCTAACAGAATTCTTTTCAAATTCACTAAATTCACTTACAGCAGCCAGGCCTGACATTGGGGTGTCTGAGTCCACAGACTCCTCCAGAGAACTCTCCTCCACAGGTCGCTTGTCTTCCAAGCTTTTGGAGGAGTGGGGCTTGTCTTTCAAGCTTTTGGAGGAGTGGGGTGTAACCTTGGCCAAGTCTGGCATCCCCTGACTGCTCACTTCTATGTTATCATTCGTTGTGAGCATGTCTCCCGCCGGTCCCTGGCTCTCCATTACGGAGGCCTGACTTTGACGGTCATTTATTGTCTCAATCGGCCGCTGGCACTCTATTGAGGCCTGGCTTCGATTGGAAGATGGTGAGGGTTGTCTCGACATGTTGAGACATAATACAAGAAAACTTACCAAACTCGGTAAAACCGAAAAAAACACACTCAATACACAGAAAAATTTTAGGACTTGACTGCCACGTAGACGACGGAAGAAAAAAGTGTTTGCGCATGCGCACGCCGAGTTTGGTTTCGAACATGAGTTCGAAAGTTTAATAAACTTTAAAAATGGTCGCATATTACAATTTAGTTTTGGCAAAAACAAAATAATATTCATATAATTTTTATTCTTATTGTCATTACCATTTATTATGTCTAAAAGTATTTTACTTGTTGGCTAGTATCTAGAAATTAAGTTGAAATATAAATGATTATGCATTTTGATTTTGTGAATTAGCAAGGAAAACAAAAAATAATTATAGCTGTTCCTTTCAAACTCACACACAAGTGACTGTTGTGTTTATATAAGTGAAGATACTTTTCTCAGCACTCACTTTTCTTTCAGACATCTCGTAAAGAATTAGTAGTACAGGATTTTGAAGGCGTTTTGAAGTACTTTAGGGTTTCACTACCTAAAAAGTACCGCAATGTGGAAAACTCCAATGAACTCATTTCAACAGCTATATCACTCAAGGTTGCTTTTGATAATTCAAAATATATATTTTTTGTGAATAGAGTTCATAAAGTTCTACAATTTTGTGTGAATTGCTAAAAAAATATTCCATGTGATGATTGCTAAAGAAATTTGATATGAAAAATTATGTGTGTGCATATAAATTTACGTGTTCAATGTTTTGTTTTTACTTTTAGTTGAGCCACAAAAAATTGAAAAAGTATGAGAAAGAATACTTGGCTATGAAGGAAGCTCAGATGCAGCATGAGGACCCTATTGAGAGGCTTGAGGTTATATCTTTATATACCATCTCGATGATTAAGAGTTAACACAGTATATTAGATATTGAATTTTGTGTAGTTAGATTAACATTTATTATGCCTTTTTTTCAGCGTGAAAATAAGCGGTTGATGGAATCAAATTTGAGGCTAGAACAAGAAAATGATGATCTTGCTCATGAGCTTGTTACTTCCAAAATCGCTCTCAGAAATGATCTTGATAATGTAAGCTAATTGAATGTTACGAGTTATGTACACACAATAGTTTTTACAATAATACTAACAGTATATATAATGTTATCGATTTTGTATTTCCTGTAACTAATGGATATAATGTCCATGTGTCATTACAATTGTAACTAGTTTATGATTTGATTAAATTAGTTTTAAAAGTTTCTATTTGGATAAATTTAACATATTGAAGATTTTTATTTGTAAATGTCATATTTCACATAAAATTGTTTATTATTGTAGTCTGAAGATCGATGTGATTTCCTAACCAAAGAGCTTACCCAAACAAAGTCATTATTGGTGGACACTGAAGACGAGAAGAAACGTCTTGTCAATGAATCCTCTCAATTAAAAGAAGTATGTAGGCGTGAATTAGAAAAATCTGAAACTGAGAATTCAAGAAACACTGCCATTATTGCTGATTACAAACAGGTATCAATTGATATTTTTTTTATGTTATTGCGTCGCTTCAGCTCAGCTGCTGAAGCAAGCATTGTGTTTGGTTCGTTTGTAACTATGTAACTAACTATGTATGTCTCCGGACAAGCTAGCGGGCGTACCGATGAACCGATTTCGTTCAAACTTTACACAACTATGAGGTTTGAGCCGACACCGAAGTGATTCGATTTTGGGCAATCTGCCAATTAAACTGTGGTTTCTAGAAGCCCATTCATGATATTCTTACTGATATTCAATGCAATTAAGGCACCAAGAAAAATCCATATTCCAACCCAAGCAGCAAATATTGATTATTGGGTTTGAAACTGATATTGATTAGTATCTGTTATTCAAACAGTACTATTGTATTGCAACACAAATATCTTTTGCCTGGGTATATTGATTCTCATTCATTCTGATGTTTTCTCCTCAAATTATTCATTTCTTGATTGTAAAGTATACATCATTTCAGTATATATCTTAATTGCCCATAAGTCAACGTCGTTCTAGCGAAGCAGTGTTCTTTGAACACTTTTGATCTAGTTTTTATCTTTAGTTGCTATTTAAACATTCAATAGTGTTCAATGAATTGTATTCTGACTCTTTCTGAGAGTGCTAAACTTAATGGATGTTATGCACTTCTATGATTGTTCTTTACAGATCTGTTCTCAGTTAAGTGAGCGGCTTGAAAAACAACAATCAAACCACAAAACAGAAATACAAAAGATTAAGGTAGGTCCAGTATTAGCTGTTTATCATGTAAACGCCATTTTACTTCATTTCATATTGATATCCAACTACATTTAGCAATATTATCTTGTGCATTCATGTAATTATTATCATGGCCCTAACAAGAAGAAAGAAAAAAAAAAGTCTCAATGCCTGATGTCTGGCAACTTAATTTCTCTTAAAAGTCTTTTTTGAATCACACATCTATTATAACAGATGTCAAGTACAATGCTACTTTGAACTGCTGTGATTTGTAAACTGGATCACACAATTTAGCATTTATGATAAAAAAAACAATCACCTGCATAATGAGATTATTTTTGTGCTTATTTCAGTCAAGTGATGAGTAACTATTAAGAGGTCTAATTCATTTTCACAGTTGGGTTTAATTTTTTTTAACCTATATTCATCTCTTTTTTTTTAGTTTTGAAGATTGGTAATGCTTTCAGTTAGTCTTCTCTTGTCTTCTTGGTCGAACATTTGAGTGTTTGCTAATAGTACTTTTTCATAATTTTCTAAAGTATACATGTGCTATTATATGCACTCATCAACATAATGTTTATAAACATGAATCATAGCCTGTTTACTATATCAAAATCAACTTGACATAATAAGTAGGGAATAAAAGGTAACACTGGAAAGTCCCACCGTAATAGTTATGTTCTTTTGATGACAATATTTTAGCAATAAATTTTTTGGTTTGACGTACTTGTAGTAATTTACTTAGTTCATTTAAAGATGATCATGCGTTTATTTTGCTATTTTCAGAGTCAAATTGAATCTTGTGAAAACTGTCGTACACTAGTCAACTCTGATGGAAATTTCCGCAAAATTGAAGTGCCCATTAACCCTACGGACCTAAATCCTTGTATTGTTGAAAAAGATGCTATTATAAGAGAACTTGAACTCGAATTAGCACAAACTAAATTAGCTCTTGTGGAGTCACAATGCAAAGTACAGGACCTGACTCACGAATTAAACGCTGCAATTGGAGAAATTCAGGAGTCTAAAAATACGTGGTTTCAGAAGACATTAAGCTCTGTAAAAGAAGTTAGAAAAGGAATTGGTTTAAAGGGTTCTGCGAGTGGACCCTCTGCATCAAATGACAAGAATAAGGAGCAGCTTGCGTCAAAGGAGGTTGAAATGACTAAGATGGGTTAAAGCGTTTCTGTTTGCTACAACAGTGTTGGTTGCACTAATACAAAACAATTACAAACACAGAAATTGTATTCGCATTATTTAGATTAGACAGGTCATTAGAAGTACATTATTTGTCAACTTTACTTTAATTGAATATTGAATATGGTATTTATTTTTTCCCACTTTGTTTATGATTTTATGAAATGCTAATAAGAAATGAATAGTAAATTATTGCTGAAATAAGAAACATTGAATTATTGTTCATTTATATTACCCTATCAAATAATATTTTACATTAAGATATATGGTTTCCCTCCTTTAACAGGGATATAGATGTGGATAATGATTTTGTAAGAAGTCAAGTCACAAGATCTGAAAGTGTTAATTTAAGATACATTTTCAATGTATATGTTGACATGACAGTAGTATTTTTGGAGGTAAAATTAACATTACTTATTTAGTTTATATCATTAGAGAAGCAAGAAAAATAGTTGATACTTGTGTCTTGATGGGTGGGTGATTTTCTGCCATAATTATATCTTAAAAAGTCATTGCGTACAGCAATTGTTGCTGAAATCTGATAGCTATTAATATAAATATTTGCTTGTACTGTTATCTTAAATGTGTTGGCTTGTATGAATATTGTGAATGATGTTCCTACTAGTACCTTTATGAAATGCATTTATTCCATGTATCTAATTGTTAGAACAACTGTGCTGTATAAAGTACGCAAACTCCCAGTAAATTGTAATTTGTATGACTGAAGCCGTAACTTAATGCAGTGATTAATCTAGAATTTGGCAACAATGAGTCCCTAGGAACTCGTATATTTTAAAACAATGGGTCCGAGGGCCAATACACTGAGTACGGACATACATAATCATAACAAACTATATGCATAATTATGGGTCCCGTGGGATGCAAAATTTTTAATTCTTTGCATCCTATTGAAAAATAATTAGTCGTGGACTGGGGACTCTCATCTAGATTTAATCACTGCTTAATGTGTCATATCATTGTCAAAGTAAATGAGTATAATTATAGTACTGGCAGGAATATGTGGTGTATCTAAGTACCGGTAAATGTATACAGCTGTTTCTTATGTGCTAGTTCCCTTAAAGAGTGACACTTACTCATTGTATTTGCCAGTGATGTCTGAAAAATGGCTGCCTAAACTTGTATGTGTAGAAACAAATACATTTTAAGAGATGTAGTATGTGTAACTACAATTACAATGTTCTAGTACATGTATATGGTTAATCCTTCCGTTGGCGAATGGTTCATTGATGTCTACTATTGTAGCACAGATTAAAGCCTCATGAATTAATTAAGCTCAAATTTACCAAGATGGATGTCTGATATACCTTAAATCTGAACACCTACGTCCATTGTGATAAATTTTAACTAATATACGCTTTATTCTATGCTCCAATATTAACATCATTTCCTTCAACCACTTCAAGACCTTTAGAATAAAGGATTATTTTGTGATAGTAAGAATTTTCATACAGGCATTGAATATGCTGGAATTTCTCATTAACATACCGTAATATCAGCTGACATCAATCTTCACTTTTCAAGTGCAATATATATACAGCATACATGTAGCTACTTAATAATCAAGCCAATTTTATTAATTTTTTGTCATGTTATGTATTTGTTTTGTTATTTGTTTTCATTCAGTCTTTGTTTTCTTTGTTTTTATAATGGTAAATTTTCATTCAGTTTGTTTTCTCAAATCTAAATGCTTTCTGAGAGAATAGAAAATGCTGAATTGCATTACTAATTGTTTTTGATGGATCATCTGGCTATTTCTCTTGGTAGACAAATATCCTAGTCAGGTCATGTTAAAAATGATAATTCTGTTTAGCTGGTATGATCAAAATTATGGCATGATATTACAAATTTAGATCATTGGGCATTTGTATGTAATCTCATGAGCACTAAGTATTGAGAAGACTGAAGTACTGCTTACAAGTTCAACAGTCAATTACTTGTAATTTTTACATTTAGCTTCCATAATACTTTAGTGGCCGTTTTGTTCATTCTTCACATGTACCATCTGTGACAAGCTATTTGAAAAATAGAACACAATTGAATTTTATTCAGACGTGTTTTAAAACAACAACGACGTTGCGCCCTTTGTCTTTAACAAGTGTAATAGTATATAATCAAGCTATATTAAAGATTTCTAATGTGTTTTTCCCAAGTTTGCTCGTGGATACAATTATATTCTCTCTCTTCTACGGCAAGCAAGCTCCTACCCACTATATTGACATAGCTGAAGACATATCTTTCATTTGACTATATCAAGTGGCCCAGACAGGACGTGAACTCACGACCCCTAGGTTGTGAGACCAGAATGATACCATCATCCCAAGCAGCCCGCTGTCTGGGCCACTAATATAGTCAAATGGAAGATATGTCTTCAGCTATATCAATATAGTGGGTAGGAGCTTGCTTGCCATAGAAGAGAGAGAGAGAGAGTATAATATTAAAGATTGAAATGTCAATAAAATGTGATAGTCTTACCGGTAGTTTGTTTTTCTTTCTTTACCCCAAACCCCAGCAAAATAAAAATCAGAGGTTAGAACTTAATGGCCAGGGACTATAGGGACACAAATGAGTACATAGGTTTATTTGCTGTTTTATTTTGTTCAATTATTTAAATTTTTGCTAAAAAGACATGGCAGAGAGAAGTTTTAAAATATTTTAATAACTTTCACATCTAAATTTTAATTTTTCAAATGGACATATAATCATGATATAAATATGAAAAATTCTACAAAACAAATTTATTACCTCTTATTTCAAAATTAAAATTACTTCATAAAATTACAACCTTCATAGAGAAAAGCTTTAGATGTCTATTCTGTAATATGAAATCTACAGTATAAATAACAGACATATCTAACCCATGGTAAACAAAATAATTTCATACGTGTGATTCTCAATTTGACAACACTTTTTTTAGATATAATAGTGTTCATAATTTATTTGCTTGTTTATTTAGCACTTAGAAAACTTATTTTGTCTTCTTCTTCCTCTTGCCTGGCCTCCTTCGCGTTTTTGAATCAATGATTTGCTGTGCCTGTTTCTTCAGGGCATTTCTTGTTGGAATATCTTCATCATCCCCACTTTCCTCGTCATCTGCATAAAATAATTATAGTTGTTGTGTTGTTTTTTCCACTGTGTACATAAAGAAATCATCTGTCAATTCTCTCACCAACATAACGTTCTGATATAAAAACTGTTTAAAAGAAAACCACCTGATATCAAATGTGTGCCACACAAATAAATGTATAATAATTCATTAATCACGATCTGATTCAACTTGCTTTGAATGTTAAAATATACGTTAAAAAATATTGAAAATTCTTCAGCAGATTTTTAAAACACGTACCATCGTACATGCTGTCTTTTTGTGTCTGAGGAAACTTGATTCTTGTGTTGTGGGTTGGAAGCCGGAGTTCTTGAGTATTATGGAACTGCAAAGAAAATAAGTAAATTCTAAAATATTTATTAAAATTTTCTAAATAATGTACAGTTTGTATATATCAAGTTACATCTAATTAAAACCAGTACAAATAATATAAGCATCATTTATAATATCTAAAAATAATGTGCAATATATTTCAAAGGATAATATCATGCACATGATTTATCACATTTACATATTGAGTGCTGGTCATGGTGCTTATGTTGTAGATTCTGAGCATTGGATACAACAAAAATACTTTATGGGATACTTCTTTATCAGATCTAAGTAAAAATTGTTCATGCTTACATAGGAAACTGATATTTATCACACCATTATATTTACTTGATCTTTAACATTAAAGAATTGATTCCTAATCTCTCGATTCTAGAAAAATATGTTCGACCCTTTGTTATTTGAGACAAGAACACCGCCATTTTTATAAGCTGATCAACAAAGAGCAAACTGTATATAACAACAAAACTACATATTAACTTGCAAGATAGTATTTACTAAATACATGTATAAATTATTCCACTTGAAGACAAAAGATACAAAGCAAGAGTTATAACAAAAATAATTCCTTTTTTGTATATTCATTTATTTCAGTAACATAACATAGAACATTGAAAGTGACAATTGTTTGAACTAACGTTTACAGTAAAATTACTGCACCCATACTGAAATACTGTCTATAAAAATCACACTAATCTCAATACATTACATAAAAAATAGAAATACGGTTGAAAAATCTAATTTCAGGCAGAGTACATCTTACATCCATAATCAGTGTTGAGGGGACTTAACGACTTTTTCTTCAGTGATCATTAGTTGAGAAACTTGTGAAAAGATGGTAGGAGACAAAAAAAAAAAATCACAATAATAACTCTTAATTAATATACACTCTGTATCAAAACCTTTAAAAAATACCACTTCTTGCTGTGCTCGGAACACAGTTGAAAATGGACGAGATTGTCAAATGTTTTCTTCTTGTTTATTTCCTTCTATCATATACCTACTGGTAATTGTATTTTGCAAAATTGCATGTATTTACACAGCTCCTTTACGTAATATTTGCCTAATTGATCAAAGTAATGTCCAACAAAGCATGTCATTGGCATACGGAAGTGAATCATAGCCAGTGGTAGTATACTAGTAAGCAAAGGTCATCCTAGATAGAACTGGAGGGACACCATAAGTGGCAATTCACCATGGACATAGTTAGGAACACGTACAGCTTGAGCGATGCTACACAAGCTAGCAATCAAACCAGTGTTTGAAATAGTAGGGGGCCAGAGGGCCCTAAGCCCCCAACTTTTGATCAGGGCCCTTAACTTTTAGGACTTGAGGGCCCTGCTGTCCCTTAACTATTTTTGGTGAATATTGGTTAGTCAGAACGAATTCCATACTTTACCACTTTTTAAAGCTAACATTTCAAACACACATCACAACAGGGCCCTCAACTTAAGATCAGGGCCCCCAACTATTTAAAGTTAAGGGCCCTGCTGGCCCCCAACTTTTTCCTGCGAGTTTCAAACACTGATCAAACACCCTTGGAGGGGTCAACAAATAACAATTGTTGATACAATGGGTTTATTCAAATGAAAAACAAGCACATTATACTTTCCAAATTTTTATTCAATCATAATGTTTGTTCTATATTGTATTATAAAATCAGGTATAATTTTGCAGTGGCAGCAAACACATATGGACTTGGCTTTATATCAATTATTTTGCTATTCTTATAACGTTTTATTTGCATATAATGTCAGTTGACCTAACTGGTGACCTAAAAATCATAACTAGACATTGCCAGTTTTAAAACTTCTTTCAAAATATAAGGCCTATGTATTCAATAAATTATTGT
>CM032660.1:12557944-12620733 GCA_019095985.1 Streblospio benedicti
ATTTTTAAAAGTCTGAAACTTGATTCTTGTGTTGTGGGTTGGAAGCCGGGTTCTTTGAGTATTATGGAACTGCAAAGAAAATAAGTAAATTCTAAAATATTTATTAAAATTTTTTTCTAAATAATGTACAGTTGTATATATCAAGTTACATCTAATTAAAACCAGTACAAATAATATAAGCATCATTTATAATATCTAAAATAATGTGCAATATATTTCAAAGGATAATATCATGCACATGATTTATCACATTTATATTGAGTGCTGGTCATGGTGCTTATGTTGTAGATTCTGAGCATTGGATACAACAAAAATACTTTATGGGATACTTCTTTATCAGATCTAAGTAAAAAATTGTTCATGCTTACATAGGGAAACTGATATTTATCACACCATTATATTTACTTGATCTTTAACATTAAAGAATTGATTCCTAATCTCTTAGGATTCTAGAAAAATATGTTCGACCCTTTTGTTATTTGAGACAAGAACACGTCATTTTTTATATGCCGATCAACAAAAGAGCAAACTGTATATAACAACAAAACTACATATTAACTTGCAAGATAGTATTTTACTAAATACATGTATAAATTATTCCACTTGAAGACAAAAGATACAAAGCAAGAGTTATAACAAAAATAATTCCTTTTTTTATATTCATTTATTTTCAGTAACATAACATAGAACATTGAAAGTGACAATTGTTTGAACTAACGTTTACAAATAAAAAATTACTGCACCCATACTGAAATACTGTCTATAAAAAAACACTAATCTCAATACATTACATAAAAAATAGAAATACGGTTGAAAAATCTAATTTCGAGGCAGAGTACATCTTACATCCATAATCAGTGTTGAGGGGACTTTTTTCTTCAGTGATCATTAGTTGAGAAACTTTGTGAAAAGATGGTAGGAGACAAAAAAAAAAAAAAATAATAATAACTTAATTAATATACACTCTGTATCAAAACCTTTAAAAAATACCACTTCTTGCTGTGCTCGGAACACAGTTGAAAATGGACGAGATTGTCAAATGTTTTCTTCTTGTTTATTTCCTTCTATCATATACCTACTGGTAATTGTATTTTGCAAAATTGCATGTATTTATACAGCTCTTTTACGTAATATTTGCCTAATTGATCAAAGTAATGTCCAACAAAGCATGTCATTGGCATACGGAAGTGAATCATAGCCAGTGGTAGTATACTAGTAAGCAAAGGTCATCCTAGATAGAACTGGAGGGACACCATAAGTGGCAATTCACCATGGACATAGTTAGGAACACGTACAGCTTGAGCGATGCTACACAAGCTAGCAATCAAACACCCTTGGAGGGGTCAACAAATAACAATTGTTGATACAATGGGTTTATTCAAATGAAAAACAAGCACATTATACTTTCCAATTTTTATTCAATCATAATGTTTGTTCTATATTGTATTATAAAATCAGGTATAATTTTGCAGTGGCAGCAAACACATATGGACTTGGCTTTATATCAATTATTTTGCTATTCTTATAACGTTTTATTTGCATATAATGTCAGTTGACCTAACTGGTGACCTAAAAATCATAACTAGACATTGCCAGTTTTAAAACTTCTTTCAAAATATAAGGCCTATGTATTCAATAAATTATTGTATTATCTAATGTCCAAAATTTCAATGATATGGTTCAATTTTAAAACTTGCAATTACTTTGTAAAATTACTCGGATTATTATCCAACTATTGAAACTTAAGATTTGAATAAAGAATTATTTGGTTTGAGAAAGGCATGTTTGAATGATTCATTATCCCAATTTTTTCCCCTTTCTCTTCTTTCCCTTTGACCGCTTGGTTTTTGAGTCAACCAATTGCTGGGCTTGCCGCTTGAGAGCATCTCTATTCGGATAAAGATCTTCATCTTCACCGCTGTCTTCATCATCTATTGTAAACAAATAATTTTCATAATGTAGTATTAAAAATTGTACATACACATACGTATCTTAACTACAACAATAATATCTGATACCTTTTACATCTTCATTTTCTATGTATATTATCAACCATACAATTATGAAAGCCTTACCTTCATACATGTCTGAACCCTTTTGAGCATGTGGGAACTTGATTCTTGCATTATAGTTTGGCAGGCCATACTCAATGCGGTTGTGAAACTATTAACAGACCAGGATAGAATGGTCAGTTACATCTTTCTCTTTCTTCCACCAATGTTATCAAATTGTTAATTGTTAGAGTGCACACAATTTGTGAGGTACAAAATAAGTGTTATCCATGAACATCCATGTACCTGCATAGTAGTGTACACACGCTGTAACCGTTCCATCACCAAATTTATCAGACTGTCACCAGTGCACTTGACTATCTTCTATTCTTCAATTTTGCTTCCTTTTTACCAGTAATGCAAATTTGAGTTGCTTCATAAATTTATTTTTAGCAAGAAAAAAATCACTGCAAATCCAACTGTAGTGCATGAAAATACAAACAGGAATATCCAAAGAGTGAAACTCCCACCAATTATTTTTTGTTAAAAAATATTTCACCAATACCATGTAAATATCAGCTTACATTTCCAAAGTATAATCTCTTACTAGAAAATGGAAACTGATAATAAAAGTTGATGTGAAGTGTTATTATTTGTAAGCAGATTGGATTAGTAGCAAACTTTTCTTATACACAATACACAATATTAGTAGGCGTACGAGTTTGTTTAGTAAAAAAATAAATTTTCTTACACTACAAAAATGATTATTAACATTAATAATAATGTATTAAACCATCATTTTGTAAAATGCAACTGCTTATTCAGCCTGAGTTTTCCTAATTAGAAGGATTAGTGGCAACATAACACTAGTGTGTAGAAACAATTTGCCATCCCTGACTCGATCAGACCCCATTGTACCCCATGGTAGTTACAACTATATTCCCAGCTATTTAATACAAAATTAAGCTTTTTTAAGTAACAAGAGTGTCTACTGAAACAATCATCACCTGAGTCCTGCAATGCCCACGTGGCAAATAAACAAATAACATAACGTTAGAGACTGTGCAAACAGCAGAAAACATTTTCAAATGATCAAAAATCACTTTTACAAAGTCAGATTCTAATAATGTATAAAATTAACAAGAACAGACTATAAATTTACATTTTCATAGCTTGTGGGTTTTATGGGGTCAGATAGGGTAATCACACAAAGTCAGTGGATTGCTTCTAAATGGAGATCAGACGTTTGCATTGCATATTATTACAAGTGGTTTAATACACGTTATTACACATCAATATTTCTCAAATGAATATCAGTGAAATCCTAGAACTACATAACTAGAATGGTTACATCAGGACATGCAACACAGCTTATATAATTGTATCTGTCATGAATACTTAAAACTAAAATATTTCCTAATAAGCATTGAAAGAATATACATAACAACCAAAAAAAAAATACCAAAAACTGTATTGTACTTTAAAATAATACAAGGAGTTTACAGCATTATTATCAGCCAATAAGTTTCAACAGTACATATATGAATGATAATAATGAAAGATTATACCTTGATATCAAAGCATACCGTATTCTCTAACATTAAGGCACAAATGCCTAACATTGAGTGTGTGCCTAGTTTTCATATTAAGGCCCATGGGTCTATAACAGAAACTAAACGCTCGTTCAGGACAAAATTAACGTTTTTAAAATCTTATATAGCCCTCGGAAAGAGCGTGACAGATGAATGGTTTGTAAAATAATTTCGTAATTTTCTTCTTACAACAGTTTGCATTTCTAAGAAGCAAACATATTACACAATGTGATGGAGTAGTTGCTGATTCGTACTTGGGTTTCACTTTCACAACATAGCACATTTGAACAACTGAGAAGGCACACTAACGGACACATCATAACTATTGTTTTTTTCTTAAAATATAGTACGTTATTTCTATTTTCTAGCAAGCATTTATGATAGATTATTAGGGTAACATTACTTATGCATTTATCTATTTGAGAACTACAATTGACAAATGCAATGTACAATGAATCTGACAACTGGAATGAAGTCACTGATGTTAGCAAAACGTACACGACTCAGCGATAATGCATCCCAGATTTTTAATAGTTTTCTTGTTACATATATGTCAAAGAAAATTATGTTTTAATGAAAGTATCGTGAGTTATAGGCAAGGTGCAATTCATGTTTGAATACAGACTCATGGGTCTATGTGTCAGAGAACAATCATTCCCCGTATGCCTATATGCGCGAGAACACGGTAATGATATCAAAGATAACATTTTCATATATACATGATGAGGTGTGAAATTTGAGCTATCATATCAGCATTTGCATGTATATATTTGCAAAGGTAAAAAGCCGACATGAGTTGAAAGTGAAAACCTTGTCTGTTGTTGCCCTTCCTTTGGCATGATCTTCAATTTTTTCAAGTCTCAATTTCATCTATAAAGTGTTAAAGTGTTAAGATACAACCTACTACAAAATATGAACATCAGGACATAATATAGTAACTAACTACAGATAGATCAGTGACTTTTTGCCACACTAGTTGGCACCCAACTGACTAGTAACCAAAGAGTTCTAAAAATGTTAAAATTATTTAATAGAAATACTAATATTTTATAACCAAATCATTATCATTGACTAAAAAAGTTTAGAGTACTAAGTTAAGATCTCCACTTAGAGGTACTGCACACCTGCAAATTCAGCTCTCATCTGCTTTACATGAATTGTTCAGTGATACAGAACCTATGATTAGACAGAACTATAAATATGAGAAAATGAATTTCTATAACTTAATGTGTAATAATAGAAACAAAAACATGTTCAAGAATTACAGCTACCAGGTCAGATGTTGCAAACTGAAATACATTTGCAATTTATAACCCATCATAAAAAAAAGGTTAGAAACAAAACTCAAGAAAAAAAAAATAAAAAAAATTCTGAATAATTCATAATAATCACTAAAATATGATTTGTAAATGTTGATGTCATCTCCAAGTTATTGGCAGTGCTCAAGTTTTTGACAAAGACATACGTCTATCTCCAATGTAGCATGCACGTTTTATGTTATAACTGGATGCAGTGAGCGATACAATCTCTGAGTGTAAGTAAATGTTCTTTAAGTGAATGCTAATGAATGTTTTTGATGGTGCAAATAACTTCAGCACTGCCAATGACTTGAGCACAACATCTAGGTTAGTATTTTCAAACCTAAAACCTAATTAATATGATAATGCTAAACACTACAAACAATAATTTTAAGTCATTAAATAGATTTTTTGAGGAAAAAAAAGGGGGGAAATATTTTTGTTTAACAAAATATTAACATTTAAAATATTGAATTGAAGAAAAAAAATCCATAAAAATAACAATATGACAACATACCTCTTCTTCTTCCATTTGTTTAGCAATGTCATTCATGTCTTTGCCACTTTGATCCAGTTCTTCCAATAACTTCAATAACTTCTCCTCACATTGAGATAACTGATCCAGTACATATTCATCTGAACTTGGTGATATCTTCGCTTTCTGAACTTGACTCGATGCCTGAAAATAATCTTTTTTATCAGCTTTACCAACATTTTTTTCATGGTTGCTATGTTAGAACAAGTTGAGCACACAACCCTTGAGTTACTGAGATCACTCATAGGCTAGTTATGAAAACCACATTCATCTTTTTAATGCAAGTCTTTTAATTTAAATTTGTTGATAATAAAGAAAACCCAAGTATATCATCAGACAATTCATTATACAGGGAAGTAGATAAAAATCAATCTCAGATAATATGGTCATAATATGGTATTATTTGACATACAGCTTTCAAATGCTTCAATTTTTCTGCCAAATGCTCTACTCCAGATTTTACATCTGTCAATATTCTACTTGACTTCTCCAGCTTTTTCTGAGCATTGTGTTTTCTCTCTTCTTCTTCAGCAAGATGTGTTTCAAATTCTTCTAATAAGCGCTGCCCACTAAAATGTGAAATAAAGATTCATAAGTACAATACAATTTTATCATATGAAGCTAATTCCTAAACTATGTGCTCTGATATAACTGAAGAAAGGATGGATTATGTATTTGACATTCAGTGCCCCACATAAGTCCTAGTATAGTCCGCTAGTCCCAGACTAGTATTAAACTAATGGAGAAGTAAGAATCTTAACTTACTCATCCTCCAGACAACCATCAATCTGTATAGCATGTAGGACGAGTATTATTTTTAGCAGAACTAGTAACATTTCTCGTGCACCGATATTTGTAACATTTTCAACTTAGGTTCACTGCAGCTTATACTTGAGCAAATGATTGCCAAATGCTTAAGTAACTTGCTCACTTAATCAGAATCAAGACTAATTTTTAGGACAGTATCACTAACTGTCAAATGGAAGAATATCCAATGTTTATTATCGATTAATTCACCAATGTAAAATTTTGCATCAAGACTATGTTAATATTATAAAGTAATATAAAACAATATTCAATAGTAATCAATACCTTGAGAGTTTGGCTTCTCCAGAATACTTCATAGTCTCAAAGTCTTCTAGACATTTTTCTTTATCTTCCCGCAGCCGTGTGATTTTTTTCTCATTGTCACGTTTTAGCTCTTCAAGGTGTTCTCTTGTCTCTCCTTGGTTTTCAAACCTTAATACTACTTCTTGTGTATCAGATACTCCTGAAATATTAAATACTTATTACATATTAAGAAAATACTCTTCGATGATATCAATTGATAATGTAATACACTTATATGTGACATCCAAAATGAAAATATTGAATGGTGCTCAGATTAACTGTTGAAATACTCATATGCTTACTTCAAGTGTGATTTTCTACACATATCCATGATATAATACTTAACACTCAACTTAATCTGATGCATAATGTGATTATGGTAAGCTGTTGTGACTTACCTGTCGCTTCCTTGATTTTCCTGAACATCTCTTCATACGATGTAATTTTGGCTTGCTCATCTTCTCCCGTTAGTTGCTGCCTCTGCTCTGGTGTCAGTTCATCTTGCGTGAGCGATCCACGTGCAGCCTGAATTTTGAGATCAATAATTAGCAGGATTAAAATGAAACAATCACAATTAACAACATTTTCTCAGAGGTCATTTTTTTTGCTTTTGTTTACATGTTGATTATACAAGTACACTGACCAGTCTCCTTTGAAAACTTTCCTGTTGGATTTTCTTTTCTTCAGCTTCTTTACGAACTTTTTGTAATTCGAGCTCCCTTTTACGTCTCTCTGTGTATACCTCCTTTTCTTGCTTTTCAAGTTCTGCCTTTGCTGCATCACGTGCAATAAGTGCATCATTTTTCATAGTTTGTAATTCCTTGAGTTCTCTACGCAATCTGGAGCACAAATATTCAAGAGTTACATTACATTTTGATAAAAAATAATTACACTATAATTGAAATACATACACAAAATAAAAATCTAAATGAGTGCTGTGCACCACATAATGACAGTACTGTAGTGCCTTTAACAGGATTCAAACCTCTTAATTTCTTTCTCCATTTCATCTAATTTAGGCTCAAAGTCTTGGTGTTCTTCTTCCAATTTTCCTTTAATTTGAACATAAGTTTTACGTATGTGTTCAGCTTCTTTACATTTTAGGTTTGCTTTGTCCAGCCTATTTTCTAGATTTCGTAGACGCTAGAAGAAGAATCAATTCAAACTGAACAAAAATATGCTTTCTGTTGGTCTTCTGCAAATCATTTGTACAAATGTGTTTTTTTTTTTTTTTTTTTTAATTGAGCTCTATTTCAATATGAGAATCATTTAATACTTATGGCTGGATATCAAATATTCTGTAGCTTACTATCTTTGAAACAATTTACCTGTGCTTCATCACTTTCTCCAGCATCCGTATCAGCAGCATCAGTAGAATCTTTCGACATCTGTTCATTTTGGGTTTGCAATTCTTCTATCCGTTTCTGATATTTTGTTGTTTGGTATTTCAAATTGTTTAAAATGTTCACTCTGTCTCGAACTTTTTCATCCATCTTAACAATTGCCACCTATTGAACATATGAATTATATATATATATACCGGGTATATATATATAGATATCGTATATAATTATGATACACTTTTTCATTTTTATATATAAATTAACATTATTGTTTTTCTACATGTAATGTATAATATTATGTTATTGCAATATTTGTATTCCTTGAAATACTTGATTGAAAAATATTTGATGAAAAATATTTTGGAATGAATAATAAATCTGAATAATGAATCCAAATATCATTTGCAATAATAGTGGTGCGTATATCTAAAAATATCATATTCCATCTAAAAATACATACTGGTCCTGGTTTATCTCTAAGAGCATTTCGTTCTTTTGGATGCTCTTCAAGTCCTTTATTAACAACATGCTCATCGGCCTAAAGTAAAAATTGGATGCATTACACATCAAAATGAAGAACATACAATGTCGGAACCTACAAATAAAATAAACATCAAAATCTTTTTTTCATTATATTTATGTCATTCATTCCATATATAATTACTTACAGCAAGACGATCAGCCTTTAATTTATGAAGTTCTTTGTTTTCTTTTCTCAATTTGCTAATTTTTTCACGATTTTGATTCATAGTCCATTCTGCACTTTCATAATATGCCTTCCGGTCACCCTCTACAATACAAGTTCAAAATAATAATTAAATTTGTTTCATCTTTATTGCATGTTAGATACATAAGCGCTAATATGTATCCAATGCAAAAATGCACACATTATCATTTTCAGAGAAGCACAATCACGGTCAGGATTAGTCACTGGTCCTTTTGCCACTTTAAAGAGACATGCACGTACAGGTGAATTTCATGCCCTATCTAACTTTTATGCCACATAAATAGTATACTTGCTAAGCCAGTTGAATACATACATTTTTATCTATGTTCAGAGTTCCAGTTCTTCATAATTAATCTTTTCTCTATAGTGTTTCATGGAATGTACCCCCAAATCATGTTTGTAAATATTTACTTTCTATCAGCCTTATAGTTGTGACAAGCTAATTTTGCGTTTTGGCGCACAGATGATATTAAATTAATTAAGCTACAATTTCATACAGCGCTCTTTTTTTCCAGGGCAGATATGGTAAGTGACAATCAATATGGCAGTCAACTTTTTAAGGGTATTGATATCTTATCAAAACGCATACTAATAAGTGCAAAATCATAGGTAATAATATTAGGGGCAACATGTCAAAGGTATCAAAAAATAAAAACATTAATTCAATCTATCGAAGAAAGGATTTGCTGTGCATGTCCCTTTAGCAGGGGGAGGAAGAGGGGGCCGGGGGGGGGCGAAGGGACCAGAAAAGTTCCAACTAATCCGAAGTGAGGACCAAAAAAGCTTCAACCATCAAGTTTAGAAATTGCCGACCCCCTCCCCATCCCACCCCCCACCATTCTATATGAACATTCGCTAATTATCAATAGAAAAAATATGTCAATTATTATATCGATTGTCCTTAATCGAGTAGCTCCTTCTTGCCCCTGAGTTGTCACCCCTCATACTAGTACATGGATTTCTCTATAAATAGCTTCCGTGGTGTAGATTCTAATACAATGTCAGTGTCACAGTGTCAGTGACAGCTGTCACTTGATGCATGATGGTCTACTCGTCTACACTTCACTAGTAGTACAGATCTATAAATATGAATAACGGCTTACCTAGCAATTGAATTTTTCTTCTGATCTCTTCAACTTGTTCTTGAATGTTTTTAGTGTGTTGGGGTTGTTTTCCAGGCATGTTTGCGACTTGAAACAACCACTAATATTATAAAATGTATATTAGTTATAGTCTGTGTATCAAATGTAACAGAGTATGTTGGTTGTTGAATGTTGTTTAACTGGGTCGTTTCCAGGGAATCAGGATGTGGTTCTTGCAAGTGCAGGTGCGGTCGACAGGTTTCCGTCAAATATGACCTACTTTAAAAAATGTAAATAAATGCGTTAAAATGTGAAGTTTGAACATATTTTAACATGTATAAAGAGTTTGACGGTGTTAAACTACTTGTAAGGCGATATAGAGACACAGAGCGGTTATTTTAGTCTATAAATTGCCCCCATGTCATGACACAGCTCTTATCTTTTACTAAGGGACCATTCAGTATTTATGACAGGGTGGGATAGGAGGATTTTAGGGTGGGCCTGAATAACTTTTTGGATAATGGCAATTTGTTATTTCTGATCAACCTTAATATGTAACTGTATCTTGCACATCCAATCCTTTTACGAAATAGTAGATGTAGTCCATTTTTCTTAATTAGGCTGCTGTCATTATTTGTGAGGAGTGGGGGTGGGGGGTTGGCAGTCAGAATTGGGTGGGGGGGGGGTGAAGAATTTCAGTGCAAGGACTTTGAGGGGGTGGGTGGGTCACATTTGAATGCTAAGGAACGGAGGGGGTGGGGTCAAATTTCAGTGCATCATGTTGAAAGCAGTAAATTCAAACAAGATGATTTTTTTTCGCGATTCGCGATTCGCGCTGCCATCACACATATTAAATTTAAAACTTTCATATATGATTTTAGCATTACTTGCAAACAAATAGCAAAAAAACACACACCTAAGCTATATAACCAAATATCTTTGATACAGTTTTATTCTTTCAACAATTGATACTGTTGCAAATGATTAATTAAGTAATGTAAACAGTGTTGTTCGGGTTGTTGCCTATGATGATGATACTGGTGAAGAAACCAGAATCAGATAATAGTTTAGATGAAACTGATAATGTTGATGACCATATCAATGTTCAACCTACCGTATATTAACATCAAGATCAGGACTTGTACGTATTACGTAAAAAACAAAATGGTGACATGATGTACATCTGGTGAAATTCAAATGGTTGTACTGAAGAGACATTTGTATGTGAACATTAAAGTTGTGGTACACTTTATATTTTCATGTAGTCGCTGATCAAATTCAATATTAATTGCTATGTTGTATTCACTCTGAAATGAAGGTTGGGGAGGGGGCTGATTTCAATGCAAAAAATGTGAATTTCAGTGCAAGGACTTTGAGGTGGGGGGTGTCACATTTGAATGCAACATAATGGAAAGGGAAGGGGGGGGGTGGGTGTCAAATTTCAGTGCATCATGTTAAAAGCAGAAAATTTAAAGTAGATGATTTTATTCCGCGCTCCGCGTGGGCATCACACATATTAAATTTAATACTTTCATATATGATTTTAGCACTACTTGACAGCTCCCTTATTTACATTCAGTATGACCACATAAAACATCATTTGGTATTAAAAGTATATATATATAAAACTTTTTTTACAGGAAATGCAGCTTTTTAGATGCGATTCCACAGTATGCATGAATTTGCATGATCTTTACTTGGGAAACAATTCACTATCATCATGGCTAATCATTTTGTTGCAAATTCAAACCAAGTGATGAATAGAAGGCCTTGTTGGTCAGACATTTATCAAAAGCTCCATCTAGCTATTGAAGCAAGCAACGTACAAGCTGTTGAAGAATTGCTTCAGTCTTGCAAAGAATTACCTCAGAAAGAAGGTCTTAGTCAATGTTTGTGTGAAGCAGTACAGCATGTCAATATTGACATTTCAAAGCTATTGTTAAAGGCTCGTGCAGATATAAGGTAATTCATTGTTAGAGTAACTAACAAATAAAAACAAAACAAGCAAGAAATATTTGAACAACTTTTTGGTTTTTGTTTAATGCATTCCAAGATTTTATCATACAGTCATTTTGGATGGAGTGTCACAATTTTTAGATCACCTGTCAGTTTGTTACCAGGTGAGGGAATGCAATCACCTTTTATTTGTCATCCGTCATTTTTTGTTTGATTTCACTACACTCATTCGTAGTTTGTATTTAGTTTTGCTTTTTTTTGTATTTGTGTGGATTTTAAAAGTTTTTTTCAGTTGTTATTAGCTCACCTGTCAGAGACAAGGTGAGTTTTTGTGATCATCTTTCGTCCGTTGTCCGTCCTTCCACAGTAAGTTGATGTTTGCCCAATAGTTCTTTTATTTTTCATTCAATTTACATTCAATTTTCACGGAAGCTGTATGCCAATATGATCATCATTCCATTGTTGATACATCCCCCTGGGGGTAAAATTGACCCCAACCCAGGGGTCCACCAAACTTTTTTAGCGTAAAACATAGTGACAACAACCACAGGTGTACAGTCAGTCTGTTAGTCACTTCCTCTAGCAATCTCTAGCATACATTACATTACATTTACATTACATTTGCATTTTTTTTTATTTCAGATATGTAAAAGTTACAATCCATATAACTAAAATTATATATACAGTATATACATAATATCTAACAGTACTCTAAAAGTACACTTATTAAAGTTAAATAATTTTTAGGCATTAAAATAACAGTGTTCTGTTCCACCTGTTTGATTGACTACAATCAATATAAAATACAGAGTTAACAATGGTTCTAATCAAAATATTATTACTCTTTTGGATAAGTTGTCTAAAACTATACATCAACTGTCGCTCAATTTCATTAAAAGATTTGACATTATACTGTGACATAAAAAGCGTCACTTCATTCCTATCTATATTAAGAAAGTTTTTAAAAACTCTATCATATGCACTCTTTATCTTTATAAATACCGAAGAAGTAAAATTCCTCCATTGACTTATACAGTAAAACCTTGCACAATACGCTTTAAATAGTTAACGTTTAATTTCTTTACTGCAAAATTTGAATCTTTTAATAAGAACATTGCCTCTTGCATAAATACTTCTTATTTGTATCTTTATATCACAGTCATCTTTCATGGTATCAGTAAGAAACACGCCAAGATACTTTTGCTCATGTACAATCTTAAGTTGTTTACCATCTAAATACATTGCAGGTATGTTCAGATGTTTTAACCATCTTGGTTTAACACACATTAAAACACTTTTTTTCACATTATATACTAATTCATGTTCGCTGGCAAACTTATCACATATAGAGAGTAATTTCTGCATAGCAGATGACGACGGGGCCAATAACACAGCATCATCCACATATAAAACAGATGGTTATCTTGACAATCATTTAAAACACACCCACCTCTTATTCTATTAAGATTTACACTGATCTCATCAGTATACAAAGTGTAGAAAAAATGTGACAATATACTACCCTGTAACTCCATTACTAACATTAAAAGGTTCCGAAACATATCCCTTCCATCTAAAATAAAAATATTGTTTACTTTGCCATACATACAAGATTCTAACAATTAATATTAGTAACTTCCTATCAATCAACTTTTTAAATAGCGTCCAGTGATTAATCTTATCAAAGGCTTTGCTTGCATCAAGAAAACATCTATACATCGGACTACCAGCACAAGTGTAATACTCTGTTATTTGCTTAAGGGTATAAATGCACATTTCAGTTGATAACGCAAATAAAACTGCATTCATTTTTAACTTGTCACAGTGCAACATCATGCCAGTACAATAGTTTTCACTTCTTTTATTTTGTCCCTTTTGAGGTGTCCATGTAAAAGTTCTGTGGTGCTTGGTTTCAAGTTGTGTGAGACTTTAGCCACCTGGGTAAAAGTGCTATCTAGAGGATATTTGTATTATTATTATTTTCAAAGATCTATATTGATCATTACATCTACACATAACAGCTGTGATTTATGATGCATATGGAAGTCGCGCCTAACTGGTTGGGTTGCCACCTTCTCAGTTTAGTGGTGTTACAAATCTTTCTGTGACTATCAATATATATTTTTCTTTTGTGCTAAAAATAGAATGTAGAGGCAGATGAAGGATTTAGGTTCTCTAGAGCCTCTTGTTTATTACAAAGGTTACATATTTATGTTAACATTGTTACATTTGTTGCATAGGTATGTCAGCAGTGATGGAAAACGGCCACTTCACTATGCTGCATTAACGGGTTCATTAGAAATGGTTAAGCTCATACTGGGAGCAGGATCTCCAGTGAATATGGCTGATTCATCTGGTAAAACAGCTATGCATCTTGCAGTTGAAACTGGAAATACGTCCATAGTTCAGTACCTTATTCAAGAAGGGGCAAACGTTAGCAGATCAAGATGTTATGTTGATGGAGAATCTCCACTTCATGTAGCAGCAAAAATGGGTAAACTAGAAATAACCAGGGTACTTTTAGCTAGAGGAGGTTACCTAAATGTAAAGTCTAGAACTGAATCAACTCCACTGCATATGGCTACTAAGGGAAAACATTGTGGAGTAGTCTCTTTATTGTGTGACAACAATGCCGGATTAGAAGAGCACAATGAAAAGGGCCAGACTGCATTGCTCATTGCTGTTGAAATTACATCACTGGAGCTGGTAAAAATACTTCTCACTAATGGGGCAAATGCAAATGCTAGAGACATGAGAGGCAGATCCGGAATGCACTATCTTGGTATGGGACTTCCATCTTCCGAAGCGAATCTAGAAATGGCTAAACTGTTACTAGCTGCTGGAATGGAAGATCCAAACTTAGAAGATGTTGATCGATATACTCCATTGCATTATGCAGCATTCAAAGGAAATGTTCAAATGGTTAAACTTTTACTTGATATGGGTGTTGAAATCAACAAGCATTATGTGTGGAGGCTGGATACACCTCTTAATATGGCCATTTCAAATAAACAAGTGAGTTGCTGCAAATTAAACTGGTGCTTATAAGTTTATAAAATTTCCTTAATATATAGCATGAAGTATTACTGTACTAAGTAAATGTTCATTTATAATGATATGGTCATGATGGCTGAATTCAACAGATTTTAGTGGTAGAGGGGTAACAAACCGGACAGACTGACGGTCCGACGCAATCAATGGGGTCTTAGCGAGTGTAAAACACTGGAATATTTTCTTTACCTTCAGACATTTTGAGGATGTTCCATTAGTTAGTTAGTTAGTTAGTTAGTTAGTTAGTTAGTTAGTTAGTTAGTTAGTTAGTTAGTTAGTTAGTTAGTTAGTTAGTTAGTTAGTTAGTTAGTTAGTTAGTTAGTTAGTTAGTTAGTTAGTTAGTTAGTTAGTTGTTTATTAAAGTGTCGTAAAGATATTCAAACATAGTATAATTGTACAATTGATCAAATTAAAAGAATATCTTCCAGCCATGTAATGGCTTATTTTGACACATTGTTCTAAAATTTGACTAGTATATTAGGTTTTAAAATATCAGTTCATATTTCGTGACAGTCTTTGTCCTTCCTGGTATGAGGGTGTATAAACCGGCAATGCTTTGCATAGCTAAAAGTCACTTATCTAGTAATATACAATTTCGTACGGCTAAACATTTTATGTACACATCTGATAGCTTGTGGTGCAATCCGTGTATTGCTTAAAATAATTAATTAGTATCAGCAGTGCTACTGGTGCCTGATTCTTAGTTGGTATAGGTTTGGAGTGATCTTGACTGGATTTGGGTTGAGGTCTGGGCTTTCTCAGTGTAAGTGCTCCCAAATCTTTCTCATCAGATCCTTTGGCTCGATCTCCAAGATTTTCACATCTTCAAGTGTAATTTTGTGTTCAGTCTTTGACAATCATTGCCGAATAGCAGAGTTTGGATGTTTCCACTTTCCAGTCATTGTGTGTATTTTAACAAGATTTTCTCCCGCATACTTGGCTGTGCAATCACTACACTCAACCTGGTACATCACTACACTCAACGTGGTACATGTGTATGTAACTCCGCAGTCCACGCATCTATGTTTTTAACTTGCCCTCGGCTTTGTCCAAGATTTGAATGTGTTGTAGGACTTCATATTCATACTTGGTAAAGATCCGTACCTTTTCAATCACATCACATAAAATAGGGGAACCACACAGGATATAATGAAACACTATCTACTTGTCTATTTTGGGTTCTTTCTATCTAGATTTCTCTTTCTCAAGAATGGGGAAAGCGCATCTTCTGTATCCATTGACTCATAGCATAGGCCAACATGACAAGTGAAATTTCTCTAGCTTTTTCACCAGTTTCGGGTGTATTCACCAAGGTTCTTATCTATTATGTTGTAAATTATGGCGTGAAGTGAAATTAAAGTTTTTGTCAGGTTTCTATTGTTTTTGGTAGCCCATAAAACATAGGTACATCCTCAGATTGGTCCTAATCTTTCACAGGTTTTCTGAGCTCCCTCTGCATGTACCTATTACATATACAGGAGTTTGGTCTTGGTACTTTAACTGTTGTATTGGCCTATTTGGTCTTTTGGCAACTAAGTATCAGCACCCTGTAACACTATTAATGCCAAAGTGGCATCGAGAAAAGTTCTGCAAAGGTAAAAATATAGTTCTGTGCTGTCAGGCAAAATTAAAAAATATGCGTATAATAGGGGTATGTCTCCACCGGAACCTAGTAGTATTACCATCATGTATGTTATAAGAGTTTGTTTGAATTTTATGAATTGTTATTTAAAAAGTAATAACTACATTTGCATATGTGTTTAATACATTTGTTAACATTTTTCATATATATTTCATAGTTTGCTTGAAAAAATTATTTGTTCTAAAATCTAATTGCCTAGGTCGAAATGGTTAAACTATTGATAGACAGAGGTGTGGACGCGACCATTGTAGATGGACCCCATACACAAGTAACGCCACTGCACAAAGTTATGGTGACCAGAAGTAAGTTCTTATAAATGAAGTTCTATCAGTTGATCAAAATTCTTGCATATAAGGAAAAGCGAAAACTGAAAATACTCTTACTGGTATTGTGGTAGGACTACATGTTATAAGGGATGAAAAATATGTCATATTTGAAATCATCTTGCATCATCTTTTAGCATGATGGATCATGATGATGTTAACAATTTTACTATAGAAGTGTATCTTCATCACATATATGTACTTAATAATATCACATACATTGCAGCTTCTCACAGCTTGATTTTCATTGCATGTATTATTTTTAACATATTTCGGGCTTAATCAATTAACAATTAATTAATTGAAAATAACCCCTCATACAAAGAGGCCCGATTTTTGCAGACATTTTTACGCTATCAGCCAATCAGAACACAGGGCTCTACAATGAATGCATTTGTCAGCTGTGGGTCGAAGTTTATTTGTCAGAGTTAAAAAAAATCACATTTTATCAACCAAATAGAGAAAATACTATCTTATGCAGCAACAACATAAGCTTTTTTTTAAATGTTTCCTACTAGGGTTCAGACGCTTAAATTTTGGAATGAACAATTTATCAAAATTACTCGAATGAAAGACAATAATGTGCGTGATAAGCTTATGGTGAATATATATATGATTGTTTTATGTATGCTACTTGTCTGTTTGAATGAGAATTTAGTTGTCTAATACCAATTTTCACTTGTACCAGACAAGCAGAACAACATAACAATGATTTTGGTTAAAAAACGTCAAATGTACGTCCTTGAGAGACAAAATAGAAAAAATCAGTTATTGATTCTAGCTTCCCTCCCGTCTCCTACGGAGACATAACGCACGCAGCAACAGAGACAAACGCACGCAGCAACAAAGGTGGCTAAAGTCGCACCCAGCAACACAGAAACATAACGCACGCAGCATTTCCAAACCCGTGAGACAGACGCACACAGCAACAGTGAAACATAACGCACACAGCAACAATGTAACCGGAAGTGCACTGTAAATAAAAAAACAATCATTTGTACGCAAAAAATGATGGTAAGACAGTTTTCTCGTCAATACTGATGAAAGCAAGTGCACGAAGAACAAATAAACCCATAGAAGGTGAATTCCCATAAATTGGTACACTCAAAATGCGTGAAAGAGCCCCACGAATGTGATTGCAGGCGAATTTAAAAAAAAAAAAACACCAGTGCCACACCCCCTCTCGCATAATTATATATAGATTGCTTACAATGTAAGTTTAACCTAGCGAACTTCTTTCAGTCAAACAAGAAGACAACCTACGAGTGCATATTGTAACACTGGATATGTGCACAGTGTAAGAGATTCCCGTAGACCTTACGATGGGGGTGGGCCTTTACTTTGTATCCTGTATATCTTTGTAATACTGTATATCTTTGTACAATTCTTCTATGATTATGATATATTTGTAGTTGTTAAACAAGAAGACAAATTGGCAATAGTTGATCTACTTCTATCACATGGTGCAAAACTGAACGTACAAACTGCTAGAGAAAACACTCCGCTTGCAGATTGTGTTTTTTTCTCTGCTTTTACTCGTGATGCCAATTTACTAGTGATGATGCGACTAGTGTCAGCTGGAGCAAAACTCTCACAACCAATACATGCTAGGTAATGGCATACTTTTGTTATTTACTTTATGAAAACAATTATTTAAATGTTCATTGAAAATACTTGAGATGAATCTTACCAGGAATAGCCTCTTATCTTATTCCTGATCTTACCTGCTATGTTGTAATACAGTTAAGATACAATGACATCAAATTTTATAGAACTGATCCGAAGAACTCACCGCTCTGTTGGTTAACGTGGCAAGGAAGTTTACAAGCAGCAAAATTTTTAGTTAGTGCAGGATGGGAACTGCAACATGAATCATGGATCTGGTTACCAGGTATAAGTCATAATGAAACAGTTTTATTCTAATAATGTCAAAAATTATTGATAACTAATAGATTGCCTTATCACAATATTTTTTTACAATATTTCAATGTTAAGCACCTAAGCATTTTGGGGATCTTTTAAGTTCTTACCAGTATATTCATGTTATTTAATGGTTCTCAATGGGAACTAAATCACACTCATGTATACCCTTAAAAAAGGTCCACGCATCCTCTAAGTGTAATCGTGTTAAAACTTTAGACAGTCCCAATAGATGTCTATTAATTTTCAGCCGATTAGTTATAATGATTATTCATCCGTGATGCACAGGAATGTAGTACCTGATATACAGTATTTAATTTTTGTTTTTACCTGCGTCGCCAACGGCGGAGCAGGTCTAGGAACCGCCTCACTCCGTCCATCCGTCCGTCCATCCGTAGTAAAAGCTTGTCTCCGCTTACTCCTCCTAAACAACTCAACATACAGCAATGAAACTTGGTATATAGCAAGAACATCGTATGTAGATGTGGATATTGACAGGGAATTTTGATTCTCAAATTTTTATGGGAGTTATGCCTCTTTGAAATTAGAAATTGTGTGCATCTTATACTAATAACTTGTCCAAAAGCTTGTCTTTGCTACTCCTAACCTGGGCGACATAAACATGTAACTCCCGGTGGAGTGTTTGGGGGGCTTTGCCCCCCCCCCCCCGGAGTTGGGTTTAGTTGAGGGTTCCCGGGGAGCGTCCGGTGGGTAGCTCCTCAGCCTTATGAAATAAAAAACGCGGGGTTTGGGGGATTACCTTCCCCATAATAACATTGAGAAATAATTAAAAAATTTGGTCATAACGTCCTCCTGCCTATGATGCTGCTATCAACTAAAGAGAGGTGGTCTTCTTATATTTTAAACACTAAATGTGCTTCCTGAATGACTGTCCTGTTGAACAAGAGAACATTATGTATAAATTCTAATTTCAATATAATAGCAGTGAGTAGCTAACATATGCATTTATCTATCTCTGGTAGTTATTGTTTTGTTTTCAACTGCTTTTATTGTTGTGCGTATGTGCAATGAACAACAACACATTAATTAAACTGTTTGATATGTATTTTTACAAATTCTAGTCTAGCACATGTTGCCACATTGTAAAGATCAATAATCAATGACGTCACAGCAAGGGGAGTATACCTTACTTCATGCCCCTTTTTTAAATATAGCTTTAGAGCATTATACGAAATATGTGTATTATTACAATTATTACATGTATGACTGAAATATAAGGAAAGTGATGAAGCATAATATTTACAGAAAAATAGTCACTTTCAAGAACTTGTTCATAAATCGTTCTAGCATTTTTGCATAGGTCATTTATTGGAAAATAAAATAAAAGCATAGCAGAAACACAATCTTTTGAGAAATCCAGGTGAACTATTTGTTTTGATCCTTGTGCACTGTTGACACATATCTTGCAGCATAATCACAAATCACACACTGGAGACAGAGGTCCCAGGACATGTCTCAAAGCATGAGCTAGGTCTTCAGCACCTGCTCGTTACACATTTTGTACACAAAATCAGGTTTCCGTGTTGGTTTGCACTGACGACCAGATCTAGTTGTATTTGGTGGTTTCGCGGGAATTCGCGGTGTGACACTGGCCGGGGAAGATGGTTGTTTCAGTGGAGACGGAACAGTGACTGGTGGTGTTACACAAGACTGTGGATCTGGCTGTCTCAGCGGAGATGGTGCAGTGATTGGTGGTTTGACACATGCTGGCTCTGGATCTGAGGGATCAATTGGCTCCAGGGGAACGAATATTGTCTCATCGGGTGGACCACGCGGAACATTCATAGGCGAGGGTGGTGGTGAGACGGTACGTGGAACTTCACATAGTGGGGGTGCTTGCTGCGGGGAAGTCGCGGCTTGATGTCATGTCTGTTACGTCTCAAGCGCCTGTTGCCGTCTTCATTGATAACCCAGTACGAAGTCAGGTCGTGGATCCAGGGATTCAACAAAACCAGGCTTCCACTCGGGGGGAGCCGTCTTCTGTGTACCATACTGGCTCATCTGGAGCGTAGTTGGTGCGCTCACCATGTGGTTTGAGGTGTGCAGCCCTGCGCTCTGCAAGCTTTGTCTTTTTGCGCGTCAGATAGTGTTGTGGGCTGATACATGAGACCAAGTCGTGAATTGATTCTGCGGTTGAAGAACAATTCGGCTGGTGAGGGCAGATCGCTGCTGATTGGCGTGTCATGGTAGGCTACGATAGCCATGGTCAGCTGCAGATCGGACATAGATTTCTTCAGCATCTGTCTTACGGTTTGGATAGCTCTCTCAACACGACCATTTCCTTCGTGGTAATGTGGGCTCGAGGTAGTGTGCTTGATTTCAAGCTCTTCACAGAAGTCACGGAACTTCTCTGACTTGAAACACGGTCCGTTGTCGGAGATTATGCGCTCTGCAAGCCCAAACTTGCGGAAATGATTGTTCATGGATCGGATGACAGCATCAGATGTCTCGGCTTTGAGAAAGCCAATAGAAATATATCCAGAGAAATAATCCACAGACACAAGAGCTGCCTTGCCTTTGAAGTGCATAATGTCTACGCCAAGGGTTTCCATGGGTCGAGAAGCTGATACTTGTCTATCGGGAACACGGGGTTTCTTGTTCGCATGGATTTGGCAGGCGTCACAACTCTGGAGTGCGGCACTTATGTCAGCCTGCATGTTAGGCCAGTAGACGGAGCGTCGTGCCCGCTGGAGGGTTGCTGTGAGGCCTTGGTGGCCGTCATGTAGACGAGTCAGAGTTTCGGTGCGCAACGCAGATGGCACCACTACTCTGTTGCCCTTCATCAAGAGTCCATCGAGGATGACGAGTTCATCACGAAAACACCAGTATGGATGGAGATCCTGTGAGAGGTCTTGCATGCTCTCTGGCCAACCACTGACTACATGTTGGCGCAGCTTCGAGAGCGTTGGATCTGCGTGCGTCTCGGCTCGAAGTGATTCGAGGTGCGTAGGACGAACCTTCAGGACTTCGGCTATTGTCACATCGAGACCAGGGATCGCAGGGTGAGATCCAGGTTGAACTAGGCGGGAGAGTGTGTCAGCAAGTAGAACACTCTTAGCACCTACATACTTTACGTCAAGATCATACATCCGCAGACGGAGGAGCATTCTCTGTAGACGTGCTGGAGCGAGGCTGATGGGCTTGCGAAAGATGGCTTCCAAGGGTTTGTGATCGGTGTGGACTGTCACAGTGCGCCCAAACACGTAGATGTGAAGCTTTTCACAAGCGAAGAGCACAGCCAAAAGCTCTCGCTCGATGTTGGAGTAGTCGGCTTCGGTCTTTGTCAATGACTTGCTCAGGAACTTGACCGGTTTGCCATCTTGCAGGAGTACGGCACCTAGGCCCTTCAACGAAGCATCAGTTTCAATTGTGACATGTTTGCCTGTATCAAAGTGACTGAGTGCTGTTGCATCGGCGATTGCCTGCTTGATTATGTCGAACTCACGTTGCATATCGCTGGTCCAGACGAAGTGGACATCCTTTTTTCAAGAGACCTCGCATGACATATGTGCGTTGTGCCAAGTGCGGGATGAAGGAGGCCATGAAGTTAACTGAACCAAGAAAACTTTGGAGTTCCTGCTTGCTGGTCGGAGGCTGCAGATTGCAGATGGTCTTGACCTTGTCGGGGCAGAGTTCAACTCCTTTTGGCGAGATAATTCTCCCAAAATAGCTGATCTTGCGGCGCTTGATCGCACACTTCTCTGGGTTAAACTTGAGGCCAGCAGCTTGAGCTCGCGCAACCGTCTCGAGAAGGTGTAGGTCATGCCGCTCTTCATTGGAACCTTGTATCTTTACATCATCAGCACAGGGGAGCGTACCAGGAATGCCTGCCAGAGCTTTGTCCATCTGCTCGCAGAAGATCTCAGACGAGACAGAGAGGCCAAATGGTAAGCGGACGAAGCAGTATTTCTTGAATGGCGTGTTGAATGCAGTGAGAGGGTTGACTGTCAGCGCTTAACTTCTTTTGTCCAATATCCACTCTTTGCATCAAGGGTGGAGAAGAACTCGCCTTTAGCAAAACTAACGGAAGCATCTTCCCATGAGGCGGTGTGGTGGACACTCCTGATAAGATACTTGTTTAGGTTTTTGGGATCTAAACATAGCCGGATATCTCCATTCTTCTTATTCACTATGACTAAGTTGTGGACCCAATCAGTTGTTTCTGGACAAGGGCGGATGATTCCCTCGGCTTCCATTCTGTCTAACTCAGCCTTCAGTTTCGGTAGCACGCTCAGAGCGACAGCACGTGGGGTAGCTGTATCGGTTTAGCATCTGGTGACACTTTTAGCTCTGCTTCGCCATCGAACAGGCCAACCTTGCCGTCAAAGGTCTCGGGAAATATGGCCTTTAAGTCGCCCAGGGGATCTCCTGTGCGTTTCCCCAATGGAAGGTGTTTCTCCCATTTCTGTCGGAGGTGATTGTAGTTGATGTCAGTCTCTTCTGTGATGTGGACTGTCTTCTGCTCACATTGGACTTGTCTCTGTATGCAAGCTTCTGCGATGGTCACAAGGCTGAATAGCCTGCAAAAATCAAGTCCCAGTATCAATTCCACTGTATGAAACCCGACGAAGGTTACTCACAGTAGTCTTCGTCATTAGAGTAACCTTCGTCATCTCGATTCATAATTATACCACGGATTATTTCTGTCATGGTGAGTTCCACCTTGAAACACGCTAGTTGCATGGGTAGCACGCTAAGTATTCCACGTCTGTAGACACTGTCACTAGCGTAGATTCTATACAACTCGGGTATTTAAACATGAAAGAAAACACAAACGACGAAGGTTACTCAAACAAGCGTTTTCTTGGGACGAAGGTTACTTATGTCAAGGACGAAGGTTACTGTGGCAAGTGTCATGTTTAGATATAGATCTAGTGCATATTTTGAACACACTTACCGTATAGACAAGACCCGTAAATGTTATTCATTTAGGCTCTACGATACTGTATATTGTCCCAGACATAGTACATTAGACGTACCACGTATGTGTACTATAGTTTACTGTTGTTTACGTACACATAGAGGAATCTATATAGTACCCCCATTCCACTGACAGACCGATTAGCCATTTGTGCTTATTATGGTTGATAACATATGGACCTCGTGGATGATTTAGACCTGGGATTAGATTTGAAATGGGGGGTTATGCACACATTTTGCATAACCAGCCCCCATATATAGACTAATACACACGCACCACATCGCATATCGTAGACCTAGCAGTAGATCTACGTGAATTCAGGGAATTTAAAAGAACGTAGATCTACCATAGATTTTATGCAGTATCAGTACTATAGTAGTCATAGAGGACCCATGCATGCATAAAATAATAACATTGAAAATCTACAAAGTTTTTAGCCCGACAACATGTTTATTTAGATCAAAGACTAGGGCATTTATTAGTAATGTTACGCCTGAATAGAAATTTTAGGTTTGTGACTTTGGAATGCTCAGATAATATAATCATTAGAAGTTAAAAGGTTAGTG
Organism: Streblospio benedicti; assembly: GCA_019095985.1. Lineage (NCBI taxonomy): Eukaryota > Metazoa > Annelida > Polychaeta > Spionida > Spionidae > Streblospio > Streblospio benedicti. The sequence goes on from CM032660.1 coordinate 12,582,023, forward strand.
GCTTTAGAAAGTTAATAAACATACTGAAAGATACTATATACAAAATGTACTAGTATTTAGAACATTAGTGGTTGATTAAAAGATCTGCACAGTAACCTTCGTCAGTGTTAGAAACATAAACACAGTAACCTTCGTCACCAATAAAAGTAACCTTCGTCATTACATGAAACTTTAACAGCCGTGCATGCAATAATGTAGGATTTTCTACGCTTAATAATAGATCCTACACGTGCTTTAATATGCGCTCTGTATGTACTAATTTAAATATTGACTTATCTTTTGGAATCGACGTCACAATGTCCATTATAATATCCGAATCGAGAAAAGTGACCTATTTATAATGACGAGGACTACTGTGAGTAACCTTCGTCGGGTTTCATACAGTGAATTCCGTACCAAGCTCTGTAATTATGATTCTTGCTCTTCTCCTCTGATTGTTGCATCGCACGTCAATCTCTAGCTTACCGCATGCAATCATATCGGTGCCAGTCACACCACGGAGTGTCGCATTGGTTGGCTCAAGATCGTCACGACTGAGTCCGATTTCTTGGAGCATTGACATGGGCATACACGTCGCCATGGCTCCAGTGTCGACTTTTCCTTGCAGCTTCGTGGGTATGGGCTGGATGAACTCCACAGTGGCAAGCACTTCACTTGTGTTGCCTTGCACGTGGTTGATGGTCACAATGCCAACATCATAGGTTGATTCGTTATCACTGTAATCACTATTGTCCTTGACAGTTACTGCGTTTTGTTTTTTGGGTTTAGCGTTGGCTTTTTGTTTGAGTAAACAGACCCGCTCGTAGTGGCCTCGTTTTGAGCAGAAAGTACACTTTGAGTCCTTTGCCGGGCAGTCATCTCGGCGATGTGGGCCTCTGCCACACCAGCGACAACGCTTTTCACCAGAATTATCTTTATGCTGCAAACTGGCTTCTTGGGCTTTTTTTATGAGATTCTTGTTTCGGGTTGGTGCGGCGTTTCTCACCGTTATGTTGAGAGCATTTAGTTGGGTCCCTTTAGTACATGGCACTGACCTGCTGAGGCTCAAAATGTTTCATGGTCACTGCGACAGCTTCATATTGCCGTAACAAATTGAGGCATATTTTAACTGACACATCTTTGCTTCTGCCCATCAGTTTGCGTTTGCAGTCAGAGTTAGTGCAACCGTGTATGAGTTTGTCCACAACGAGGAAATCAGACCCTGCAGGAAAATCTGCAAGTCTATACAGCTCCATCACGCGACTGTAATACGTAGTGGTATTTTCACCGGGCTTCTGACGAACATTGTAGAAGTCTTCTCTCGCCTCCCGAAAGAATGTGGTGAGTGTGAGACAATTTGCGAGGGTGTCAAGTAGCTGAGTGGGGGTTTTGACTTCCACTGTTGCATCTTCAGATTGTTTGGCCTCGATTAGTGTCTCAGCGTGGGCACCTGCCCAGATAAACACAGTGTTGAGCTTAACTGAGTCAGTTTCAGAGTTCATCGGGCCAGACAGGATCCTTTCAACCTCCTTCCGCCACATGCGGAATTGTTGATATGCCTGACTTGACGTCCACTCCACTTTCGTTTGTGGCCTATACTTGAAGCCTTCAGACATGATGCAGATAGACTAATGAAAGTGTTTGAGTAGATCTATGTGTTTTGACACTGGCACAAGTTGCAGTTGGTAGCTAGCCTTGAAAGTTTGTGAGATAGTGAATTTCGCAATCTGTTTCTGATACCAGCACTGACCTGCTTCACTAGTTGTATTCTCACTTTTCAAAGTCCACACTGTCTCCTCTGGCACAAAAAAGGTTTTCAGCACAGGTCTGGGGTCACCATGTTTTGTTTTCAACTGCTTTTATTGTTGTGCGTATGTGCAATGAACAACAACACATTAATTAAACTGTTTGAAATGTATTTTTACAAATTCTAGTCTGGCAAATTCTAATGTCTAGCACAGCAAGGGGAGTTACCTTACATTATGCCAATAGATCTAATACATTACATGAGTGTACATGTATTACATTATTACAACAGTTATGCCTCTTTGAACTTAGAAATTTTGTGCTTCTTATTAGCAGGGATATTATATTCTACAACTTTTATAGCAGTTATGCCTCTTTGTCATACTTTGAACTGAGGAATTTTTTGCCTCCTATACTAATAGTTTGTCTATGCTACTCCTCTTATACTACTCAATATAGAGCAATGAAACTTGGTTTATAACAAGAACTTCATATGTAGATGTGCATATTCATAAGAATTCCTATTACGCGCGACGCAGGTCCAGACATCGTTAGGTCTTGCTTGTTATCTTGCGTATTCGAGTATGGTCAGTTTATCCAAGACCAGTATTTGTGGAATGAGACCAGTATTTGTGGAATAGGAGTAAAAATGAACAATATAAATGTTCGGTTTGACAGGATAACTCACAAACTTAGACCATATAGGGTTTTCCTGGATATACTCGCAGAAACAATATGTATGTGTAACAAAGTGGCCTGGACCAGTTGCAAAACTGAGCAAGTAATGCACGCTTGATAAGAGTGAAAGGATAGAATAGGCAAACAATAGACATGGTTCAGTCGCTATATGGAACAATTGTAACTAATTCTCAAGTAAGGAGAGGGGTTGAAGTTCAAGTATGTAGAATTGTTAAGGCTTCAATAAGTGTGAAGGGAATTGGTGTAGTGATTGGCACATCATCCTGCTCATCTTATGAGTTTAATTCTACGATTATCATGTTAAAATTCTCTTTGAAAGGAAGACAATAAGGAGCACAACTGAGTATCTCTCAATGATAGCTTTGTGGTGTATTGGAGCGTTGCCTAGACTGGTGTAGTTAGTGTTTGGACCACTTAATATATAACATTTTTAAGTTTCTCTGATTTTATACGTAAATGGCTTCCTCAAACAAGTTATATTTTTCTATTTAAAATTCCTTTAAATTCAGTTATATTTTGCTATTTAAAATTCCTTTAAATTCACATCATGATGCTGATTATCCATTCAGAGACATAATGATGTATACCTGGTAATTATGTGATACATGTACATACATATGTTTTATTTTATGTTTTAGGTAAAGATGAAGAAATGGCAAAATTTCTTGTATGGCTTCAAGAACTTATTCGAAAACCCAAGTCTTTAAAGCAGTTATGCAGAGCCTTTATTAGAGACCACTTGGTGGACAAATGTAGTGGAGACAGTGACATAGTGACTTATGTAGCAGAGCTGCCTTTACCACCCGTCATAAAAAGATTCCTTATGTTGGTTCCAGAAATAAGTGAATACAGCCCAATTCCCATAAATGTTGGTATATGAATTGGTTGAGTAGACTACATTTATATGATACACCAAACCACCGGCATGTCGTGATGATAAAGTATGTCGTCTGCATTATTGAAATTGCACCAAAACAAGACAATTAAATATAAAACTGCTTTTGAAAGTCTAAAGAGTATTGAAAACATTTATTTATGTGCTATAAACATGGTCATCGTGCATAAACTTGTTATGTAACAAATTATACACAGGGAAAACGTGGCATCACGCCATGTCAGGGTGTGCATTTCACAGCATCCCGGAGTATTAATTGTACCCGGGGTTATGGCGTGGTGCGTCACATGGACGTAGACAGATCCATAGACCAGGGTATGTGCAGGGAGCATGCCCACCTCCCTTTTTTAACCATTTCATTTTTATGATTTTTGGGCATCTCCGTGACCCTGCACTCATGTAAAACCAATTTGATTCTCTGGGTATGCCTCTATTATCCAAAAACTTGGATCTGCCAGTGTATAGTACATTATATACTATTCAACTGAGAATATTTACAATTTGAGTATTCTTTATTACATGCATTTGTAACTGAGTGAACCCACCATCGTAGAGTTGGATATAATTGCGTCGCTTCAGCTCAGCTGCTGAGGCAGACCATGGTGTTTCATTTGTTTGTAACTAACTAACTATGTATGTCTCCAGACAAGCTAGAGCTTTTACCGATGAACTGATTTTGTTTAAAATTTACACAACTATGAGGTATGAGGCAACACCAAAGTGATTCGATTTTGGGCACTCTGCCAATTAAATTGTGCTTTCCACAAGGCCATTTATGACATTTTTACTGGTATTTAATGCACTTAAGCCAGGAAGAAAAAAATTGTTTTTCAACGCAGCAGAAAAAGTCTACTTGGTGCAGTTTGCTGTTTGCTGCTATGTAGCATGAAGGAGCCAATATCTGTTTAGTCAATGGCTATTTGTGGCTGTTAATGTACATGGTATACTTTTAGTATATATCATTAATATTAGTAAACATCTTTGAATATGAATGAATATGTACAATGCCACAATACCTTATAGTTCACTGTACTTACATATATAGCTTTAAAACTATCATAGGCAGATCCAGGTTTTTGGAAAGGGGGGGCGCACTTAAGGAAAAGGGGCGGCGCACTGGGATTTCATGAAAAACCCTATGAAAATGAAGTAATTTGGTGGGAAAAAGGCCCCCCCCCTGGATCTGCCTATGAACTATAATTGATTATTATATACAATTATTGAATTACATAGTACTATTGCAACGCACAGAGCAATATGTTTTGCTGAATATTTATCATTGCTGTAAATTCATTCTGTGTTTTTCTCCTCAAATTCAAAAAGTTCTTAATTGTAAAGTATGAGTATATACATCGTTTCAGTATATATCTTATTGCCTATAAGTCAATGTTGTTTGAGCGACTGTGTTCTTTGAACACTTTTGACCTAGTTTGTATTCTGTTTGCATGCATTCATTTAAATATATCAGCTTATTTTATAATGTCGTGGCAGCAAGTGCAATTTAGTGCATGGAGTAATATTTCCTATTGTAACGAAAGAATTGTAATGAATATCAAAATTAAGAGAATGAGTGTTATTTATTTTTTAAACAGTCCTCTACAATATTGAACCTTTACCCTATATTATATAATTAATGTATTAATAATTATATCTGAATCTGTATTATACAGATTGAACAGTGTATATAATATAATGTAAATCTGTTGACGTAGGATACCACATTTCTGAAATTAATATTAGAACTCTTCAAACTAAAAAATAGTTACATTTTATTATATAAAACACATTCTTGACTAGTCATCATCCCAACACACAATTACGCATTAGATTTTACACCAAACAAGGTAACTATTAGGAAAATCAGGTTGGATTGTAGACAGTTATGGTATAAACTATCAATGTAATATATGATTGCATACATAAAAATGGCATTTATCCCTATTATTAGTATTCACCATAAATTGAGAAAATGCACCTCCTGGTTGATACTAAAATCTTTATTGAACGACTTTGGGAGCGGTATTGCCCGAGTGCATAGCACGAGGGGGATGCAGGCTGACAGAGTTCAATAAAGATTTCTAATTATTTTTATATTTTATTACATAGGTAAATGACCTTGAGCATTTAAACCACAATATAAACAATCAAATAGTAAGCTTCATTGAAGCTGCTTCAAAGCAGGTTATGTGAAAGACAAGATTAAAATATGGTTTCTGGCTTGCTTTTAAGAATGATGTTTACTGCCATTCTTGCGTTTAGAAATGGCATTTCAATAGAATATCAAAATATTTTACCCCAACAAATAGCACATCTTTTTTAGATGAAATCTGGCATTTCTTTAAGCGTAATATATGTCTAAACGTTTGACGTACGTTATTCGATTGTCTATGGTGTTATAAATGAACATATGGCAATACGCCACAGTGTGGTACATGTATATGGATATTTTTATTCATCGGTAGGAGATACAGACTAAGTGGGTGATAACCTAACAAATATACATGATACGGGATGACGGTATACTGTATATTACAGCCCTGTGCTCAACCTTTTGTATTGGGGCCCAAGGATGTATTTTTTTTTCCGTACAGCCAATTATCAAATGAATACTTTAACAAGGTTTCCCAAAATAATTTCATATATAACCTTGGTAACAAAGCGGGGTTCGGGTAGTAAGCATGGGCCAGCATTACAACATTAGGCATAATACACATAAAACACACATGAATACATTATAGTCTGTCTATTATTTACACTATAAAAATTGCAGTTTTCAAGATCATGTGAACTAATACTCTGTAGGCCAAGATCTACAATGTATGTGGCAATATGCCCCATGACCTCATTAGAAAATATTATGCAAGTGAGTTACGTCAACACCATTCATATGATGTACCAGCACAGCACAAAAGTGACGCAATATGTAAACAGTACTTTATTAATACACACATATTTGATTATGTTACAGTGAATACATTTGTTTGAGTTAGTATGCCATAAATTCTAATTAGCATCACAGATTCTGCACCAAAGGATGTAACTTTCATTGGAATTAGTTTTGATTGAAGGAAGTTATAGAACAAAAGGTGGGTGTGACGGATTTCTTCCAGAGTATAGAAAGTATTGCCCTCTAAGTTTTCACATTTTAATTTCTTGAATCGTTCCAAATACATGAAGTTAGCAAAATTGAATCACACACAATTTTCTTAGGATTACAGTAGCATCTTACTAGCATGTTTATTTATGGGCATGCATACACATTGCTGGTCACTGAAGTGAAACAGTTGATATTCACAAATCTCTAATTTGACTATGGCAGTTAGATTTGTGAATATCAACTGAATGAAGACGACATAATTTATTTACATTAATTGTTACAAAGAAATTTATTTTTGGCTAAGCAAAATCTTTGGAAGCCAGTAAACAGAACAAGAAAACTAAAGAAAATCATAATCCTATGCCTTTATAATATAGCGTGTAACTAAACAATAAATTTGTTGAACTTATATAAATTAGTACGAACGGGCATATATCACACATCAAACTATGTAGATCCATCTAATATTGATTTATCCAGTGCGGTTTGTGATTGCTGTTTCAAATCTGTTATTGATTCTTCCAATTCAGAACCTAATTTCTGTAACTGAGTAAATTTGTTTTCCATCTCATCAGGAACATGTTCGAGGTTTCTAACAAGTTTGATCAATTTTACTGCCTGTTTATATGTTGACTCTACATTTTGATTATCTTCTGAAATGTCAGTGCTGTTTAATTGGTTGGAAGTTGACCTTGATAAAGTAGAAACATCATCCACCGAAGCATATGACCCTGTCATTGGATCTGGCACGTCATCACCTAAATAGAAATTGGAATACAGATTATTAAGAAATTGAATAGTGTGTACTGGTGTTTTCCCAATAGTCACACACAATCTAAATTTGAGAATTCAGCTCATGATTGCAATATGAAAAAAACATCAGTATAATTATTTCATTAAAATGTAAAATGTAAAATTTATCACAAACTAAGGTGATATAGACACACATACAATAAAAATATCAGCAGTATATTACTACAGTAAAATGTAAAATAATTTCAAATTTGATAACCTAGACGTTCGATCACAAACTCTGCGGATATAGACACATACAATGTACAATGATGAGAATAGGATTGAAGGTCTCTAGATTCAACTCTGCACCATCCTTACCGGTATGGGTTTTGATGTGGTATAAAGAGAAAAAAAGAAATAGGAAATATTGCTGATAACAAAGAAATAAGAATAGGGAGGCAGAAAGTAGAAGATAGTATCGGTAGTATATGTAATTATGGGTCATTTTATGTCATATCTTCAAAAAATACCCACAGATTTATCCATAGGCTGATTACAGAAATTATTGGCATGCAGCAGAGGCAGGCAGCAGAGGAGTCCATAGTCAAAAAATAAATGATGGTCAACATTAAAGTTTTCATAATTTTCATTATTTATGGACAGCAACTGCATACTATATGTGAGAGTTGTTATCAAAAAATATGGTAAATCTTGAAGTGTCATCTAAGATGAGAAATCAGAGTGGCTTAACAAGCAAATAACACATAATGGACCGAAATATGCACCATAGTGGTCCATGTAAAATATATACTGTATAGAATACCACGGTAATAACATATACATGTAGTTATCAAAACAGACCACTATAGTTACATTGTATAATGCTGTGATTTGCATGGTATGATGGTATCATCCCGCCAGCTATATCTATCGTTGGTAGAAATATGCTTGCTAAAAATTAGAGCGTATGACTTGAAAACAGGAGTTGTTTACGTCGTAAGTTCGCGCCCCGGTCATGGCAGACACAGTGTCGCCAAAACCGATACGTCGTACGTCTGCCACTGAGTTGCTGATTTCCACCGAGCACGTCACCACCGTACAGTGTTACTACTAGACGGTAGCGACGCCAAGCGGAGGTTTGGAAGCCTCGTTAAAAGGCGTGTCCCGTGTAGAGGAGAGCCACACCTCTGCACGTAAAAGAACTCACCTAGTTTGAAAACTATAGCTAGTGTGATCCCCCCCACCCCTGAGGCTCAGTTGGCTACCTAGCCTGCCTCTGGAGGTCCATGTAGCAACACCACGTGGCCTCCCTCTGCTATAAGCATTAGAAATTGATGGCTGCGGAGTACAAACAAACCAAACCAAAACTAAAAGGCTTGAGAGAGAGAAGTTTGAAAATGTATCCGCAAGCACTGGGAAACACATATATACTGTACTTACAAATTAATTAGCAACATAATGAGAACTATCTTTTAAATGGGAGGGGGGTTAAAAGGAAGTGGGATAAGGAAAAAAAGGCTGAAAAAAGAAGGAAAATAAGGGCCTAAAAAGGCCAATTAGTGGGATAAGGGACAAAAGAGCCAAAAAGAGAGATAAGGGAAGAGAGGGCCAAAAAAGAGGGATATGGGATTTCTAGACCCCTTATACCCCCCCCCCTTTCCCCCTCATAAATAGGTCTACTCAAGTTGCAGGAAGGTTATTGCATAGCTTACTAGTGGAGTCATAATTAAATGCTTTGAAGACCACATCATTGGTTGAACTTGATAGTATATCTTGTACAATATCTTCTACTGTTGGCGGTTGAGGTCTTCGTTGTACAATACTCGGTTTTTTAGACATAGTTCCACTTTTTTTTAAACAAAATATATAAACGTGTACCCGGAAATAGAACTTGGTATTGGTTAACCAGCTTTAGTTAAAACATACCATCCAGATTAAACCAATTATTGTAATACATATATTTTGTTAATGAGTGTACGGTGAACTAGATATTATACTCAGGTGATTGTAAAGAAGTCTTATTGACACGGTGTAACTATAGAGTAACTTCACATAGCGAAATGTTAGAAATATAGATGCACATTGCGAAATGCGTAGTCTACCAGTAGACTACAAGTACTAAAAAAATCTTATGTTCACCAGATCATATTTTTTTGCATCTAGTTATGATTTATTGATTGATTGATATTCTTCAGGAACTAGTGCGCCTAGGACAACACATGAAAGCGTACATATATATGTAATGCTTATTTCCAATGTGGTCCTGTTTGTTTGGCAGGTTAGGTAATCAACTGAGCCAAGGGTGTGTGGAGGGATCACACTAGCTATTGTTTTCAAACTTGGTGAGTTCTTTTACGTGCAGAGGGATGACTGTCCTCTACGCGGGACACGCCTTTTAACGAGGCTTCCGAACCTCACGCTTGACCTCCCCACCGTCTAGTAGTAACACCTAGACCTAGACCTAGTAACACTGTACTGTGGCAACACGCTCGGTGTAGATTAGCAACTCAGTATCTGATGCTTGACGCAATTGTTTTGGCAACACTGAGTCTGCCATGGCTGGGGCGCGAACTTGCGACGCATGCAAATCACGTTTTCAGGTCGTGCGCTTAAACCACTGAACCACTGATTGTATAGTATACTCAAAGAAACCCTCGCATCACACGGGATTACACACCCGCTAGGTGAAAATATTACCACATGCCCATATTATTATTATTATTATTATTATTATTATTATTATTATTATTATTATTATTATTATTATTATTATTATTATTATTATTATTATTATTATTATTATTATTATTATTGTTACTTTTGAATTAAAACACAACTCATATGTATAATTGTGTAACATACTGGACAGCTTTGGAGCAGAAGCTGTTAATAAAACTTTCCTGGGGCTTTAACCTTGCTGATGTAAATACTACAGCATAATGTGTTCTAGATCAAACAATCACAATTGCACACACAAATCTCTATATGCCTAACGCTAAACATTAAGAAATACGCTGCACGTTCCAGATGTTTTCTTGTATACGTCAATATTATATGGCACACGTGAGTTTGTTTTCACCTATAAAAGGAAGTGAGGGTTTTCTTGAGAATAGTTTATTTAGCGATGTAGGCCTACCGGGTAAGGCCTGTTATTAATCACTACAAATAAACATTAAAAAAACAAAACATGTAAGTTTACAGAATGAATATTCACTTTGAAATAAATAAACATTAAAATTTTTAAAAATTAAAAACATAATTCGTAATATTTTCTTCTATTCTATCTTCTATTTCTGCTGCCTATCCTCTAATGCGGTCTAAATTAAATATCTGTTGGTCCAAATGTTTTATATATTTTTATTTACTCTTTCGACATGTTTCAATAACAACAGTATCCTTATCAAATTCAAAATTCTAAATATTAGTTCCAAAAATATAGAATATCATAAAACCAAATATCAATGCCAATTCAAATTAATGTTAATCCATCTCTATACCAAAATATCAAAATATATCATAGACCTTCACTATTCCTGGCTTTGAGAGACATATCTTCATCACACATAAACATATTTTCATACACCAATCAATTACCTCTGCTTCCATCTCACAACCTATCCTTCACCCATTGTCCTTACTATAAATTCATCAATAATGTAGTCGTCATACATTCAATGATGTAATAGAAATAATTTTTTTAACAAATGGTTATACACAATAGTATTAATGTGAGTACATTTCATGTAATTTCATTAGTTATCATGATCCCGAAGTATCTGATAACCCGGAGATGGTTATCACCCCTCTTCGAACATGGGTGATACTATGGTTACCAAGCTTGTACTCAACCAAACTACCGGTACTTTCAAGATGTACCATTCATATTTGTTAGTCACAATATCACCAATGTTAGTATATACTAGTATATATAAAGTTCTTAAATGTGCCTATTTTGGTTTCGTCAATGTTGGATCTGGTACACACACTAAGTTGAGGATTATAGGGTTTATATAGGGCAAATCCACAAAAGATTTCCAACACCATGATATTCACGATCTTCCTTTACTTTCAAAAAGGAGGACACAAGATATGGCATAGAAGACATACAAATCACAACGTAATGCATGCCACAGAGAAATACTCTTTTCTAAACGTGACCCATTACGTGTATGCATAGTCCGTTATTGCTTTACGTAATTCGTTGGACATTCATATGAAATTGAAAGTTTACAATGAAGATTTGTAGACAAAGGTATTTATTAGCTAAGAAAAAAAATTATAAATACTGGGTTCGTTGTGTAACATGATTTTTTTTTACCAGGATTCGTTCTTTTACCGATTGGCTCGCACTACGGGGTCATCGAAATACAGCAGAAGAACTCACCTTGTAAAAAGAATCATGCTCAAAACTCACCTGGTTTTGTCTATGGAAGCTAAGTTTCAGAAGTACATAATTGGGTTGTCTTAAACCTATTTACATTTTGAGTTGTGTCACAATAAACTTGTCGATAACAATGTGTATTTAATTTTAGAAGCTAAACTTCAGAAGTAATTGGGTTGACTTCAGCCTATTCGCAACTGCCATTAGACTGCTACGTGGAGTCGTGGACACAATCTAGGTATTTTATTTTGTGTTTTATTTATGTACAATATCACTTACTTATTAAGAGGTCAGGTCAGCATCAATCACGTCGGCATCCCATTATCAGACATCTGGACGATGCTCTGAATGATACTTATTAACTAAATTTTTCACATTGCGGTCACCATTGCGGGACCTTCGACCGAAGTGACTGAAGTTCTTGTTGACGTCATAGTAGCACCTAGTCCGACGGGTTGTGTACCTCTCAGACAGCAAGTATTTTAATTATAAAAAATAGATTCTCAAAAGAAAGTAAATGCAAAGTAGAAATTAGATATTCATAATTATACACTGATATCTAGCAATGATACTTCATGTTCGTGTATTCTATGTTGTCATGTTCTCCGTCTGGTTTGTAGGTATCGTTATGCCGCCGAAATTTAGAAGAGACTATGAACCTCTTGGTGTTAGAGAACCTGAACGCGTAAGTAGATATTGTATACTTTACATTTTCATGATAGTTTTTTTTTAATGATTTCACAAAATTTCTCCAACATTATAGGCTAAAGAGTTAAATTAAAATTACAAGATATATTATATAGTTCTATGGAGACCCATTGGCATATCATACAGTGTTAAGAATAACTTATGTTCATGTATATGTATTAATTTTCTGTTTCATATAGTAATGTTTTTGGTAAATTTTTTCAGCAAGGGTTATTAGATGGAGATGATTCAGATGAAGAATTGATTGGGTATGTAATGTAATCTGTGTGCCTAAGGCAGTATTTGTGAGAATTTGAAAGGTCATTTCTGATGAACAATGAAAAAAATATTCTCTAGTTTAATGCTATTTATTTTTCACAAATGTGCTATACAGTGTCATTCTTCAGTTCCCAATTGCGCGGGACGTGTTGCGCAGTAGAATTAATCCAAACCAAACAGTCCATTGACTACTTCCGGTCGCTCGCGTCATTGTAAACTAACACGACTTTAAATATTCTAAGGTAATTTTCAGCTATCACTTATACTATGTCATTCATGTAAAGTACTTTCCTAATAGAATTTTGAGTGAGGATTATTAATCTGTTATCGGATTTTAGTTAGCATTGAAATTGACGAAGATATGGGCAGAATACCAGTCTTCGTGAAAAAAATGCAGACGACCTGTGTAGTTTGTGCATGATACAAAAGTTTTAACTTCACTATTAAGAAGAATGCATGCCTCAAATAGCGTTACTAGTAGTATTTTTAATGAGGATTACAAATATGTAATCGGATTTTAGTTAGCATACAAATTGACGAAGTTATGAGCAAAAGCCGGTACTTGGTCAAATTTGCAGACAGCCAGTGAAGAAAAAAGTTGACAACTTCACTATATTGAAAAATGCACGCTTCAAATAGATGTACTTACTTAATTTTCCAACGTCTATCAGTGTAACAGCCATCAATGTTGTGTAGAATACACACTTTGAATTATATAGCATTAAATGTGATTTTAAATGGGCTTATAACATATACCGGAAGTACCCATGGACTTTTGTGTCTCAAATGTTTATAAAATATAACGAGTGCGCAACTTTTCTGCGCAATTGGGAACTGAAGAATTGCTCAACTATTCTTCAATTGTATAAAAATATTTTTGTCTTTTAGTGTTGGTACATCCAATTCACGAGACCCAAAGGTTAATCATATTCAAGGACAAGTGCATGAGGTAATGGGTGTCATGCAGAGTAACATTGGGCGTGTTCTGGACAGAGGAGAACGTCTAGATGAACTTCAAGATAAATCTGGTACAATAAAGATTTTTAAGGGATTTTTTGGGAAAAGCAGCTTAATCACTTGCCTAATTCTCACTTTGCTTCCATATTATAATTTTTTTAATCCACGTTTACACATAGGACCTAGCGGCAAAAGGACTATATATAAACATGGGTAAAACCAAAGATCTAGTCTCAGGGTCGTACCTTGACCAGCTGCTCAAGTGTGGAGAATACCCATGCTCTGTGCCTGAAGGGAGCAGCAAGAAACTCCATTTTCTGAAGTAGATGCTCGTACTGAGTACATAAGAGATGTAATGAAATTGAGGATGTTCTCAAACCTGACCCTTACTGTATGTCTAAGATGTAGTCGCAACGCCAAACCAATTGATGGCAGGCCATTCAAGGAGGTCCCAGTAGGCGAACATAATTTAGGGGTGGTGACATTGTTCTGCTACCTAGGTGAGATGCTGTCCAGTTGGGTGGGCTGTGGACTAGCTTAAACTATCAGATGCAAGACTGCTTGGGGCAAATTTTGTGAGCTTGTGCCAGTACTCACCACCAAGCACATAGCTTTATCATTGAGAGGGAGATTATACTCATCTCTTTCTGTAGTGCAATGTTTCATGGCTCTAAGACTTGGCAAAATACTGTAAATCACCTATAGAGAAATGGCAGAGGCATGATTTGATGGATGTGCCATGTGAAACCCAATGATAAGGTCAAATCAGATCAGTCTTCTTAGTGGAGGACTTGGATATTGTAGACATCGATAGTGTGCTGACTGAGGTGGCTGTATCATGTGATCACTAACAGCTCGAGATACAGGGAGAGAAAGGCAAGGGAAGACCAAAGGAGACATTGGATCAAACAAATCGAAATGGATTGGGCCAGTTGAGGAATAAACTTGCCAGCCAGACCACACTCTCAAATTGAATAATTTGTTACTTGGTAAATTGAATAATTAGGGCCTGTCTAAATGTATTTAGGATGTGATTGATTGATTGATTGGTTAATTGATTATCACCATTACAATAAGGTTTATAAAACCTAACAATCCTACCCAATTACCCATCTTCTGGTGTGAACATGTGTTAACAAAGCAGCATGGCATTCTCCCTTAGATTTTTACTCATAAGTTATCATAATTTAAAACTTTACACTAAGAAAAATGATTTTGTGCATTGATTGAGAAGTATTAAAAAAATGAAATTTTTTTACGATGATTGTTTTTATTATTTACTACACATGTAAAATTTTTTTTTGTTACAAATTCTAATTACAGATAACTTAGCATCAAATGCCGACATCTTTAGATCACGAGCTGGAACCCTGAAAAATAGAATGTGGTGGAAAGAATGCAAGGTAAGCAAAGATAATTTAACATTGAAGTTCTTTGCATACATCTGATAAAATTTAGGTTCTCTATTAATGCCAGAAGTCGAGTGCGGGTTAACAGACAGTACAGTGAGGAGTTTGGAGTGGGGTTCTATCCTTAGCCCTCTGCTATTTATCATCGTGCTAGAGGCCTTATCACATTCATGTTAACTCTTTTGTGGTTTTCTATGAACAATTCACACATCATATATCTGATCTCACCCAACACCAGATGATGACCCTTAATTAAATCAAACTGATATTGATTTTAATCATCTGATAGACTGGTACACGTTATGTCTCTACAGTGAAAATCTTGCAGCATTTAAAATATCTGCAATATATCTAATATATGTCACATTTGTATTTCAGATGAGAATTCTTGTAGGGGTTGTTGTTATAATAGTACTGCTTATAATTATTGGTAAGTGTTTATAAGTGTATTATTTGTGTACCGGTATGCAGATTTGCCATGTTTATAAATTATATGTGGAGAATCGTTCGGGTTATTCATATTGTCTTTCTTGCACTTGCGAGTCAGGAACTTAATCAGCATTTTTAACATACCTTCAATTGACAACAGCAATGACGCATCAATATTTTGTACTTGTATGCCTATTGTAATTTATATCATTTCTCTGTGGTCTTTTCCAGTTCCAATTATCATACACATGAAAAAGAACGTGAGAATTAAAAAGAAATGTGAAGTATGAAATATGATGCAGAATGTTTAATTACAAGCTTGGGAGTCATATTTGTTTCAACCAAATACTTATATGATACTTCTTTATATGAACAGTGTCAGTTTAGTGTTATTAAGTCATTTATTTATTCCGTTATATATTTATTGTATAGATTAATTTTATGGTTACGGCTTTATGTTAAAATCACAAAATTGAGCTTGCCTTCAACAAGGTATCTTTATTAAAGCACATTGTCCATTAAATTAGTCATATCCATCCTAACATCCATCATACAGACCCATCTAGGGACTGGACTAAAAGAATAAGTGGACCTTAAAAGAGAAGCTGAGCAACACAGAAGATTGTATTCCTGAAAACACAACTCTACATTCTTCCTAAGTGCTTTTAGATTAATCGGACTGGAAGGCTTTGTGGTATTTGTACTTTAACATCATGAGACAGGTTTATTAATCAATTTGGCATCAAGATGGTGGATCACACTAGTAATAGTTTTCAAACTAGGTGACTTCTTTTACGTGGAGTGGTGTGACTTTCCACTACATGGGACACACCTTTTAACGAGGCTTCCAAACACCGACTTTTTCTTTGGCATCAGATGTACCTAATGCACAAAACTAAATTACCTTGGGCCATGTACATGTATTATAGAAGTTTGTATCAAATCTAAAAGAGCAAAGAATCTCAGAAGAATTTTATGCACATTCTAAAATTTATAAATAAGCATCCACTGAATTTTTAACAACTGAATTTGCTTTTGATTTGATAGCTTATACCCTAGATTTATACATTTTATAAACATTCTTTTATTTATTAACAACCAATTTGATGTCATTCTTAGAAAAGTGGTGGTATGACCTGTGGACCGAACAAAGATGCAGTGTACTTTATTAATGATACCAGAAAGTGAAGTGAATGTTGTTGAAATTATTCTTGTAATATTACCCCGTATATATTAGCATAATTTCCATATTCTTTTTTTTTTTTGGTATTATTTCATCTGTGATTGAGGTTATTGATGTAGAAGGATGTTATAATTATAATTTAATTACAAATTCTTGTATATGATCATTTACAAACTCATGGGCTTTTAGTTCAAATAATACATGTATTCAATTTAGGGGGTGGTCTTTTGAGAAATTGTTTATGTTTGCATTTAACTGTATAATAATCGGAATATGTTATAAAAATACTGCTTGATGGAACTTCACAAGACCATAGGCCTGTTGTTGAATTTAGGTAAAAACATTTCAGTAATATCAGTAGTAATGTTCATCTACGTGTAATTTACCTAATAAGATATACCATTGAAATGAAGAAATTAATAGGTGTCTGCTGAATTCATTACTTGAATGGCAGCAGGTCCTCTCATTTTTAACTATTTAGTGGATATTTTATCAGTGGTTAAGACTTTAAAACATAACTATTAAAATATGTATTTATTTTTAAATGTTGCTTGAATAATTAATGCACTTGTACCTGATTACTTTATAATTTTCGTTTGCATAATGTGTTGGAAAATGAATAAGTGTGTTTACTGTATGGCGGGAGAGTATTTTTGTATGATTGGTTCAAATATTTGTTTTACTTTGTCGCTCATGTTGTATCAAGTTATATTTCATATATTCTATGTTATGTCTATCATAAGTACTGCTAACTTGGTCACTTCACAACAGCAAGTTTGTTTATATTGCGACAAACTAATATTATAGCCTGTTGTAAACAGACATTGATATTCACCACAGTAGGTTGCTTAATCAATTTTCGTGTTCTAACCAATGGCCACTGGAGAGACGTTTGTTCAAATCTGTCAAAATTTCAAGACCATATTGAATGTTCATGTAAAATTCCAGCATCTAACTAAAGTATATAAGTATATAACCCAGTGTCAGGTTACCTATCAATTATTATGGTATACTGGGGTTTTGATGTTGAAAAAAAAATAATTAGTTCAAGATTTAAATTTTATTTTTGTCACCAGCCTGTAGTTACAGTTTGATGTGTTGTATATCAATCAATTAAATCCTTAGGGTATTTCGGCAGACCCAGTCTACAGCTCAACCATCCTCTCCAAGCCTCTCAATCATTAAGATCTAATAGACAAATTGATATATTCGTTTGATAATATAAATGTTTTTTAATATATATGTTCTTACAGTTCATATTGTATGGCTCTACATTGATTTGTGTATCATAAGAAATTAATACAATATCATATGGTATATTGATATGCTCAGTATGGCAGTATTGGATGATAGTACATGTACATGTAAGTACCATAAATCAATTATTTTGTTTTTGCTGTAGTTCACTTACTTACTGGTGAATCAGTGTATGACAATATATTTATAAACATATCAGAAAAGGGAAATGAATGTCTAAAAAAACAATCTTCAAAGTCTGAGGGAAAATGAAGGAAATTGATTAATGACCGTAGGATTATTTGTTTATTGTTAGGACACTTATCACAAGTTAATAGTTTTTTTTTCTGTATTGGCACAGACTATCACTTATCATGCAGGGGGCTATAATTTTTCACAGTTGAGAGGGTGTTCAATATTTATTCACTGTTGTGGGGTGGGTGCTCATGTCTGATCATAAATGCCAATATTGCATGCACTTTTGTGGCAATTCACATTGTAAACATTCATCTTGAAAATTAATCATTGATTGAAAAAATAAATAAAACAGAAATAACATGATACCTTAAACATATTGCTTGTATTTGCTTCAGTTAACAAATTCAAAACAGTCATCGAAACACCTCCCTCAAACTCTTCAACTACTTGTCAATCAAATCCAATGTTTTGGCTCAGATGATCCTATGTAGGTGCTATGCATCTTTCATTTGGCCAATGTGGTCATGTTCCACATTACCAGGTGTGCTCAATTAAAAGGCGAGCGCTCAATTATCGTAAGCAAATAATCCGCCCCAGAAAGTGTATTGATTATCTATCAGTGCTTTATCATATAGCTGTATGATGAAGTATTTATGTATTTATGAAATAAAATCCTAGTATCTAAATACTAAGAATACTTGTCTTGCTTGATGTGCCAAATAACTATATGTAGACCCATTAAAAATTTTGATCATCCACTTAGAAAGTTTAGTGAACTTTACTTTGAAATTTGT
The DNA here is from genome assembly GCA_019095985.1 of Streblospio benedicti. Classification (NCBI taxonomy): domain Eukaryota; kingdom Metazoa; phylum Annelida; class Polychaeta; order Spionida; family Spionidae; genus Streblospio; species Streblospio benedicti. The sequence continues at coordinate 12,600,727 of CM032660.1, forward strand.
CCTTTTACACCAGATATGGTTATCTTCGCTTATGAGATGGGATTAAAATTTGTAAAACAAAGTGACAAATTTAGAGGCCATTCATTAGTTGATATTGATTCAGAACCTGCATTCTAAGACAAATAGGCACAGCTTGTACATCACAGAGGTGTTTGTACTATGCTACTCATGTATTTAGAAACAATCTCTAGTAAAAGCTTGGATTTTACAGTATTTCATTAAAAACGGTTAGTATTTTGAGTTGTTGCCACGGCACACCCAATACATATTTATTCATATGCCTGAAATGATTTTTGTATGGATATCTCCCCCCCAAAAAAAAAAAAAAAAAAAAAAAGAAGAAAAAAATGAATTGCCTCCCTCTGTATCATCAAATTAAAAAATTACCCACCTTTTTTTAAAAACATTTTTTAGAAAGAAAGTACACAACGTACCATGGTAGACTGTCCCTACTACGTCTTGGCAGTTTCCTGTGTCAGCCATCAAAATGCAAACGTGTGAATTATATATAACATCAATATTTGTTTGCAAACAACTCCACATGTATTGTTAAATCACGTGATAACAATATAGGTCAGGTCAAACGAATAATTTTTCTGTCTTCTGCCTCGTTTTCAAGTGAGAATTCCAATATGGCGACCACTATGGTAATTTTTTAGATATGATAAATGTTGAATATTTTACTCGATTCCAATGTATTTGCACTCGAAAATCATTAGTTCAGTATTTGGATAGATAGGATATCACTTTCTTTTTTAGATGCATTGAAATGATGGATACAGGATAGCGCCCAATATAAATAGAAAGGGATAACACTGGGATTGCCCTGGCTAACTTTTTGACATGGGGGCTCAACAAGGAAAAGGAGTACCTCAGCAGCCCACAACCAAAGCCAAGGGCAAGCCCCCACCTGGTCAAGGAGCTAAGGAAACTAGACTGCCACAACAGTCTACCAATATATTTACAGAACACAATGGTAAGTGTATTATAAACTATTAAATATATTTTTAGGCTCTCAACCAGACTCATACTTGAAGGTCTCCTGTCAACATGTCATCTGTTTTCTCAATATATTTCAATACCCTACAAGCAATTTTTATTGTGCTTTGATGATCTCAAGATCCAGTTTGAGTAATGAAAGTGAAAGCCATTGAATATCTAACTAGGGGGTTCTAACTACACATGGGTGACATACATGGATGGATTATGCAGGAAAGATGTAGATCTAGATCACCAATTGCTAAAACCGGTCATACACACAAACCGTGAATTTTATGTATTATGTGAAATATAGTGACCTCTATATAAGATCGTGCAAGTATTTCCTATAGTTTCACATACCATATAGGCCATATATAAATTGTGCTCAATTTTTTCTTTTACCATAACGTTGAGTAGGAAAGACATCTTCTTCCGATAATCTTGCGCCTTCACTCATGAAGATTATGCAAGAGTTTGGTGTGACAGATGTACAAAGGATAAAACAAAAGTGTTAAAATTTACAGTGCAGTCTAAAACAAAGCAGGTACTCAGAATCCTGCCACCCGTGACTTGAATTCCTCCAGGGTCAGCGCTGTCACAGTATCTGATGGAAGGTTGTTCCAGTCCCTTATGGTACGGGGGAAAAAGGACTTTAGGTGATAGTCCTTGGTTGACTGCTGTGCATAGAGGGCGTGGACATTGGTAGTCCTCCTGGATGACCTTGGGACACTGGACACATAATGGTCTTTATTAACAGCTACTAGGTTGTTTTGAATCTTATACATCATGTATAATTTCGCCTGCCGTCTTCTCTCCTTTAGTGATGTCCATTGTAGTTGTGTGATCATGGATTCTACACTTGAGGTCTGGTGGTTCCTGTTTAGCACATATCGCGCTGCCCTCCGCTGAATTTTCTCTACTTCCTTTACATCCTTGTCAGTATATGGGTCCCATACATCTTATTGTATACTATCTCAATCAGAACTTCACAGATATTCGCACAGATTTCTAAACATTTTCTGTTACATTCAGTGATCTTCTAATTATAATTCTCTCCATTATCCGAAAACAACAATAGCCTATACATAAGTAGATGTAAGGGTGAGATGTGGGGGAAAAAAGCGATTGCTCTTTATATTGAATGCTCATCCGCACAAGTTTGAAATAGTACTGGTACCAACACAGAAGAGCCAGTAGAACTTCCTCTCTTATAACATCTCCACACACTGGACAAGAAAAGCTATCACATAATTTTGGATAAGTGTTAAGATCATGGATTATGATGTAAACACATTCTTAAGGAAGATTCTTTAGCCAGTATGCGTTAAAGACAGATCAACCCAATCAAACCAGACCTCATTATGAGGGTGGCCGCCCTAGACCAGTAAACCAGCTACAACATCCTATATTACCACAGTTGATCGGCCCACCACGATAAATGTGATTACGAGTTGTATTGGAAAATTGATGAAGATTTCAAAATAAATTGAAGTCTCTCAAGATAGAGCCTTTTTACCCCTATCATGAATGTTTCTTGGCTTTATTATTGCGATTCTCGGATGTAGACATTTTAGCTGAATAATCTGCATTTACTCTATTGGTATGTTAATTTTAAATATGAACCTACTATCGCAAACCACATGTCTAAAATGATCTGATTATGATTTAGTTATGATAGACAGAATGGTGAAGAGCACAAAAGAACAGTACAGCTGTGACATTACCTTGACCTCAATGATTAACAACCATACCTACTCATGTACTGCATACAGTAACATTGTTGTAGGTAATAACTTACTTGGAGCAGACTAAATACATTGAATGATATACATTCTGCACCTAAGGTTCAAGTACAGTACTTGCTCATTATTCACTCCAGAGACCAATTATAAGACACCCTTTATCTATTTTAAATAATATTGGATATTATGAGCATGAATAGGATGTAGCCCTATCTTAAGAGTGTATGTACGATGTACCACATGCTAAGGGTGTGCATGTAGTAGTTCTAACAATAATCAGCCACATCGTGAGTTTATGTATGCTTTGACTATTTTTATTATCGAATATATCACCTTTTCATCACAGTACAGCAGGTACCAGGCTGTGGCAGGCACAGTGTTGTAGAATATTTATAAAGTCTTATATACGCTATAAATCTAATCTGTGAGGATATAGAATATGGATCTTTAAGAATAAGATGAGGGATCATCTACTATTTTGGTATTATGAAACATCCTGGTTTGTAGACAATTGGAATGACCTCGGTTTGTATGAATATTATTTAATGCTAGGCAGTCCTGTTCTCCATGCATATTTATTCATAAGTACAGTGGGTATTTAATGAAGAATTTTTCTGCTGATATGTTCATGGTCAGCCATAATCATCATTATTGCCTCTTGTCGTACCAATGTGTCCAGTGTGACATGTGATTGGTTACTCCATTACATTGACATCCTGCTCATCATCTGAGATCAGCCTTTACCTATCCTATTGTATACGAGGATGAGAGCACTGGCATGCTCTAGCTACTTGTATTTTCGTTCATGTCGAACGACATAGTGAAAGGCATACACCTGTTAAGTGAAAATAACACTAATTATTTACCATCTACTTTGTATTATTCAGGTCCTGTACTTCGCATTATACCTAGTGGGGAGGCAAATTTTGGCTTTGTTATAGTGGTAGCTTTATCATAATACTCATGGGACTCTTTACATGTACAGGTAGAGTACTGGGGTCTTGCACGAATGACTTGTCAATGCAATACAAGAATATGCATTCACATTAGCAAAACCAGATAGTAACCATGATTACTGCATTGCTGTATGAAAGACAGCTGAGAAGTGAATTGAATTCCTAAGCTATATAAAAACATAAACATGGATTCTAAGAGAATCAAGAAGATAATCATAGAAAATTAGCAATATAGCAAACGTTTCAGGTCTAAGGATTATAAAACTGTAAAGAGGTGGACATATACACATGGACAACAACATTGAGATACTCTTGCACAGAAATTAGGTTATACAGGAGGAAATGTATTGCAACTTTTCACTGTATAGTGGTGTTAATGTGACATATGCCAAGATGAGCATCAATATGTTGAATGTCAAGGTCGCAGAAACTAGTCTGGTCAAGCAAACTCTAATTTTAACCTTCCTTTGGGACTTCCTTTGGGAAGAATGACATGATTGTTATAATTGTAATTTATATATTGAAGATGTAACACCACTTATTATCATTAGGCTACAGAATTTCTTCAGTAAATGGTTCAACTCACTTTGGAGGTTACATATCGTTTGTGATGTGGTGTATGTCTTATGTTTTTGTAAATTTATGTGTGAAAGTTGATTGAAATCAACATTCTGTTTTGAGCGCCTGGCAGGGATCACTGTAAAAATTTCTGCTTGCTATTAAAATGCAAGAAAATAAAAAGAAATGGGTGAAGTCTGGTCACCTGCTGCAAGGGGATATTTGCGCAAGATTCAACATTGTTTATTTCATGGAGTAATTGCTGTCTTGCTTTTTCTAACTAATAATCAATGGATAATGGTTACACATGTATATGTTTAGACATTTTCTTTCGTAAAATGCTCTGTCCAAATGAATATGTTTATAATGATGATAACTTTAGTTTTTTTCAATTTCAATGCTTATATTACACTTATATCAAGTGGGTCAAGTTTGATCAATCAATTTGAGAAATGAATTTGATACAGTTGGGCCTATATTTATTTTGTCCAATATCTAAGAAGATAATGTTTTTTAATATGTTACCCATCATGGATTTCAGTTAAACAGTTCCCAGATTAATGAGTCTTCACTATATTATATGGAAAATCAGTCAGGAAATCTGTGAGAAACTAAAAATAACATCTTATGCCTGTATTATTTTCATGAGTATTTTCTATATTCACTTTATAAAGATGATTAAATGGGAAGATGAAGTTTTAAGAAAACTTAAGCATAATGAAGTGCACAACCATGACTGTTTAACATCCTTTACATTCAGTAGAATAAATGAACCATATTTGGCTTCTGGCAAATGATGGGAATGACAAACATGGCGTTATCAAGTTTTATTATGTTCTGGATCAAAGTTTAAGATTGTAAATGGTGTGTATTTGGAAAGCAATATCACTATATCTTTTCACTGTGAGTGTTCAGCAGCAGCACCTTACTTTGATAATTCCTTGAACAATGCCTTGAGTATTATGATTGCCATCATCTCACTACCTGGCCTTGGTGAACTCCATTACTATAATGGTGATGCCTTGGGGTGGTGTCACTTGTATCGAGGGAACCAAACGAAGTAAAAAGGTGCTTATTCTAACTTTGTGTAATTTGTTGTGTTGCACCATTGATATAACATTTAACGGCTAAAATTAAACTCTAAGCTTGAAATTTTTTATAGGAATCAAACAACACAGTTTTTCATCCATGAAGGACTAGTATTATAAAAGCTTATTCCACTGCCAATCTGTGAATGTGATGTTGAGAAAAAAACTTTACTTAGTTTGTGTATCGATGAATATGCATATAGCGCTTTCCTGTGTGGACCTTTTGTTTCGAAGCAAAATTATAACAATCACTAGATAGTGATATTCTTAAAGAAAAGCAGTTCACAATGAAGATAAATAATGATTACTATGCAAATCATTTGTGAACAAACATAAAATAGATAGGAACTAGGTTTCAGTTTTATTCATTACAGTATGGACTTCAATGTATTGAGATGATTCATGGCATTTGATTCTCTGGGTCTATGGTTGGCCTGTTATTGAAACTTAGACCTATAATTTTTCTGTGATTTCTAGGTGTGATTAAAATGCATATTTGTACTTTTGGGAAAGGAAAACAAAATAAAGAATTTGATAAGTTTGGTTAAAAATGTGAAATAGATTAACATGCGGAGCTCAAACTTCTTGAGTGCATGTTTTCTTAAAAGTGTGTGGAATGAGATCCGTTTACTGTAGGAAGGTATTCAGTTTCCATTGTAAATATCTGGTGTGGTTGTTCTGTTGTGATACATGTACAATAGTGATTGAGTATCTGTAGTCAATTGTTAACATTTTAGTGATTGATAGATGCTTATTACAAAGAATTTGATGAACGTATTCTATATACAGAGGTATAAGTCACTCAATGCCCCATAAACCCTAGATTCATTGCTGTCCATTTAAAAATTTATCTATTGCATTTTTATCGAGCGATTTGGTTATATAAGAAAGTAATTAGAGTGACTTAATAGGCTAGTCACACAAGATCTACAATGCATTTACCACTTGATGTACATGTAATGTTATTTCTTGCCCATATCCCACAATGAAATGGTGGGTTTTAGTCCATCGTGGAATAATTTACCTATCTTAAAAGTTCTCTAATTATATGAATACGAGTTGTGCCGCTAGATGTTGACTGATGGGAGAGGCTGTACCCACTATGTTAATGATTTTCATATTTTTACTACTCAGAGGTGGTCGCATCTTTTTTAGGGGTGGTCGGACCTTTTTGTGCAGTGAGGTAACAGGTCTCTCGATTGTTGAGCATGTTATGAATGATTGCATGGCAGTTAATGAATTGATGTGATAAGTGCAATCAGCAGGTGCTCACAATGTTGATAACACAGCACTTGAAGCCCTCCAAAGCACTGAGAGGTGCTCATGTAGGAGATGCTGTACTGAAGAACAGCTGGTATCAGTCAGCTCACGTACCTCTAAATGTAGCACATTTGTAATGAAGAAGTAGTTTCGTTTAAACATCTTTCATTTAAAAAAATGAAATTGGATTCAGCGTGCAAAAGATTTGTCGTACTTAGGAGCATCATAGAATAGGATTAATTCAGACCATTCTGTCAATTGGAAGGAGAAAGCATGTGCAGATAATAACTTGTTCTGCTCACAGTTCTTATTGTTTCATTTTTAAATTAAAATGTATAAATATTTTTGTTGTTATTTCATAATGACTTTACTCTAATATTTATTAGACACTAGAGGTACATGATTTCTTGCATTATTTGTATCCTATTGGTGAATGTTTTTGTATAAATAAGCAGGATGTGTACAATAAAGAACCATGTCATGTTTATCATGACAAGCTTCTTTGTTGTACATATTCTGTTTTGTATCATGTGCTTAGAAACGAACTAGAAACTCTGAGCGTACGCCGACAGGTATAATTAATTAAGAACATTTCTTTAAATCCCCTGTCAGTATAAGTAAATATATTAGTCCAATAACAAGTTTGGGGGTCTCAACATCCAAGCATGTCACTAACATGATATTGGTAATATTATTGAATCACCACTGTATAGATTGAGAAATTTATGGTGTAAGCTACACTGAAACTATGTTTTTCATCACCGACTAGGTATATTCAGATTATATGTTGCCTGCTAGGTAATATGACACTTGGCTATATTAATTTATGGCTTTTATTTAAGGCCACATTTTTATGTCATTATCGGCAGATCCAGGGGTGGCACAGAGGTGTGCACCCCAAGTTTTTCCTCAATAATGTCATTTTCAAGGGATTATTATCATGTCTCTGGTACAAAACTCAACCCACGAAATGCTATGGTTCTGCCCACACACCCCTTTACCAAAAACTTGGATCTGCTAGTATTTAACACAATATATAATCTTTAAAATGTAAATATATGTGATATGTCTTAGGTGTGAAATATTAAGTCACCATTTCAATGTTGCCGAAATCAGTCTCCAGACATTGGCACTTGATCCACGCTTGACCTTTGCTCAAATTCAGGATATTTGCTTTGAAGTCAACTGTTTTATGCATTAGCACAAAATTGTTGATAGAAACTGAAGAATTGTTCAACAAACATGGTACCGGTATATGCTCTGTGGAGAACATTTTGCATTGGATTGTACAAAGTAAATTGCTATATCCAATTTTGTTTGTGAATATAACATAACATAGAGAATAATCTAGTATAGTATTGGGCTATTAAGGTAAATGTACTTTATCTTATTTTCTTATGCAAAGTTTTTTTTATTCTTTGGTAGCTATATCTATCATGTTGAAAGGCATCATAGTCACATGTTTAAATGTTTACGCAAAAATTATAAAACAATTGAAATTGTAATCTACTTCCAACATTATTAATCAGGGGCATACATACTTCAACTATTTCTGCTAATTCCTGCTTTTTTATCATGTTGCTGTTTGTAAATTTTAACTAATTAATTCACAAGATCTAATATGTAACATTACCAAAATCATGAGCAGAAGTTAGCAACATACATCAACAAACAGAATTGAATAGAAATCAGTGTCCTGGATGGTAAATAATTTGCCTCAAATATGAGAAATAAAGACCCATAATCACAGATGCTACAATTTGTGTCAATATGCACATTATAAAAACAAAGACAAAATCTAAGTCCAGACCTGCAAATCGTGATGAATCAACCAACAATCAGAACTAGCTTTGGTGAAATATGGGAAGATCCGATCATATTCCAGTTGAGCTGCATGGTGGGTGAACTAAAAAAAAATATGGAAGCACATCCAGATATGGTTGGGACTAAAACAATATCAAATTGTTAAATACAGTATAGTCTTGGTTGCAACCTGGTTGTGACTTGGTAAGGACCAATATAGCTTGGTCTAACGAGATACAAGATGGTCCCATTGTGATAAGTGATTATGACCACAGTGACACCCGATTAGCTCTTGTGATTTTCATGATATGGTGCTCCGTACGGGACCTGCAGGACATTCATGAACCAACTTTTTTGAATTGCCTGTACTAACCAACACAGATTCATTATCTTTGATTCTTTTTAATCTATCCATTCGTACATTTCATCGTAGTTACGTGTATGTATGTATAAAACAAAGATTGATGTTTTAGCTAAGGGAAACACATGTTGGTGATAGATGCATGGCATAGTTAAAGTTGAACCAGATGCAAATTGCTGCTGTGGGATAAATGATACATCTGCTGAGCAATTTTTGAAAATATTTTGATGATCTCATTTATTTCTGAGACCCAGAGTTACTATTAGAAGATCATTTTGATAATTGATGTATGTATCTGTTTTTTTAAAAGCATCACTAAAGAACTGAAAGTATTAATATCTGCAATAAAAGCATATGTATCAGAGACTCAAATTTCTTGTGCATTTTGACACAAATTGCTACATTTGTGATTTTAGGTCTTTATTGCTCAAATTTGACACCAATTATTATCCATCCGGAGATTGTGTTTTCTATAGTTGTTACTTTGTCTGAAACGAATTTTGGGGATTATGTGATCACCTGACCTTACTGTAACATAGATTTGTGTAAAAAAATACTGGACTGCTATACACCCATTTTCCTGTTATATGTAATGAGTAATTTATGATAAATCCAGTATTTAACTAACAATTCAAAGTTTTCAGTCTTGACATCACATGTAAAGACCATTATCAAGAATGACATCATGTGGAGGTGTCGCACAACGTGACGTCACAGGAAGGACAAACTTTATCCTCTAGATACATGTGGCTGTGTGTACAGTACACGGGGTACAGTATAGGTTGTGGTAATTGCAAAAGCAATTATATAGGAGAGATTGCAAGGAAATTCAGTGTCAGGTTAGCTGAAGGCAAGGACATGGATGTGAACCCTAAAACTAACACAGACATGCGGACTAGAGTATCCAATCTATCCATGCTGTCCTCTGCCAACAAGTTACACTAGTATGCAATCATAGACCATGCAGTCTAGGCTAACTACATTCCAGACTAATGAGGCTATCACAATCAGCAGAACATTGAAACTATGCATAGAGATGAAGGAGCCTACCAACTGTCCCATGTGTATGACGGCCTCTTGAAGCCAGAGACTGCCCATAGGGGCGGGTCTCCTTTAAAGTTATAGAACTTCTGGTGACGTCACATTGTGGGATACTTCCTTGTTACGTCATTCGTGATAATGGTTATCAGATGTAAAGACTGAAAACTTTGAATTGTACGTTAAATACTGGATTTGTCAGAAATTACTCATTGCATATTAATTGGATTTTCTTCTGATATTATCATAAGAAAATCCAAGGATATAGTATGATACCAAATTTCTTGGTTCGACATAAATTGACCTTACCTACATTCTAGAAGATATGGGCGATAATGTAAGTATTGTGGGATTTGAGCTCGAGATTGGAGTGTCAATCAGGAAATTTTGCACATTGGTGTGTACGTTTTTGTCAATCACGCCCTACCGCGCAAAATTTCATGATTGATACGACAATCGAATGCTCAAATTTCATTTTATCATGAAGAAGATACAATTACATGCTCCAGTAAAACTAAATGCACAGAAACTTTCTTATGATACAGTAAATGTCCTGAAGAACGGAACCCACTTTGCAGTCCAAATTCCTTGCGTTGGAGTGGGTTTCCGCTGATTAGTGATCTGACCATAATATTCTCGTGTACCATTGGCATCCATTATCGCTCAGTCATGAGCTTACTTACCGAATCCTGCTTGATACTAGTGTATTTTCCGTTTGTCAGTAGCAGTTCTCTGTTAAATTACTGTTAAATTTTGATTTGTTATTTTTTCAATATGGCGCTTCCGTTCTACAGGGCATGCACATAATTAATGGATTGTTGTTAGCCTCGGTAAACCGCATTTTATTGCATATTGGTGAATGCACGCCAACATAGAATCTAGATGATTGAGACTACATGTTTGCTTGTTACAATATAACGAAACCACGTGCGGTAGCGAGAAAAATGGGTCACAGAACAAAGAAATTCTGTTGTTTTCAGTCTAAAATACCTTCCATTGTCAGTTGCTAATGACATTACGTTAATCAATCCTAATATTACTTATCTATATAAGGGGAAATGTTAATGCACAGCAATTCCTTCCGTTGCTAGCATTTTCCGTTGAACACTGCTCAGTTGTTGGGGACTTTTACTGTATATGCAACCTTATGTTCTATTTGTCATTGTCACGTGTGGGTTGGGTGATATGTAGAAACATACGTTATTTTAACTATTTTAATGTGAAAATATGTATCCGAGCTCACGCATTACGTACTTCTTAGACTGTGAGTATTTGCTGCAAAAGTATTGCATTTTACATTATTAGATACTTCCAAAAAAGTTTGTACACCTTGATTATCTGCACTATATATGTGGGTGAAATATAGGGGGAAACAAATTTTAACACATTTGTTTGTCTGTAACCTGATAAGTATCACCATTATGTTCTCAAATAAGTACTTATATATCTTACTAGATGACAATGGAATTGAATATTATCTATGACAGCAAAGAAATAACAGCATGTTTTAATGTTTGAACATTACTGCGGCACCATGGGAATGCATCATTGTAGGAGTCCATTAAATGGGAATTGCCACTATAATTATCACCCACTCCCATTTACCCATGCTGTCCTGGATTCTGTAGTGCTTATTATAGAGACAGAATCTCTGCTTTCCTGAGATACTGAAGTTGTTGCAGCAGTTGTGGAGTGTGAACGATTACTGAAGTTGTACCAGTTTCTACCTGAATGGCATTTACTCAGTTATAAAATGAATGCTCAACTATCGAAATTTTTACCATACGATTTACTGTTTTAATATTGTTTGTTTTTTATGTTATGAAAATATTTGTGGAAAATGTAATTCTATCAAGGTAAAGCTGTATGGTAAATTCTCAGTCAAAAAAGGACGTTCACATTTTATTGGGACAGTCAGTTTTATGGCGTTGTCTACTCAGTAGCCTATTTTCAAGCACAATTTTTACAGACTATCAGCTGTTGCCTTTTTAGGGCATTTAGATTGTTTTTTAGTTTGAGATTTCATATTCAAATAGCAAGGAATCTTAGTGGTGTACAACTCATAAGTAAAATGACACATGAAATAATGAAAGCTTATACATATTTTGTATTGATTAAACTTGGGTGTAACCATTGACACAGGGGAAGCTTTCTCCAAGTTCTATGAAATATCATATAGCCATTGCAAGAACTGTGGTAATTGTCGAGGATTTGAGTCCCGGCAGTCGCTATGTGTGGTATAAGCCTGTAGACATGTGCTTCTGTGGCCGAATGGATAGGGAGTCGGACTGGTGACAGGAGGTCGTAGGTTTGATTCCCGGTTGGGTCTGGTGGTGGGTGTTGAGCAAACTTACCCCTAACAGATTGTGCACTGCTCCGTGGTATGTACACGTGAAATAGGTACAGATCAGGTGAGTAATGAGCAGGTGTGCTACAGCAACAAATGCTGTATGCAGCCAGTGCTGTATGCTCCCCAGGGAGTTGAGAAAGTAAAAATTGACTGCCAAAGATGCCAATGACCTGGTGTAAATGAGTCGACTGAGCAGTACTCCATGATAGTTGATTATAAATTCCGACATTCACATTTACATTTAATGGGAGAAAGAATACTTGTCAAAAACTTATATGTATATAATCTGCTGATGATTATATAGAATTTATAACGATTGTATATGAACATTATTGTTTGACATTTATGTCAAATCATCCATATCATGTCAATATTTTGATAGAGTGTAACCATTACAGTTGAATTATGAAACAGTTCTAGACTAACTTTATTACAGTTTTATAGGAAATAAACATGCCTTAATTCAGTATGCCATTATGTAACTCGATCAACATTAATGTCCTTTTGCTGCAGGTCAGAAATTTTTATACAAACTCTGTTATGTTTATTTACTATACACACGATTATCTGAATAATTAAGGTTCTATTGTTATAACCTTCACTTTCCATAAGTTTACATGTTTGGAACACCATGAACAGTTTGGTCTACAAAATTAGTCTAAACATATCAGAGTTAACGAGATTGAATATGGATTGTTCACCGTTATTTTATTGTTTTAGCAAAGTTATGTCTAAGATGACTTAAATTATCTTTTTATGGAGTTTATTTTAACGCTTATAATTCAGCAATTTGATAGTTGGTTTGTCATTTTTACTGGTGTAGAATTGTGGTACTGACAAACATATGACTATCCATTTTTATCAAAATTTGCGTTGCATCATAAGAAGCAAGAACTTTGCTGGTTAAAATATTTATTTTAAACACTGTCCAATAGGGTAATGGTCTCACCGCATTTCACATCATGTGGTAATACTTATTGAGCCATATGAGACTCTAAAAGTAAATAAAACGTGATTATGTTAGGGAATTTTCTTATTTTTTCAAAAAAGTAAACAGCCAATATAGAACAACAATAATAGATATAATGTAGGATAAAGGAAAGAAATGGATGATATTAGAACTACCTTTCCCGACCAACTTAACTTTCAACAGACTTCAACAGACAAATGAACCAACCAACTTCATTTTTAGTGTTCTGGCTCACTATTCAATTTGTTTATGAGATGCTCTTGAAAAAGAACAAAAATACAATGAAAAAAGAGCAATGTTGACAATACATTGTGAATGAGATTATCATAGGTACAATGATTAGTTATGGTAAAGGAAAAAAAACATTCATGAGTTGAATACAGTGATGAAGATTACTCAACGTCAAGGTGCTAACACACTATAATGTCCAATATGGATCAATAGTGAGTGCATGGGAAAATCCATAATATGGCCAATGTCACTCCAAAATTTCTGAAAGTGAAAGATGCGAAAATTTGCTTTTTTGTTAGCTTTTATTCACCTTTATGTTTTTCAGTGTAATCCTGAAATGAGCAGAATTTCTGACAATTAGCTGAAAAATACTCTTCGTTTTACATATTGCCATTAAAAACTTTTTATTCCATTTTGAAATGGATTTTTTTGGCTCATGCACGTCATTTAAAACACTTGATGCAATTTTTAGTGCACCATGTTACTTTTTGTTTATCAGAAATTACAATATCACCTCCTGTGTTTCAAACTTTTATATTGATGAAACCTTAGCTGTTCTGATACCCTGTAGGATTGGAGTGTCTTACATGTAATCATCACTCTTCTATTGTAGATGTGTTATTATGGTGCTTGACATTAAAGTATTTTTGCATTTTTAATTGGTAGAGTAAGGAACACACTTTAAGTATGATTTGGGTGGAACAAAAAGAACCATCTCCCCTTCTATAATTCTATAAACGGATTAATAAACCTTGTATGTTTGAAATCTACACAGGCTGAGCCCCAGGGGTATCAGGGCTTCTCATGAGACCTAAAGCTCAATATAGAACGACCTTAGCCTATATTAAACTATGGTCGCCACAGTGGAAATCTATAGGTTGAAATTGTCAGCAAAATGTACAATTTGTGCTTCATTTTGGTTAAATCTATGTTTACAGAAGACATAACGCATAGAAATGTACTATTCAAAGTAAATTATATCATGTATCCTTGTGTATAGTGTAAGTCTTAGATGCTCAATGTCAACTTTATGTAGTTGACCTGCAGGAGAACCTACCACTTACTGCAGTCTGCATTGCAAGTTGAGCAGATTAATGTCAAGTGTGCAAAAAGAAAGGAAGTGATGAAAGAAAAGCTGATAGTGAAATTTGTTTTTATAGTTATTTTTTGTAGTTAGAAATAATCATTTGAATAAAAATCCTTTTTGGAAATCAGTTTGGCAAACCATTAGAATTAAAATCATTGGAAATCCTATTGTTAAACTATATAGGCAATATTAGTGTGATTAATATTACCAAGAATTGCTGGACACGCTCAGATGGCAACATTTAAGTGTCCAAGGGCAGCTCTACTCAACAAGTGTGAGTCAGTCAAAACAGGCAGCATCCTTCACTGGTGACATAAAATTGTCTTTGTTAACAGCTGTGATTTTATCATTAACACCAACAAAAATCAGTGGTTTTTTTCTGTTAGGCACCTACATGTAGGATTGGGATTGTTTCATATTTATAGGAAATGAGGGTATAAGCTTGAATTTGTATTTTTAAATAGAGTACCAATCACACAATTCAGCTGTTTTAATTTTTTTTATTTCACACTATCAACACTATTAAGCCCCTTTCACAATTGCGTTGCGAGCAGTTAGCGACAACTTGGCGATCACGTTCGCATATGTTGTACGAGCAAATCGCATAAGTCGTACGTGCGGTCTCTTCTGTTGCAGGCGACTTTATGATCGCAAGTGAATTTCGAACATGTTCAAAATTCAGTTTTGGGTCGCAGACAGGCGCATCTATTGATTTTAAAAACGTTACATCGCACAAGTGGTGCACAACGTTGTATCCACATATATTATTTCATGCGAGTGACGCACAACGTTTCACGGTCGCAGGGTGACTTGCAACCATCATTGGAGCGTTGCTCAACCATCGTACGTCCTTTTGCGTCTGTTGTACGACCCACACTCTGTGCACCTGAATTTAGGGACAGTGCCGACGGGCTTGATAAATGCTCGTCAAAGTATGTTCCTTGCGACCATTTCTGTGACCACCTCTTGAACGCACTAGATTGTACGACATTTTGATCGGATTTATTTGCGATCAATTGTGAAAGGGGCTTTAGCTATCCACAACTACATTAAAGTGAATACAAGTCTTCCATCAAGTTCAAGTAATGAAAATATCTTGTCTTTGAAATTTTGACATGAACACTTGACGTAATTCTAGCAGTATTTGAAACAACAGCCGAATTGTGTATGGCCGAATTGTGTGATTGGTGTTCTAGCATGTATTTAGTGCTGTTGGGTGCTGTTGGGCAAAAAAGCACTTTCTGGTGCAAAATCACCCTGTGTAAGGCAATTATGTTCATGCTCACATGGTTTTATTAACACCTAGAAGCTGAAAGGATGCAACACAAGTCTGTTTAAAAGAGTGAAATTTGTTTGTTCAAGTTATATTTACTGTGTCGGCAAAATCACATTTCCAAACCTGATTATGAGGCTAGAGCTGATGACTTTGAAAATTTATATTTACTCAGCCAATAAATATAGTGCATTAAGAAAGCACCAGTTTGAAGAGAAGTTCAGATTATTCTTCATTTGTGTATGCGAGAATCTTACATTAACTGATCAAAAATAGTAAAATTACAAGCGTAAAATTAATCTATATACAAGCAACTGACATGAATGTTTTATTGAAATTGTTTTGTTGTTTTTTAATGCTGATAAGCAATATGTAATTTTCATGAATATAGAAAGCTGTTGATAGATAATAATCTAGCATCTCCAAAATATTAGCATGTCCAATATAATAAGGCAAGTTTTGCCGTTGTGCCATGTTCAAGGAGAAAAAGTCTTATTTATGATACAGAATGTACTGATTCGCTAGATCTACGTAGGAAGGACCAGGATGTTTCTAATTTCAATGTTGAGATGCTATGAACCATAATAATTATGTAATGATTTGTTGACATACAAATTCATATTCGATTTTAGAGATTTACTGAGCACCGTGTATCTTAAAAACTGACAGCCACTAAACATATTGGGATATTACCATTACCATCCAGCCAGCTGAAATAATGAGCTCACCAATTTCAGGGTCACAGACTGAGAAATGGCCATACAATGACAGTTGATTATTTATGGATGTCCTAAAAAAGCATGCCAAAATTTGTATTGTTTAGTTCCAGCTTTCTTCTATGTGATTTAATCATTTCTAAAAAAACATATAATCAAGTAAAGTGTTCTTTTTTCAACCAATATGCTTTAGAATTTTGATTAAGATTAAGTATAATAAATTATTACTAGTGAAATGATTACAGTAGAACCTCCAATGAAGACCAGCTCTATAATGAGACCACCACTATAATAACACTTTCCTCAGTCCCAAACCTTCAAAATGATTTCAATGGGAACCTCCATGTGAAAACCACCTATCCATTGAGACAACTCAAGTTGGGGCCATGTTGATAGAGAGGTTCTACTGTATTAGTTGACAGTTGCCAGACACCATGCCATATTTTGGAATTTCAAACACCTGTCAGACATAAATATCAAAAACTTGAAGAATCCTAAGAAGTGATATTTTAGATAGTTCAACATCCAAAATGAATGTAGCAAGCATATCTTGAATCATCATCATCATCATCCTCGTTTATTTGGGCAGGCCTGAATTAATCCTCTGCAGAGGGTGCGGCCTGGCTGCCTAGTTGTGACCTTAGACGTCCTCTCCATGCTTGACGGTCCGGAATTATAAGAAATAATAATTCTGATAGGGCCTCATGCCTCAACTTATTATCAACGGATGTACACGTGTCATTACTTTTTGTCACACCCATGTTACACCCAGTGCAACATACTATTGTGCAGAATAGATATAAGTTGTAGGGAGAGGTGGGATGCATGTGCATTATCAAAATGAAAACCAATATGGGCAAATATTATTGAAGCTTAACTTATCTCATTTGTGTTCCTTTGTTACAGAAGCCCTCATTCAAAACCGGCCTCTACCCGATCTCCTGTCACTCGGTGATCTTGGTGACCGGTGGATGAGCAAAGAGAATCTTCTGTCATCACCGGAAGAATCGGACGATCCAAACCTCTTTGTGGCGCTTTATTGAATTCTCTGCTGGGGAGAAAATCAGCTTCAACTAGTCAAAGGTATTTAACAATCATTCTTATATTCATATTACCAGTAACAAATTAGGTTCTGATGCTCAAAGATGTTGAAGAATTGATTACGATGCTTAATTTCATTAAATGAATTGAGGTTATTTGATTTAACCCATTGTCACCTGAGAAGGCTGAAGAACCCTAAAATAGCTTTTCATTTCTTTTAGTATTTACGTAGTTTAAAAGTGTTTGTGGGTTTTTTTCATTTTCAGCATTTTTTATTTTTTATTTACTTTACATACACAGAAATTTCAATGGAATCTGACATTTTATGATGTCTTTCATTCATGTAAACAAACATATGAGAATTTTTAAAAAAAATGTTATGTTGATTAATAATAGAAGAATAATCATATATCTTTTGGTACAGAACATAATTGAATACAAATTAGAAGCTCAACAAGATACTGGAGAACTTACATATCTGTGAATAAATACACGTGTTATCTGATACAAAAATAAGAGATTTATTACCTCCGGGTTCACTACTGAATTCTGTGAAATAGCTCAGTACAGTGTCATATGCCAAGAATTCTTGATCATCTTTGAAATATTTCTAGCTGTTTTATGTTTAGGAATCATTGGTTTGTTAATTGAAATGGCATATATACAGTAAGACTTCCAAACATTAATTTTGGTCAAGATAATCTGGATACACTTAAGTTACACTGTTCATTGAAACTTAAAAAAATTCTATACTTTGTGACAGTAATAGAATATTTTTAAGTGATAGTTAAGTCACATTACATGAAACATTTTAGTCGATGTGATGGGCTTGAAGTGTGTTTCAAGTAAACCTTAGAAATCTGTATCGACTGATATGTAAAGTGTTGATCAAAAAATTTAGCATCAAATGCACTATCGAGGACAGTTTCAATTTTTTGTTGCTCATTTATTGTAATTTTTTATATTTAAAACAAGTGTTAAGTAATAAATAATTCTAATTGAGAGAAAGGAGAAAATTTGCTGAGATGCCAGACATTTCTCACTGGTAATTGTAGAGTTCATATTGATCTACCAAATGAACTTTTTCTGTCATCTCCACTTTGTTCTTTCTGTCTATCTGTGAGTAAATACTGCAAATGTGAGAATATCTTATGGTGAGTACATTGCAATTGTTATTTATTTGTTTATTTTCAAAGAAGCAAAATGTATATGATTTTATTTATAAAAGAATCACATTTTATAACCATATGTATTGAAATTTCTGCACATCTGGCTGGCATTTGACATAAATATACAATAGTATAAGAAGGTTCTGTGGATCATATTTAACATTTTCTTTTTCTTCTTTGGATAGTTCACATGAAAATCCAATTGTGAAATTTAAAAAAATTGTTAAAAATGTACTTTGTTTCATTCACTTGACTTTTAAAGATGACCAAGATGAAATTATATATGAACTTATACATAACACAAGCTGAACCTGTAATGACAGATTTCAATGCTTTCATATTTTTTATCCTTTTAAACAGAAGGCAATTATATTTTTTCCGGAAAATATTGCTACTTTTCAGAATCATGTGCCTTCACATACATCTCAATGAGCATGTTGTAGTTTGGTCGCCAAACACTCGTTATATTTTGTCTGTCTCTCTGGCTCCAGATGTCTGGAGAGAAACTAACCGTGGTGTGTTTGATGGTCATGATAACGTTCATGGTTGAAAGTTTTTTCTAATCAAGATACCTAAGAATGTTAAGTCAGTTGGAAAGACATTTCTTGTAAGTTGTAACCTGAATTACCAAAAAAAATTAAAAGCGTTCCTCTACTTGTTTGTTATACTGTAGACATTAAAACAATGTCTTCCATACTGATTTTTGTATCTTTTCTGTATTCTTACCCTTAATCTTACACTGATTCTATTCCCAGAATTTATAATAGTTTATAACCATAACATTTAGAATATTATTATAGATTTTACACTTTTACAAAACATGATAAATAGTTAATGATGGCTAGACCTTTTGTATACTATAGTATATTTCATGGTATCTGGTCCTTCTATAGACCAATTTTAGACGTTGGGTTTCACATCTATCATGACAACTACATGATGGCAAATATGAATAAGGAATATTTGATGATAAATGACGATACAAATAAAATACGGGATTGAATCACAAAATTTGAAATCTTTTACAATTTTAAGCATGCATGGAAGGCCTCATACTCACATGAAGACCCATTTGAAATTAGGTATCTTGAAATATCAGAACTGTTGTAATGTTCATGTAAATATCAGCCTCTAAATTATGCAAGTTTAGGGTAGTTATATGATGACTGGCAATTGGTATTGTGGAAGATATCATTGTAATGGTGGTTTGCAGCTAAATATGGACAAGACGCCACTATTGAAAATGGCTATGGGATCTACCTGACCTTGTGTGTAATTGTAGTGAAATTAATATATTCATGGAGAATAAATATACCAGATAGATTGGCTCTATTGGTTTATTTTTCCCATTTCATGCCTACGACTTAATGATTCACCATACTT
>CM032660.1:12620833-12687120 GCA_019095985.1 Streblospio benedicti
ATCCAATTTTTAAAAGGTTAAAAATTTTTAAAAAACGTTTTTTTTGGCCTACCCCTGATTATGAGGCTAGAGCTGATGACTTTGATAATTTTATATTTACTAGCTAATAAATATAGTGCATTAAGAAAGCACCATATTGAAGAGAAGTTCGATTATTCTTCATTTGTGTATGAGAGAATCTTACATTAACTGATCAAAAATAGTAAAATTACAAGCGTAAAATTAATCTATATACAAGCAACTGACATGAATGTTTTATTGAAATTGTTTTTGTTGTTTTTTAATGCTGATAAGCACATGTGGTTTGCATGAATGTAGAAAGCTGTTGATAGATAATAATCTAGCATCTCCAAAATATTAGCATGTCCAATATATAATAAAACAAGTTTTTGGCGTTGTGCCATGTTCAAGGAGAAAAGTCTTATTTATGATACAGAACGTACTGATTAGCTAGATTCTAGATCTGGAAGGAACAGGATGTTTTGCAAATTTCAATGTTGAGATGTTATGAACCATAATACTATGTAATGATTTGTTGACATACAAATTCATATTCGATTTTAAGAGACTGAGCACCGAGTATCTTAAAACTGACAGCCACTAAACATATTGGGATATTACCATTACCATCCAGCCAGCTGGAAATAATGAGCTCACCAATTTCAGGGTCACAGACTGAAATGGCCATACACTCCTGACAGTTGATTATTTATGGATGACAAAAAAAAGCATGCCAAAAATTTGTATTGTTTTAGTTCCAGCTTTATTTCTATGTGATTTAATCTGTTTCAAAAAACATATAATCAAGTAAAGTGTTCTTTTTTCAACCAATATGCTTTTAGAATTTTGATTAAGATTAAAAATAATAAATTATTACTAGTGAAATGATTACAGTAGAACCTCCAATGAAGACCAGCTCTTATAATGAGACCACCACTATAATAACACTTTCCTCAGTCCCAAACTTTCAAAATGATTTCCCAATGGGAACCTCCATGTGAAAAACCACCTATCCATTGAGACAACTCAAGTTGGGGCCATGTTAATAGAGAGGTTCTACTGTATTAGTTGACAGTTGCCAGACACCATGCCATATTTTGAATTTCAAACACCTGTCAGACATAAATATAAAAAACTTGAAGAATCCTAAGAAGTGATATTTTTAGATAGTTCAACATCCAAAATGTATTTTTTTTGTACCTTAGATACTACTCTTACGGAAAAATGACGTTTGCCCAAAATATTTTGATGGCGAAATATATTTTTCGGGGTCAATCAATAACAAATTTAGAGTAAAAACTTGTATTGACTTTAGATAGGAACATGTGTATGTGGAATCCAAATAAAACATCAGATTTGACCTTCGACCTATCCTTCAAGGTCAAACAGGGGTCATTGGGGTCAAAATTTCATAAAATTGCATTTATCTCGATTAATAACAATTTTAGAGTAACAACTTGTATTGACCTTAGATAGGAACATGTGTATGTGGAATCCAAATTAAACATCACATTTGACCTTTGACCTCTCCTTCTAGGTTACATTAGTAGGTCAATTTCAGGAATTTTGTTCATGTTTGAGTTTCCGAAAGAAATGAGCAGCTTTAAACATTTTATTTGCTAATAATCCATGATAAATTAGTTTTATTGATATAAGCATTTGTATTCTAGATTGGGATTACTTTTTATGTTTTATTTTGATTAATACTTTATTAACTAATTATGCAAAAATATACGGACGGAATTAATATGATGGTAAATGCCATGGTTATCCCAGAGGTTGAACTAAGAAAATGATGATAAACCATTTAACCAGTTAATTTATTAGACACCCAATCATAGGAGTTAGCTTGTCTACTCTGATCATATTCATAAAGAGAAGTCATTGAAACTTCCTTTGAATATGTTTCATCAGATTACAGAAAACTTGAGGATGTTGGATATTTAGTGAATGGTACCGTGAGAGGTTAATCTTGACCTACTAAGGTTCCTGTGCAGCCTGTGTACTTGTCCTGTAATTACAAGTACTTAAATATTAGCAAAAGGATTTTTATATCATTTATGAAGTTAGTAAATCACTTATATTAATTATGTTAATGTAGAGAGAAACTAAGAGCTGAACAACGTTGATCATTTGTAAAAAAAGATCACTTGAGTAATAGTGATGGACATTTCTGTTTTGCCTTGAACATATCTTTTCTATGACTGGCAACTAGAATAGAATATGTAGATATATTGGAATTAATTGGCTAGATGTAAGTATTGACATCAGAGGATTATTTCTCCAAGTTTATAGGACTATATCACATAGCTACTCTCAGGACTTAAACCCTCGACCCTTACCACTGTGGCACCTATTCACAAAGCACTTAAGGCAGACCACCCGGGTCGGTCAGAATGTCCAAGTGGTCTAATGCGGCAGTTATACCTGTCTTAAGTGGTTGGTGAATAGGAGCCTCAGTACAGTGGTAGCGTATACTCAGGTGATACGGCTGTCAAACTCATTTAATAAATATTTCTAGTATCAAACAGGACGTGCATTTTCTCTATTCGTGGTACAATTCAATAAAGATCCAACATCCTCAAGTTTTCTGTAATCTAATAAAGCATATTCAAAGGCAGTTTAAATGGCTTTTTTTTAATATGATCGGAGTTGAATAGCTCACTTTGGTGAGAAATGGTTTATCATCTTTTTCTTAAGCTTATCTGTCTTGTTACTACTATACACCGACACAGATGGAATCTTTTCCTGCATATATTCTTGCATACTTGTCGCTGAATATTTATGTGCGTTTCTACATTCATCATGGTTTTTAGCTTCTCTTGCCTTCAAATCTACATCTATCACTTTACGCAGCATCCTTTCATAACTTGTCTCTCTGAACCCTCTTTTTAGGTCTTCCCTGCAGTTTCTGTTTTACATGTCCAACTTTCACTAGAAAGAAATTTGCCAGGAAGAATTAATTCTGGAGTATTTTCACAAATAAGCAGAAATCACAAGTGAATGTTATTGATAAATTTGATTTTTTTTTTATTGATAGTTCAACCTCTGGATCTTGATCTGATTTTCATTTTATTGCTTTTAAATATTTGAGATTTGTGAATTTGCTGTAGCATTCTTTGTGATAACCATAACATTTACTACCATATTCAGTTGGTACACTTTTTGCAAATTTCATCATAATGTTGTTTTAGATCCTTTAAACTATGTCTCACTTCAATTGTTTCTTAATTTTCCCCAAACTGAATCTGATAAATTATCTATTTTGAAAGACTGCATACTTCTAAAATGTATGATGCATGATTTTATGTTGCCCTTTTTCCTTGTTTTGCATTGTTTCTTAGATTTCATTTTCACTGAATTTTCCATGATTTAGCAATGACCATTGTATTATATAGATGTATCAAATTTGTTGCTCTTTTGTAAGTTACACATTTTTTAGTCCAATGTCCAATCAAATAATACTTAAACATAACAAAATTTGAGAACATGCAATTTATGAAGATATCAATGATACTGATGCTGCCTCAAATTCTACCATTAAAAGTGAAACCCATTGATATATTAAACTATTTAGTAAAATATTGATTAAAATAAAACATAATGTAATTCCAATCTAGAATACAAATGCTTATATCAATAAAACTAATTTATCGTGGATTATTAACAAATGAAATATTCAAAGCTGCTCATTTCTTTTCAAAAACACAAAAATGAACAAAATTCCTGAAATTGACCTACTAGTGTAACCTTGATGGAGAGGTCAAAGGTCAAATGTGATATTTAATTTGAATTCCACATACACATGTTCCTATCTAAGGTCAATACAAGTTGTTACTCTAAATTTGTTATTAATCGAGATAAATGCAATTTTATGAAATTTTGACCACAATGACCCCTGTTTGACCTTTGAAGGATAGGTCGAAGGTCAAATCTGATGTTTTATTTGGATTCCACATACACATGTTCCTATCTAAAGTCAATACAAGTTTTTACTCTAAATTTGTTATTAATCGAGATAAATGCAATTTTATGAAATTTTGACCCGATGACCCCTGTTTGACCCCGAAAATAATACACGTGTTATCTGGATACAAAAAATAAGAGATTTATTACCTCCGGGTTCACTACTGAATTCTGTGAAATAGCTCAGTACAGTGTCATATGCCAAGAATTCTTGATCATCTTTGAAATATTTCTAGCTGTTTTATGTTTAGGAGTCATTGGTTTGTTAATTGAAATGGCATATATACAGTAAGACTTCCAAACATTAATTTTGGTCAAGATAATCTGGATACACTTAAGTTACACTGTTCATTGAAACTTAAAAAATTTCTATACTTTGTGACAGTAATAGAATATTTTTAAGTGATAGTTAAGTCACATTACATGAAACATTTTAGTAGATGTGATGGGCTTGAAGTGTGTTTCAAGTAAACCTTAGAAATCTGTATCGACTGATATGTAAAGTTTTGATCAAAAAATTTAGCATCAAATGCACTATCGAAGACAGTTTCAATTTTTTGTTGCTCATTTATTGTAATTTTTTATATTTAAAACAAGTGTTAAGTAATAAATAATTCTAATTGAGAGAAAGGAGAAAATTTGCTGAGATGCCAGACATTTCTCACTGGTAATTGTAGAGTTCATATTGATCTACCAAATGAACTTTTTCTGTCATCTCCACTTTGTTCTTTCTGTCTATCTGTGAGTAAATACTGCAAATGTGAGAATGTCTTATGGTGAGTACATTGCAATTGTTATTTATTTGTTTATTTTCAAAGAAGCAAAATGTATATGATTTTATTTATAAAAGAATCACATTTTATAACCATATGTATTGAAATTTCTGCACATCTGGCTGGCATTTGACATAAATATACAATAGTATAAGAAGGTGCTGTGGATCATATTTAACATTTTCTTTTTCTTCTTTGGATAGTTCACATGAAAATCCAATTGTGAAATTTAAAAAAAATTGTTAAAAATGTACTTTGTTTCATTCACTTGACTTTGAAAGATGACCAAGATGAAATTATATATGAACTTATACATAACACAAGCTGAACCTGTAATGACAGATTTCAATGCTTTCATATTTTTTATCCTTTTAAACAGAAGGCAATTATATTTTTTCTGGAAAATATTGCTACTTTTCAGAATCATGTGCATTCACATACATCTCAATGAGCATGTTGTAGTTTGGTCGCCAAACACTCGTTATATTTTGTCTGTCTCTCTGGCTCCAGATGTCTGGAGAGAAACTAACCGTGGTGTGTTTGATGGTCATGATAACGTTCATGGTTGAAAGTTTTGTCTAATCAAGATACCTAAGAATGTTAAGTCAGTTGGAAAGACATTTCTTGTAAGTTGTAACCTGAATTACCAAAAAAATTTAAAAGTGTTCTGCTACTTGTTTGTTATCTGTAGACATTAAAACAATGTCTTCCATAATGATTTTTGTATCTTTTCTGTATTCTTACCCTTAATCTTACACTGATTCTATTCCCAGAATTTATAATAGGTTATAACCATAACATTTAGAATATTATTATAGATTTTACGCTTTTACAAAACATGATAAATAGTTAATGATGGCTAGACCTTTTGTATACTATAGTATATTTCATGGTGTCTGGTCCTTCTATAGACCAATTTTAGACATTGGGTTTCACAACTATCATGACAACTACATGATGGCAAATATGAATAAGGAATATTTGATGATAAATGACGATACAAATAAAATACGGGATTGAATCACAAAATTTGAAATCTTTTACAATTTTAAGCATGCATGGAAGGCCTCATACTCACATGAAGACCCATGTGAAATTAGGTATCTTGAAATATCAGAACTGTGGTAATATCCATGTAAATATCTGCATTAAATATCAGCCTCTAAATTATGCAAGTTTAAGGTAGTTATATGTTGACTGGCAATTGGTATTGTGGAAGATATCATTGTAATGGTGGTTTGCAGCTAAATATGGACAAGACGCCACTATTGAAAATGGCTATGGGATCTACCTGACCTTGTGTGTAATTGTAGTGAAATTAATATATTCATGGAGAATAAATATACCAGATAGATTGGCTCTATTGGTTTATTTTTCTCCATTTCATGCCTACGACTTAATGATTCACCATACTTTCACCATACTGGAGAGTGGACACACTGATCTCCATGGTCTTCATAAGATTTTAGCTTTAGAGATGAAGTATAAAAGCAGTACTGCCAGATGTGCCACACAATGCTCTAGTGGCTATACGCTAATTTGTTTAAATAGGTATAATGTGAGCGTAGCTAACTGCTGAGGCCATAGAGTCATGAGTATCACACAAAAAAGGTCATAAACACAAAACTGCCTACAGTCCGACTGTCAATTAGATCATTTCTTCCATGGTTTTTGCCTGGCTTACTGTTGTCTCAGCAGTATCAATATCACCAGTTCGACTGGCAGCTGATTATCAATTTGGTGCCACGATCTAGGTCATGCCATACAAGTTGAAGAAAGTTTGCAAGACTTCAATCTCAAGCCCGATCTCCAGGCGGGCAAGAAGATCATCACAATCTTCTCTAACTTGTATCACGTGATCTACTTGGTCACTCTAACTCAAGATCAGCAGTCAATAGCACTGTTGACACTGTTGAGACAACAGCGCAACAACATCTATAAGCCAGTTAAAAACCATGGTTCTGGGAAAGGAATGATATTTGATAATGGCAAAACCAAAACCCACAAGTAACAATCATCTTAGTCATCCAATCTATCCAATAGTATCTATTAACTGGTTACATTTATATTTGTTTTTAAATGCTTTCTTCAGTATTTGTAAGTCAAACATCACTGGGTGATAATGAGTATAAACTCCTGCAACCTCACCTGACGCTATGTCAATGTTATATTTTAGGAAGTTGAATCTACATGCATGTTCTTGCTCATCTTCAGCGTGGAAATATTGAGTGAATGTGGAAAAATAACTTATTATTGATTATTGCACTCAACACTAATAGATTCAACTGTGTTCACAATTGCACTAAAAATAGTTGGTCTTTTTGCTATCACTTATTGTTGGCAACTTCCAAAACCAGCAAACAGAACAAATGCAATGTATGTTACAAGTATGAAGTAAAATGATTCAGAAACGGGGAAAATATTTGATACCACATATAATGGAAAATGAATCGTTTTACTCTGGCTTAACAAACATAAGAATAGTTTAAAAGTATAGATAAAAAATGATATATGAAGAACAGTTGGCCAGGTGCTTCAAATAATGAAACATAAAAACCTGAAACCTTTTGGTAAACATCAGGATGTATTGAGTAACAAGCAGGGAAAGGATACAATAATAATCTGCAAAAACATCCTTCCCCATTGTTATCATAGGCACACTTTTTCCAAGAGGACTACAAGGATGAATAAATTGAATAGTTCAATTGCTTTGATAGTGTTAATGTATGATTATGTTCGTATCGACAATAAATAGTTTGTTATATTGCTAATGTGTGATTGGAAACTGCAACATAAGGCATAAACTATATTCACTTTATTAATTTGGCTGTCAAGATAAAGATACAGTGCCACCTGGTGTTTATAAATAACGATTAAAGACTTCTCACGTATAAAATATGGCACATGTATATAATTATTATTTATGTAAGACCATTACTACTATATGATGACCTTGTTAGCATTGCACACTTATAGGACAATTTGTTGACAAGAGCTGTCATATTGTATTGGTGACAACAGTGCACATTATGATAAGAAGGTTATTTGCTGTGCTGGGTTACCACATGGTTTGATAGAGCCCCTTTACCTGCATCAAAAATAGACATTTTAGAATAAAAGTACGTCTGATATAAACATGTAAAATTCATGGATCATGATCATGACTGCCATGTAAAAATGTACATTTATATATGAACACATATCTGTGCTGTTGTGCATACTTTTTTTTATTTTGATAACTATATTTTCGGTCTTCCTGTCAATAAATTAGACAGATTATCATTGCCATTACTATACACAAATGGAGTGAAATGTAGCTGATACATATACACATGATATATCTGATTCAATATACACAGAATGGACATTATCATTATGAAAATTCTGATCATCATCCAGCCTTCAATGGTGACTGGTCTGGGTGCTAATCTGCTGAAATAAAGTCAAAAATGGATTCCTGACACTTTAAACATGTTTTCATCATCATTGTTTAATTTACTATTATGTTTTGATGTAATTAAGGATTTTTTCCAATAAGTTTTATGCATTTCAATTGTAAGTGTGGCCATAATTCCTTTTATTACACTTTCATATTTATGAACATGTATTAATGATGAATATATATACTCAAAAATGACAAACTTTTTAATAAATAATATTTGACAGTCACATTTTTGTAAGAATGTAATTGTATTCCAAATATTTTAAGAAAGTAATAATGTGATTTATACAATATCCTCTGCAGTCAATATAATAACCCATTAATTCAGTATTTTTTCATCTGCAATCAATGTGGAGTGAGGCGTGTTTCATTGTCTGCGGAGTATTGACAAGCCACACTTCTTCCATCATGCAAAATTGGCCACAGCATGCACTCCATGTGTGGACCTTGAAATTGCCTCATTATTATCTTAAGTCATTATGCGCAATCTTGACAAATTTACTCGTATAAAGATTCATTTTAACAGAATTATTTTGACAACTGATGCACACATTTCTCAGTTGTTAGATATATGTATCTCTTACAGAAGTATTTTTAGTTTAGTTTCAAAGTTATTGGTAAACCATTTTTAAAAATAGTTTAGAAATTTCATGATTGAAATGTGGATCAGTTTTTGTCCAGTTTGCAAATATTAACTGGGGTCTGACAAATGATTGATTGCTAGAAAATCATTAACTACCACTGCTCACATCTGTAAGATTGATTTTGTAATCAAATGTGTATGATATAATTCTGATTTGATTATTTTTCTACATTAAAGTCACGTTTAAATTAGAAAGAAAAAATGAGAGAAGAAATATTCTGTAACTTATATTCCAATGAATATGTTATGTTGTAAAACATCATGACAGTACCTTTGATGCTTCATAATGCAATCTTTCTCAATATCAAGTTGCCTAACAGTTGAAGGCTGCATTGTGACAAGCTCTGGACAGTCTTTTTATTCTTCTGAATTAATATTTATATATTCACAAGACTGGTTTAATTAGTCTTGATAGATTATATTCAACTGTCAAAAACATTAATATATGTCATAGAATAATAATGAATGTGTGAATAATGTCCTTGGGCAGATTCTTTAATTTCTTGCGTATATTTAAGATACAGGTTTCATTATAACTTTAAAATAAAGTTGCAATTGAATGTATATTATTATCAGCAAATGCACAAACTAATTTTCAAACGGTCTACATGATGTGAATTTACAGGGCTATGGGGTAGTTGTATAAATCGAGTTTGTACATTTTTGTATACATTCTGCAGTATTCATTTTTTTGTGTAGATGGGTATTCTAGAGTCACCAAGTAATGAAAGTAAATCCTATGCAAGGCCCATAAAGTAACAAAAAATTCACATATTTTACATCAATAACAACTTTAAGCGTATATGTCTTACCTAACAGAATGTATTTTCAAGTAATTAATGATAGTGTCAACTGACACAAGTAGATTGAAATATGACTAATAAGTATGGGACTGAGATGGTAAATTTGTCGAACCCCTAATTAGGTGGTGACAGATCCCTAAATAGTGTCATCACCATTTCAGCACACATTTATCATTTGCATCATAAAATTTGAAAACAAACGGAAACACAAGTAGTTGTCTTTCTATTCAAGAGTCTGTCACTAGATGCTTTAATATGGCACGTATTTGGTAATAGTTTGTTTTGTATTTTATTAGTAGAATTGGCTTCTTTTTTTATTAGTTTGAAACTCTTGCCTTTCATAATGTTGAGAAAAGCAAACTCAATGTATTTGGATGTTTATTTGACATGACATCACATGCTAAAATGTTTATGAACTGTTATTGAGATTCTTAAAGGTTTCTATTTTGCGCTCCCAGCTACACAATGTGACATAATCATAATACAACCCATCATTTATGTGATAAATTAGTGTATACACTGCCCCATTAAAAGTAATTAGCACATCACATTTCATAACAAGAAGCCAAATGACCATCCTGATGTTCCATAGGTGCTACAAAAATTACTTTCTATGACATATTAGGTCGTTGTTGTATTAGGTCAACAATTTATATGATTTAGCTTAGTTACCTATCATTGTGGTATAAATGCTTGTCAATAGCTAGATCTACTTTTACTCATTTAGCTAATACCCTTTTCTGATCAAGCATCACATGTTGGTAACATTTCTTTAATATGATTCAGATCAAACGTTAGGGGATTCAATTTACCCGTGTGTCTGCCAAATGTACATTTTTGTAAGATATTATGCTATAAATGTTATCAATGAAGATTTATGTATAAGAAATTGCTGTCATATCAGTGAATGAACAATACACATTTTTAAATAAATGAAAATTGGTTCATCACCTCAAAGTTTTGAGATAAATTACAATGCACATATTGTTGAATTTCTCCTATGGCAAATTAGTCTATCTGCTTCATTCATGAAAATTACAAAGCAGATCTCTCTCCTAATTTAAGCACTTAATGTGGAGTTTAGTACTAGATCTGATAAAATATTGCATAATAATTATGATGCCATAATTGATGGTAGAAGAACAATAGTTATATTGATGTAGGCAAACATGTCTTATCACAAAAAATTCTGTGCATTTTCAATCGGTGGCCATAAAGATAACTTGCTATAGCATTTTATATTTCTACAATAAAATGTAAATCACCATTTTACCATTTGTTTGTACTAGGATAAAATGAATGTTGCACAACTGACAAAAAATATGAGTTTATTAGATTGTGACACATGGAGGTCTAGCAAATGAATTTCCATTTTTGGTTGTAGATGAATATGAAACAGTCCTAGTGCAAGCAATGTGTAAATTGAGTATGAATCCAGCAAATTCCTTAAAAGGATTGATTCGTTGAAATTGCAGACAAATCTGCTCAATTGTGTCACCTCAATGGATAGATTTAGTAATGTGCATGTTGGATTTAGCTTTTATTTTGTAAATCGTGTAAATTGCATGAACATAGATGCAATGTGGTATAACCTGAGCACCTAAAAATAAATGCGGAGCTTTTTATTTTGGGGTCTTAGATTTCCTCTGATTGTCTCTTGGGAAACACTTTTGAGGGCGATCAGTAATGTACGAGAAACAATTTTAAGTGAACAAAATCTGTCAAAAGTCAACAACATACAAGTAAAAAGTTTTATTTGTTGTATTCTGTTGTATTGTATTGACTGTAGTAGTCATTTACACAAAACCACTCACAATGTACTCCTACTCGTACAAGCAAATGGGTGGTGATGGTGGTGTTTTTTTCCAATGATAATTTAATTAGCTGGTGGCTAGAGTAGATGTTTTTAAAAGTATATGATTTATGATCATGGTCAAAATTTTGATATTTAGCTCTCCAGCTAAAAAATATCTCATTGCAATATCTACACAGGTAATTGCTTCGAATTCTAAAGCTGTATAAAAATATAGATAGGACCATGGGCCCCAGCATCATTGGAAGGGGTGTGTATGTGGTATGTATACTACTATGATTTACTAACATTATATCATACACAAAGTCTATAAAGTTATGATAGTATGCATACCACAACATCCTCCCATCAAGCTGGGGCCCAATGTTAGCACCATCCAATATTCATAAAGGTTATTGTAATTTTAGCAACTAAGTAATTTGTATCCTTTCAGATAAGCCTAACGCCACATCAATAAATATGAATAGATTGATTCATGACTAAAAAGGTTTGCTTGCAATAAATTGGTACTTGGTGAATGGCGCGCAGCCACACTGACGCCAGGTAACTCTTCACAACACTGTGTGCTCAGATAGGCTGCCACAAAGCTTTCACTTTTTCTGTAAGGAAGTGTTTGTAACCATTTGAATTTCAAGCTGATATTCTTCAAAACTATTAGTCGGTTAATATATAAGGATCACAGCTATTGCAGTACAAAAACAAATATGCAATACACTTGACCTTTTCATTATTTTAAATACACATTAAAGTCTTGTGCAACCTCAGTTAATTAATGTTGTGATAACTCTTGCATCAATCTGGTTATTATCTAATATAAAGTAGCCCATACGTGTAGCTCATAGTTAGAATTCACTGATTTGGTAGTGACTTGTGAAAATCTAATATCATTTATGAACTGAATTTAATTCACGTAGAGATGTACATGTAAGTAAATCATGATGTTAAACCTTTTGTCAATAATTTGAGTCTGTAATATCACCTCTACAGGGTAATGTTCCTTGATACAGAGCAGGATAAACATGGACATGACTGATAAGGTTGATCTAAGATTATTGTAGATAAAACTGTCAGACTTCTTGAATGCTCTTTCATATTTTCAGAATATTCCCTTATGGGAATCATTTAAGCTGCTATTAAGACCAGTTGTAATGATTTACATATATTTAATTAAATGATCTACAGCCTTACTATACAGTTAGTCGAGGTCTAAGGAACAGATAGTAATCAGTTTTTATCCCATCAGATTGCTGCAAATAGTGTCATACGTGGAAACTCTTAAACTTTTAATTAATTAATAGAATCCGAAGGCCATATAATATACCTGACACAGTTTCTTGTCTTGAGTGGTTATTATGGAAAGTGTGTCTTTAGATGAAATGGTCCACAGGCTACTGACCTTGTACACATGACCTCAACAGTCACAAACAATTTGTGTGGCCAGAAAGTGTCCTATGGTCATAGTAACTGCTGTAGGTGAACTGGCGCCACAGATGGACAGATACCCTCCGGGGTGTAGATGTACATCCTATGGCATTGTTTAATGATATTGCGCATTTTGAAGCATGCATAATGTGATATGCAATGTTCAATTACTAACACTACTGGGTGGTTTGTCATACCATTTAGACACCTAATGGGGCACTTTTTATATTTGTATTTTGTAATTTACTCATTACTTATAACTTATTGTTACTTTTCTTGCATAAATAAATGAGCATGCACAAGACAATCAATATCATTACATAACTTGTACATCACTTAATGAAAAATATTTGTTTGTATACTATCAGGCATGAAGTTGTACACTTACGTGTTTACTGGAAGTTAAAACAAGCCTAAAGGTTATGGATATTGTAATGATTGCCGCACGCTTTCACACTTGTACCAATGTGTTCTATCCATGTAGAACTAGTTTTCCCGAAGCCAAGTTATGTAAGTTTTATTGTAAGTTATTATTAGCTCTAGGCGGTGTCTATTGCGTATAGTGGCTAAGTATGCTTTCAAACAAACAAATAGCACATACTTAGGGTCACTAATTAACCATAGGCAAGATAATAAATTTCTATTTACTATATAATTTAGAGCAGTTACCGAAAATAAAGGAATGTGTTTGTTGCCAAAGGGGGAGGTTATAATTTGGCTGAAGTGCAAAGAAGGAGCTTTCCAGATTCGGATTTTTTCAATGCTATAGTTGTGTGATCAACAAATATAGAATTAATGAAAAGTTATTATAGTACCGTTCTAAAATGCTGTATTGACTTATATATTGCTAGTAATATATATAGCTAACATACTCCAGAATTGAACAGATAAATGATACTTATCCCATTCCTGCTTTCAGCAAATATATACATGTACATGTATGTATATTTTTCAGCTTTCTAAATACATATCTATATAGTCGCAAGAATTACTAGATGTTATGCATTTTAGTATCTATTAGACTTTTAAATGAGACAAAATGACTTCAGGTTATTGTAATATCTGTTGTTCCAATACTGTGTTATACATGATCAATTTATTCCTTGATTGCACATCTGTGTAAACGATTTGCTTTTTTACTAGTTGATAGTTTCTCTCTGAAGGATGAATTCTCGGTACCTGTGTGTGTGTGTGCGCGCGCGCGTCAGGATTTTTGTCGTAGTTCATGTAATAGACAAAGTGATGTAAAATTTGCTTATGTTAGTCTGCATCAAAGCCGTTTATATTATTATTTTTTATTATCATTAAAATACTGTATAAAGTGTGAATTGACATATCATGCTAAGCTTCATAGTATCCTCTTTCACACACCCTTAACAAATAGTGTATAAAATTACAAGTAAAAAATGTGCCAATTATTATGATCGTGTAACCAGTGATTGTTGGCTGCGAAGATCAAATGGCAGAATAGAGGGTGTATTGTTGAAGATGCAGATGTTGTTGCCCTCCAGCCAGCCACCTGGCATGGTCACCACCCACAGGGCAACAACATCCACTATACAGCTCCACGATTGTCTGTTCCATATTTTCCCTGGCGTGTGTGCCTGTCTCTTTATAAACATTTTGTAAAATTCCAAATGCAAATAGTCATGTTTACAATTGCAATGTGTTGCTTTTGCAATGTTGAAATTTTGTGAGATTTCTTAATTACTTATGTTTGTGCATTCTATTCTATTGATATTTCTACTTTGCCCTGTAACTTACATATGTGAATCTGCTTTATGGGCATGTATCGGTATGAAATAATAGGATGGTCAGAATGAGAAAAATGTAAATGGGTGTTCATTTTCTAAATTACCTTTACTTGTATTGTGATACTTGCCAAGCTTTTGATATAGGCCCTGGTAATTCAATCTAAAGTCAAAATTGATAGTTTTATTGGTACTTGTGCCTGGAAGCAATTGTTCTAATTATCACAGGTTTATTTCTGTTAAACATATTCTGCACACACAATTTCTAATTATTAACTTTCAACTTTACCATAAAAGCCTCACATAGTTTAGTATGAAACACATTAGCAATGTTTGTTATCATTTCCTTCTATGAAAGGGATGCCTGAGTTTAAGGAGGGCTAGGGTGATACTTGCCATACAACAGGATTTGTATCTTTAACCTGCTGTTGTTTTAAAAAGACGCAGCTATTTAAAGTTGGTGACAATGAGTGTTTTCTATCCATGTAAAATTAGCACACGTGCTGGTACATAGATTACACAAGTTATCTGCTAGTTTTTGGCAATGTTGATAAAATGTATAGTGGAAAGTTAACTTACAAAACATTGAATTTGTGATGTTTTTAGAATGTACATATTTGTAGAAGTTTAAAAAATATGTATATCTGTCAAACAAATCAAGGGCAATCTTGACCATTTAGCCATGAAATTATGCATTTTGCTGCTATTTTGCAAAAAAAGAAGATAATGTTAGTAAGAATATATAGAACAAGTAACAGTAGAACCTCTCTATTAGGATTATCTTTGCGACCAGTGTTAGGTGGTCTTAAAGGTTATGCTCAGTGGCCGAACAAATATGCTTGTATTGAAGCAATGTGACAAGTTCTGTCTATTCTGAAAGTTTCATTCTTTTAAACAGATTAATTAACTACTTAGAGCAATTTAAATACTACGCAATAAGAGCCGGTATAACCCCATCAAAACACGTGAACGCAACAAATATCAACCGAATGATTATCGTCTGACGTAACTTCCACGGTGCACGAAAGAAGTCGCCTATCTCTACCATGTTAATTGTCACGTCTGCAGTTAGAAATCCACGGTACGTCAGGCGAAAATCATTCGATTATGCAACATCACGTGACCTTGTGTTTTAGTTAGCAAGAGGGCATGGTATATTTAAAGGTGTGATAAATATTAAATGAGGAGAATATAAATATTATTTTTCTTATAATTGCAGTGGAAAATGTATTGTTTTTGATACTGGGCTTAACAGAACACATATTATATTTGCTGAGCATTATCTTTAATAGACAGGTGCTGTCTATACAGAGACTCATTTTGGTAGCTTTATAAAGGTTTGGGATTGTGAAAAGTGGTCTTATTATAGAGGTGGTCTTAATTGAAGGTTCTGCTGTATTTGATAAACTGATTATTTCAACCAGGATCAACCTGTCATGTTTTTTTCTTTGCTATTCGTTGAAGTAACTTTCGTTGTAGATATATGATGAAAAATATTTTGCCCATAAACATATAATGTGCAGAAATGTTTGCATAATAACGAAACATGGATTAGCACTTTCATACAACATATTATCATGCCTTTCGTCTGTTCTTTCACATGTCAGTAAATAGCTTTATTCCATTTTATGAATTGATTGCAGTATGGAATAACATGTTCACGACTATGATGAGATTAAATGCTATTTACGCTTGGCATGGATGTCAAAAGTAATAAACTAGGTGCATTAAGCCTCTTTCACAATAGCGTTTCGAGCAGAAGACCAATAGCATCACTTGCACGACCGGTCTTGTCTGTTGTGTGTGACTTTGTGATGCCAAGTGAATTTTGAACATGCACAAAATTCTATTTTGCATCGCAGATTGGCGCAGCTATTGATTTTTATACTGGTATGTCGCATGAGTGTTGCACAACATTCTATAAACTCGCATGATTTCATGCAAGTGGCGCGTAACGTTTTACCGTCACGTGGTGACTTGTAATCATATTTGTGGATCATGCGAGTGCTGCTCAACCATCATACATGTACGTCCCCATGCACACTGGATGCCTAAAGAGGATCTGTTCTGTAACACTTACAGTAATAAGTCCTTAATATAAAGGGATTAAGGTTCGTGCTTTAGTTCTGTGAAGGCTTTGTTGTTTGTATAAAGGCCAGCTGTTCAACTGGTCAATGGCAGAGATGTGAACATACGGAAAATACCCGTAATTTTACGTTTTTTGAGGTCTGAAAAATCATTACGTCCGGGCTGTAGGTTTATTACGGGATTCCAATAGTTTTATTTTCATAAAGAATATACACTTTTCCAAGCAATATCGTGTCCGCGGCCACTGACAGACATTAACCCAGTTTTGACTGACCTCGATTTCATGAAACGAAAGTGCTTTTGGCTGGATCACGCCGGCAGTTAGATGTAGCGCATTGAAAATGCGTTCTCTCGCTATCGTTTGTGCGTTGCGATAAATATAAGTAGAGTCGGGTGCAAATCACTGCATTTGTGCAAAAACTAAGATGGTGTCTGCTTTAAGTTTTTTAAACTTAAATTATTTCAATTTACAACATAATCGAGGATTTATAATACTCGTAGACAGTTACGACTCAACTGTGTCAGTGTCAAAGTCTTCTGCTCTTCACAAAAGATCCATGGTTGAATCAGAATTAATGATATTGACATTATTGTACAGTGGCAGATCTGGGGGTGGGGTGGTATTTCGGGTTGCTACAAAGTGTAGGTATAGACGAGTATAGATGTCACAGTGGCAGAATAGTTAATCCTTGAAAAATGAGAGAAGTGTCAAGACGACCATCATACAGACAGATGATATTCTGGTAAGTATATAACCATCAAATACTTAGTGATTTTAGGACCCACTATATACAAATAGCATTTGAATTAATATTTTATTATATTTTTATTGTAATTTTTAGTATGTACTAAACTGTAAAACATTAAGATTTTATTAAGATTTTTCTTATTTTTTATTAAGATTTTTGCTTGCAAATTAAGATTTTTCAAGGGTCGGATTAAGATTTTCCGCAGTGACAGGTTCACATCTCTGCA
This sequence comes from Streblospio benedicti, assembly GCA_019095985.1. Classification (NCBI taxonomy): domain Eukaryota; kingdom Metazoa; phylum Annelida; class Polychaeta; order Spionida; family Spionidae; genus Streblospio; species Streblospio benedicti. The sequence goes on from CM032660.1 coordinate 12,638,510, forward strand.
ATGGTGTAGATCAGATGGTGGTCAGTTTGAATTCATCACTACTCAACATGAGCGTTAGAACATTCTCTGAAAATATTTCCATTTTTTGTTTTAGATATTCAACTACGTCCAAGTAATACCTGTCCTGTATACTGACTTGGCACTTACTACATATTATATGAATTATTACGCTCTCTACATACAAATCACATGGCAGGGCATTATTCTGATATGTTATATTATTGCGTCGCTTCAGCAGCTGAAGCGAAAGCCTTGTGATCACTTTGTTTGTATGTCAGTATGTATGTATATATGTCTCTGGACAAGCTAGAGGGTATACCGATGAACCGATTTTGTTCAAACTTTTCACAACTATGTAGTACGTTGCGACACCGGAGTGATTTGATTTTGGGCACACTGTCCATTAAAGTATTCTTACCACGGGGCCATTTATGGTCCATTTTGGAGGTTTTTTGTAGTATCTGTAAAACTGCTTGGATAAACACATTCAAACTTGGTACAATGCTTACATGGCTAGAGTCTATCACATATATTCAATTTTGGCACTTTGCCAATTTAAGCGTGATTTCCTGACAGCCATTTTTGGTATTTTTGTCATTTTCTTCAATAGTTTTAATACAGCTTGAACCACGAGTTCCAAATTTGATACACTGCTCATATACCTAGTGACCATCATCAGTGTCCAATTTTGGCACTTTGCCAATCAAAGTGTTCTCCCCAGAAGGCATTGGTGGCCAATTTTGGCATTTTCAGCTTGACACATGACTTCCATATATCATACAATATTATGGGACTGGTGACCACAACCTTCAGTGAACTTTTGCCCTTTGCTAACTAACTGAAAAGTGCTCAGAGAGCACAGCATTGTGTAGCAGTTTAGACATTTTTTTTTGCTACTTTCTTCAATACTTTCAATACAGTTTGAACCATGACCTCCAAATTTCATTCTATGCTCACATATGTAGTGACAATCATTATATGTTCATCTTTGGCACTTTGCCAATTAAAGTATGCCGTTTTAGTTCCATATTCGACATTTTTATTAATAGTATCAATGCCTTTGAGGAAAATTTTTTCAAACGTTGTTCACTGAGACCATCATGAGTTTAAATTTTGGCTATTTGCCAAGAAAACTATAGGTTCCAGGGAGCAATCTTAAGGTTTTTTTAAATGCTTATTCAATATCATAATCGCCCATATGTCAGCGTTGTTCTAGCGACGCTGTGTTCTTTGAACACTTTTGATCTAGTTGGATAACAGTAAATAGTCTATGTGTAAAGCACTTTGAAAAGAACAGCATCAAGCTTATAATGAATTTTGTAACGAAGAAGTTCATGTTCTATTCAATTATTTTGAAGATAATTACATTTTCAAATGACAAACAAATAGTGTGACATATTGGTTTGTGTTGGTTTGGTTTCTGTATGAATGTGTGAAATTTTCCAAACTATTATGGGAACGGGCAGCATTAGCAGTCATAGTTGGCCTCTTTTACTAGGGTCGATTGTTTTTTAATTTCTTAGGAATATTTTGTGTACTAAGTTTGATTCGCTAAAATGAATCATTTTAGTGTAAAATTTGCATTAGCTAACACGACATTAAAAACTATTTGTGTAGTTTTAGAACTAACTACAAGTGACAACACTGTTATGTGTCTTACCATTTATATTGTTGTTCAAATATGTTTTAACATTACCTTGTAATGAGTAAACATGAGTTTGTATTTCTTCACTGAAATGATACCTGTGGATTCATTAATTTATAGATAGCTCTGAGTAGAGCTTAGTGCTACACAAATTAGATGTTAAAAGTATTACAGACAGCTAAACTGTATTCTGTACCAGGGTTAGTGTTTTGTAATGCATAGGACTGAAACAGGCTCATGGATGAAAGAGGTAGAGTATGAAGAGGTGTCCTAAGGCTTTTCTGATAATAATAATGCCAAGCTTCGTACATGTGTATAATAATGTATTTTGCCTTGTTCACGGCTCCATGGCAGTGATTCTTATTTCCCCGATCCGTACCTATATCACCTGTAGCACTCCAAGTAACAATGTGGTCCCAACAAGATGAGTTTTCACAATACTTGTCCCTTCTTCATCAGCAATATGACTCATGACATGATAGCAAGTTGAGATCCATACCCAATACAGAATATTGAAAATTGTCTCTACATACTGTACATTTAACCTGTATGTGTAGCTCATCAATCAACATGATTTGTCATCATTAACCCATTATAATTAATTTATTTCTACAAATCTGTTTGTATTCATTGACAATGGCCATGGTGATGCATTGACGAATCACTTTTTAATTACGGAGTCTGATTTACAGCTATTTAATAGAGTTGACAGGATATATGATTGTTGTTTTGATGTATACATACAAGTATATTTGCATGTAATTTGAAACGTTGCCATGTCCAATATGTGTAAATAGAAGGAAAAAAACCTGTTGTTTATGTGTTTCAAGAATTTAAAGACTTAAAACCAATTATAGTTATGTTCATCTTGCAATTTTCTCAATATATGCAGGTAGATACTATAGATAGATCACTTTGGTGTGTGTGGGATTTCTTTTTTTTTCTTTCTTTTTGTGTGTATAGAAAAAAAGATTATATATGCAGGATTATATATGCGTATAAGGATGTATGTTTTATGTACCATATGCAGTAGGGGAAAAACCATGTCCACTTTTGGCATTTACATAAACAGTTTGTTTTGTAATTACAATTGCTTCTTTGAAATAAGACTCCTTTCACAGATGTTATCTATTAGTTTCAAGAAATGTTATCAACTTGAAACACCTGTATGTACACAGTGGGCAAGATCAAAGATACATGGAGCTTTGTAGACAGTGTGTACACAGGTGTGTGGTGTCGGTGTTTGTGGTAGAAGATTTCAGAAGTAAATGTAGGACATTATGATCCTTGGAGAAACAATTGGGTGAAATAAGTTTGCAGTAGTTAAGATTTTCTCTTTTGTTGGTCTTATTTGGGTCTGTCCAGGTTGATTATGTGCATGGTATATAAGTAATTGTATTTAGGATTATCATTTCAACTACATCATGTGTAGTAATAGACTTTACTTTTATCATTTGTACATGCAACTTCAAAAGAAGATAGATGGTACTTCCCAGTTGATATTAAGGCGTTATAGCCGATTATGCCTTTTGGGTGCATCCTGTATGTTGATTGCATAACGAGTGTTGTTTTTCCTTCATAATCATAACTTGCCCAATGCATATACATACATGTACATATAATAACATGTAATGATAAGGTGTGGCAGTCTCATCCTTTTGTCTATATATCAAAAGCATCTTGTCTAGACCTAAACAGTCAGCAAGTACTTGTACCCAAGCTCTTATCCTTAATCCAATTAAAGCTATTCAATGTATCTGAACATTTTTTTTATTCTGATTTCACTTCTAATGTCAGCTTTATTCTAGCTTCATACAGATCTAGTTATTGTCGAAACCTTATGCATTAGTAACGTAGATATATCAGCTAGAAGCCAGAAGCTGTAAAATTTTGAGAGAAAGAAGAAATTCTTTTAACAACATGGGTATCATGTCCCATTATGATTATAGTGTGAAGACTCATTTAGTAGGAGAAAAAGCAAGTCCATGATTACAGTGTTTTTCCGTGATGTCAAAGAGTAATGATCACTCTGGCCGACCTGTCACTAGGTATAGGTATTCAAGTCTACAACCTGTGTAATGCGACTTCAGATTGTAGAATTGTTTTACATGTGGTTTTCATTGACTATTTGATAAATGAAAAATATCAGTGAAGTTGAAGAAGTAAATGTGTTAAAAATACAAAATAGGGAGAAAGTAGACCTTCTCTACCTGTTGAGGAGGATGAGAAATTAGGTTGATATGATATGATATGCAGATGACACCATGTCTGCATTGTGCTTTAAATGTCATTGAAAATGCTTATTCGGAATGCAGTGTGTGCCAAAGTGATAAAACTTGATACAAAAGTGTGTCCGATGCAGCTGTCAGTGTTGACCTGTAAAATATAATGAAGGTCACCAGATTGACGGGACAACAATGCTTCTGTAGATAGATTAAACTTCTGGGTGGTATATTTTTACTATACCCTGCATCGAGTTGATCTGTTAAACAGTTATCTAATACTTTCATTATACATTTGATGTTTCTATTGGCGAATTGTAATGTGAACAATGGTGTTTTAGCCTTTGAATGTCTCAAGTACATGTAGTTGTTTTGACAGACTGAATGAGATGAATGCACTTGTTATGATATAGGCTATAGATTTATTAGATACGTGATTATGGAAAAAAATATAATTGTCTAATAAAATGTCTATGTATCGTTACCTGTCAAGTGCAGAGGTATCTGTAAGAGGCAAACAAATGTTCTATTTCTCAACAACCTGTTTTCTTTGATTACTGTATATAGGCTTTAAACCAAATGGCTTTTGGGATATGTGATCATTACCGGTACTTTTATAGGCATTTCTTTGAAATCATGAGCAGGCAAATAAACGCATGTGGTGATGTTTTCAGAATTTTAAATAATAGTATTATGGCTCTTCGGGGAACACATGGCGCATTTATCAGTAAGGCATAATAACCTGTTCCTTTCATTTGATATATGTGAATAGATTTTCATAGCAATGTATCATTTCATTAGCTTGTTTTAAATATTGAGAAATATTCTCTACATTTCCAATCTGAAATTGCAATATGCATGTAGCTAATATATTGTTGTGACAATCACACATGTAAACTTGTATGTTGTCTATATGTCCATAGTATAATACATGCATGCTATCCAAACTCAATTTTAAAGATTTTTAAAAGATGTAAGCATGGTAACGTGTTAATGTTTAGAAGAGAAGTCCACGTTTTATTAATGATTCTACATGCACATCTTATCAATCCAATAAAGTATGCATCTAGAAAAAGCAAAATTATGCATTCATAACCAATCATAATGTTATTCACTTTCTGACTAACCTGCAGCCATTTCTACATGTATGGGTACCCTTGAATATTAATATGTCCATTTCAGGTCAGTTTGTAGAATATCATTATTACTGGTATCTTATGTTTCCTTTGTTAAATTTGCTATAATTAGAGGTTAATAGATCAGGACAGTCATCAGGTAATACTTTTCTATCATTTTGCCTCAAGTGATAACATTTGGTAAAGACTGATTTGTGGTAGAACCATTACTCTCATAAGTTAAACAATAATATTTTACGATCAATTATTTTTATTGAAAATGTAACTTTGATAATAATACCATAATTGGTTTAGTTGAGGGTATGGAGAAAAGGTTGTATATAACGAAATGCAAATGTCCAGTTTTCACTCAAAAGTCAGAACAGCAAAAACAGAGAATTTATCATTAGAACAATGCCAATTTGGTGTTGACAGCAAAAAAGCCACAGAAGAAAAAAGTGGTCTGATAAGGTTAGATAGAGCATAGCGCCACCTGGTTTGGCGGTAGACTAGTTCATTACCACCAGTCAGTTCTCATCACGATCCAAACAGACGCGTGTGGTGGTGCAATTGGTAATATTCTCACTTCAGTGAGAAAGAATCGAATATAAACTATAAGTAGAGAATGTTGAAAACAACGACAACAAATGTTTGAATTGTGGATATATAATTATACACTTGGATGTGATTTGTTTGTCAAGAATAAATGTGATATTTTTAAGGAAACCGTTGAAACTCTCAAACCCTCAGTTAAAGATGTTATATGCAAATGGGGTGAAATTCAGAAAAAAGTGGAATTATTGTGATTCAAATATTATGGTTTAAAACTTATTTATATAGTAATTACTGGATATATATGTATTCCCACATAAAACCGAACAAATTTGTATATTTGGATGTCAGTATGAAATGTGTGATAAGTTTGATTGTGGTACAAAAAAGTTTGTCAATATGCCATGCAAAATAATACTGGATATACAATTGATTTTCAATCGCAATGCTCATAATGAATTTCTATATGTACCGTGTATATATATATCTTTATAATAATGGGATTCATTTTAAATGGATAGTAATCTGTAACGGATATATTACCGTTCATCTAACATGGTCAAATGTAGAAAATGCTCTATTTTGAGTCCAGTTTTGCAAAGATCTATCTTGTAGAAAATTCATTTATGATATGACTAGCCACAGACAAAGTTCTCAAAGTCTTTATACTTTAATTAAGGATAGACTAGTATAAAATGTTTTTGAAATACCATTTGAAAACAAATACCAAGCATTGTATGAGTATCATACAGTAATGATTTCTTACTATGAGTGTCTGGACAACGTAACAGTAGAAATTGCCCTATCTTTAGCATAGTCCATATTGACTACTAGCAGGAACTTTCAACAACTAGTTTATATGGTAGTAGTTTCTTTCAAATCACCAAACTTGTATATATTCTATGATTAATGAAAACAAATCTAGGTGAGCTCAATTCAATCTTTATCACATTTGATAAAGTGGATAATGTTTTCAAATAATTGTTCTCTTTGTTCGCAGATTTTATGCCACTTACAAGTATAGTTTTGCTAATAGGTTATGGGTAGCTGGCCACTTTGAAAGTAAGAGGATATTTCCTCATTCTTTCAATACATGTGTATAAAAGATACAAGTGTGCTATATATGTATTAATATTTTTTAGTCCAAGAAAACTTGCAATGTGTATGAAAGAACACACATGTATATTATGTATATATTTTTTTCAAATGATTTGTGATTGATTGCAAATATTAGAATAGATAATAAAGCAAAAAATGTCTAAAAGATAATAAGACACCTTTATAATGTGTGACAGATTCCCTTGTCATTGAGCACTGGTCCTGAAGCATCAAATTCTGGTGACACTAGCCTTATTGCCGGACCACATCTAGTGATGATATATTTACATCAGCAATGACAGCTCTTCTTGTCACATTTTATGTTCAAATTGGCAGCTCATGCCATCACTAATTAAACAGAATAAATAAATAGTTGAAGGGTGTTTTTTGATTAACTTATACAGATCTGTTTTCGATTGATCACTGGTCCTGAAGCATCAGATTCTGTTTAACCTGGAAAACAATGAAATTTGCTGTTGCCAATGTTGTAAAGTCCATCTGATAAGTCATGACACATATGTTAATAGTAAATTCTTATTCATTTATTTGGACTTTTCATGTAAACGTTATAGAACAAATAGGCATATTCTAGTCTATAATAAAGATTATGAATATTCCAATGTAAACAAACCACAATCAAAGCAAGTTTATGCTTTTACAATCACATGATTTTTTTTTTTTTTTTTTTAATATTTTATATTTCCATTTACAAATTCTACTATATCTCCAAATATAGCTGATATCATTACAGCGGTTTTGTAAATATCAGTGTGTGTAATATAAATATTTCCGTTCACTTTTCATTATGTCTGTCACCAGGCTCAATTGGCGAGATTGCATGAGAGAGTAAAAGCAGACTTAAACATTTTATTTAGGGGTCTTTAATTACCATTAGGCAAAGAAAATAACCAAAACTTTGATGTTTCAATATGAAGTTAGACTTCTTTTAGTTGAAATATATAATTTTATAAACCAACACTGACAAGTAAGTGTTAGTTGTTGTGATTAAAGAATTCTGACTTTATGAAGGTTCCAGTTGGTTAGATAATCTCATTGTGATTAGGTGTATTTATTTGGGGAAGAATTTTGAAAGCTTAGTGATGAACATAAAATGTTGATTTAAGCTTTTATCTTGAGAGATGGCCCTTTTGAGGATCACAATAATTTCATTTATTCCTGAACAATTTCATTTTGATTATCTTGATCTTCTACATAATTATGTTGACGCGTCTCGTCATGTGCTTGTGGGTCATTGGAACTGAACGCTAGACTGATGCCATCTGAATCGCTCTTAGCTTATTTTCTTTTAGATTTGAACTTTCCAAAATGTGAAAAAAGCTGTAGTATGAGATAAGCTTTAGTATATAATTATCTTCCAAAATGTTCATCACACAGAGAATAAGCCGTTTGTGAATAGATGTAATGACTTGAAAACCAGAGTGAACTCATAAAGTAGCGAACTGTCAGATGGTCATGCTATCTCCAAAGAATGGAATGTCGATCCCAGTCATTACGCCGGTTTGTGAATGTGATCTTCATTTTATTATTATTTGCTTGTAAATCTGCTTCCCCATCCAGCTAGACCCCTCACTGTCACCCTGCCAGCTGACCACACAGCCTCAGGCAAATGTTGGGCCAGCTCAATGCCAACACTGACTGGGTTCTTCACCCTCTCATCTTCAGCTCCATCTAGATGGAAATGTGATCTTGGTGAATTAGAGATGACTTAAATTCAAGCACCCAAATTAAAGTGGCCTATATCTTGTATAGTGAATTATACTATTGGTCTAATATTTATATTTTACATTTACAAATGATGCTAGGTATAAAATTAGGTAGAAGATAACAATAAGTATAATTATACGCTATGTGATTGACATGTGCATGTCGTCTGAAAATTCACATGTTGGTGAAAAGGTTTGTAAATTAGATATATTGTAATGTCAGCTGTAATTTTGAAAGTGTGTTAACCATTACATTGCAAGATTGTTAATAAACCAACTAAGGACTAGGATAACATAAAAAGTAAAATGAAACCTTTAACTCAAAAACTTTCCTACTGTGTTACAAGTGTGGTTTTCCCCACTTGTTTGCTCACTGTCCACCATAATTCATAGTTCCAACTTATCAACATGATCAATCATCATATGTATCGTCAAATCGAAATACACAAATAATTGGGCCACTGATCTTAGCCATTGATATCCTACAACCATGGTTTATTTATATACGAATATGGTTTTGAAAAGGAAGTATGTTTTTTATAGATATATTTCTTATTTTTACCATACAAAACATGGACTTCAAAGTATCATCGGTAGAATCAATCCAAAGTTCATTGTTTGGTAACCTTGTTTTGATTGTGATGGTTCGTAAGCTGAGCGGCTCTTGCATCCATAGAGTGACCTGATTTTAGACCTAGCAAAGTCTCATGATTGATAAAGGACTCTTCCAAATGACCATAGTTTCTATGGTGCATCAATGCCATGAATACAGACGTAGTTCATCCAGTGGCACTCATTGTTCAATCCAATCAGTCCAAATGCCAAAACTGTGCATTCATCAGAAATCACATTCATTTCAATTGTCTATTAGACCATTTATGGTAAAGTCTCTCTGGTACTATTCTTTAAAATCAGACTGTGTGCCAGCTGAAAGCTGACAAGATGATCAATTATCTTCTAAATTGGACAGAAATGCTAATAAGTATGTAACTTGGTGAAAAGAGTCATGTTTTATCCTCTAGTTGCTACTAATTATAAAGCTGTTGTGCATTTGAAGTCATAGGGGGCTATGTGAGGCTATGCTTTTATAAGCAACAAATTAATCATTTTATTAATCTTTCATTATGTGAAATAATTTACCTTGCTTCTCAGTAATCATATACTTCAATCTACAAGCAAAAATGTCACCATTGTCAAAAGTTGATAACGTTTTCTGTAATAATATCTATTTATAATAAAAAATGCAATTTACCTAAAATGAAGCAGTTTCATTAATAGGTATCTGTAGTTTTTTCAAAATTTTCAATAGGTACAAGAGATTCTGCCTAGTTCAGCACCATTTGATATGGTAATGTAAGTTTCACTCAGACTAGATGAAAACGTATACACAAAAAGTATCAATTTTATAAATTATAATATATTCATAAAATCTTTTTGCCTGTAAGGTGGTATTCATCCATCAATCCAGAAGTTGTAAATTCTTTCAGCTTTCCAGCTGACAGAAGCTAACAGCCCATATGATAAAGCGATCCAGCTTCTTGAAGTCTGAAAATTCATACCAGATATCAGTTCAAAGGCCCAGTGGGTGCCATGTGTTTTGCATGCTGAGCATGCAGTAATGCATGCAAGGAGGCGGGTGGGCTGGACATGAGGTTTCTCCTTTCAGCTGGCTAAGGTACACAAAATATTGCAAAGGAGCACACTGTGCTCAGAGTAGATGATATGAAATGGGCAAAAATGCGTTATATGGATATTGGCTCTGCAATATAACAGTTGGTGTTGAGTCTGTGATCATTATAGATTTTAATTGGAAATAGCCTTATGGCTGTAATTTCCGTCTTGATTTAAAGATAGAATGGTTATTAATAATTTAAAAGCCTTATCTTTGAATAAAAAGTTGTTATCTTTGAAGAAAAGAAACAAGTGAATGATCATAAACATACAAATTTTGGTAGCATTCTAGACTAACCTATCATTTCGGCCTTCTGTAAAAACATTGGATGGAAAAAAAGATGAATTGAATTATAATTCTGGTTGTAACCTATATGATCAGAAAGCAACTTTGTTTCCAAGTTATACTTGAAAATATCGATGACTTCCAGAATGCTGCCTTATAACAATTCAATGATTCCTGGTTTTAATCATAGATTTACAGAAAATCTCAGTAGAGATGTGAGGTTGTGTAGCAGGGCCCTGTGCTGGTGATCAGTTTGCACTCGCAACCGCACCAAGCATTTAATGTGAAACCTGCACAGTGCACCCGCACCCTCACCAGCATGTTTAACAAAATGGAGCCTGCACCCACTCCCACACCCACAGATATTAAGGACACCAGCCACAAAACCCACAAAATGCCGCATTTTTATAAACATTTACAATTATGTTCGTATAGTAAGTACATTTATCACATATGTTAACCATATTTACAGAGCTATTGGCATTTAACATGAATGAACTTCAAACATGATCGATGTGTGGGAGCAAGGAATGCTTCTCAGGGAGTTTCTGTAAATGAAACATGTGTGCCTATGATCTTGTGTGAATTGTAAAGTAGTTCAGTTTGAATACATTCAGATGAATTACATTATATTACTATAAAGACTATGAAGCTAACCATATTGTTGTTTGCAACATTGATAAAATGGCATACTTCTACTGCACCTATTAAACAGAAGAGATACACATACATACATACCTGTAAAGCTGGAAAAGATGCAGGAAAATTGTAAGAAGTAGAACATAGGTTGGTATCGCAGTCAGTTGTTTTCAGTAGAAATTCTAGATTAATTGTTATCTTCTATCATAGTTGATCACATGTCATCTTCCACAAATATCAATGTGCTTATTATTTCATTTATAATTTCTAATGATATAAGCATTCTTTTTTCTATCTTTATAATAGGAACCACTGTGCTACATTCCACCGAACCTTTACCAAGTAGATTAAGTAGATGAGTATTTATTCTTCATCATAAGTTTGAGCGCTGACTTGACTCCCAAAATGATGAGGTATTCATGGCATCAATGAGGTATAGAGTTCTCCCATCACTGGGGTGGTCTTCTTTCTTAGGATACTCATGGTCCTGAAGATGATATTTTGCAAAGATGTAATGTAAAAGATATTTGTGCTGAAATAGTTATGACTTTTTCCCTTTTTTTACAAGTGAGTACCATTGGTAACTTTGATCTCCTAATGCTCTTAGATTCCAATTTCTATGACTATTTTTATATGATAGTGAGTTGTTTAGTGAAAAATATAGGAGGATAATTCGTAACAATGATGGGGAGGTCTTTTGTGCAAGAAGTTTGTGGGCGGCCTTCCATTGTCGTCCATCATATGAATCTTTTACTTTAATGAACGAGCAAATAAATTGCTAAAAATAAGCAATGATGTATCATATTTTTGTTCATTGTTGTAGAAAGTATTTAGAATATAGAAAGTCAATGTTGAGCAAAAATTCCATCGATTTCTATCTAATCGTGTTGTTGTTTGGCAATTCACTCTGTATGTAGAACATGGAGAGAACACATGTACTTACTGATTTGTCTATGATCTCCAAGTGGCAAACTGATTGTGCTTTGTTGTCAGCTTACTTTACAAGTCAAGTTAGATTCTATCATCTATTGGAATAGAGTTGCAAGGTACATGTAATAAATGAATAACGCACTGTTTTTTCTTCTAGTTCCAATTTAAAGATATATTGATGTAAAAACTCTTATGTATAAAATGTACCCGTACTCCATTTTTCATTTACTATGACAGAATTAAAGTTATTGGATGAAATTGAAATGTGTAACAGAAGATTTGTTGTGTTTAAATTTTTGAATAAATTCCAAATGCACCGACAATGTAAAGAAGACATTTGCACAAAAAGGACAGAGTGTATCCTAAAACCCACAGGAATTTTTGGAAGGCATAGGCCATTTCTCTAGTTGTACAAGTCACTAATGGAAGACACATCAGACATGCGATTTAAAAGATAGAAAGCTTTTTACAAAATTTCTCCTTACAGAGTAAACTAGGAAACACTTGGAATATATTGTAAAAAACTAACAATGCCTTCAAGTAGCAACGTTGTTTTGACAAACAAAATAGAGTATGCAAAGTTTGTAGACCGAATTAATGCATCTTATTTCTGCTAGGTACATGTATGTTGCTATTATTGTAGTATCAACAACAGGTCACGTGGCATAGGTCTGCTCAGTATATAACAGTGAAAATTATTGTTTACTTGTACGCTTCCTACTAAAAAGCTTACAACATCATGCTGCATGCTCCTAACAACATTTTACATTACCCAACATAACGAGATTTGTCCAACACCATGAGACAGTCGAAGCATCGTCTGTATGCGTTAGTTTGGAAAATGAATATTAAGTTTGAAAAACTGAAGTATCTTTACCAGGGAAAACAAACTGTTGCGACTTCAAGCTTTGTCAAGTAAAGCATGCGCTAAGCATTGATGAGTAGTCAAATCACTTTCACTGAAAATTAGCATATTTCTTCTGAAGTCACATTCTCTGAAGAGCCAATAAAGTTAAAAGTTCGATTCGTTGTGTCCTAAGAGAATCATGTGTTGTATTCTATATAGTGAAAAAAAAATCAAATTCTTGCTTGTGAGATAGCAAATGATTGCTGGTTGCTAACTCCGATTCATCTGCATGGCTTTTGTCCATGAGTGGTTTTAAATGTCTTTTTTTTAGTCATTTGCAATGCATATCTTAAATTTCATTTTTACAGAGTAACTGTAAAAATAAAATAAGGACTTCTGATGGAATTCTGGTTATGTCTCAAGTTTGTTGTGATTGTTTTTTTTTTCCATTTAACAGTCATTATTTTAATGGCTTTTTTTTCTAAATCTCTAAAAAAAGAACAATTTAAAAACAATAAGGTGTTTCATGTGAAGAAAAGAACATAAAACTATAAGAATAGAAACAACGAAAACATACACAACGCAGCGGTCCTGCTGAGATGGTATAAAAACAAGGTGGTATCTCTTGAGCCAACATCAAGGTGAATAACTGCTGGGATCAAATCAAATTGTTGCTGCAAAACTGCTTTATTCTCTTTTCATTAGGTGGCAAATTTTTGTGTGTTTTTTGTGAGGAAATGTGACTTAAAAACTCATTTGATAAACAAACATATTCTTAAGTGTTTAATTGTTTTAATTGCATAGCTTCAAATGGAAGTGCTATTAAATGTCAGCGTTATATTTCTATGTATGTACATTCATGTACATTATGTGTCCCTGGACAACTTGTATGATTTACTTTACTTACATTGTGCTAGAAATGTTGTGCTCTTTGAGAACATCAGATCTATGGTTTTGCATTTCATCTCCTTCCATAGAATGTAAATGTTTTATAAATCATTTGATTCTTAGGTGAGTTATGTCTAGTACAAATAGGACATGTAAATGTTATTCGTTAATGAAGTTGGCTCTCAATTTTAAGGGATTTGATATCCATTCTGCATTTTTAAACATCTAATTAGTAATTTTGATGCTCTATTTAAATAGCATTTTGAAAAATATGAGGCCAGTAAATAGGATTAGTCATGTTATTGTTATAATTCTTAAAGCATGAAAGAATGGAATGGACTTCAATTTTGGGCATTAGTAAGAGGCACAAATACAACAGATGGTTCTTTTGTGCAGTGACCTTACAGGTCATGACCATGAATTTACCAGTAATATATGTAAAAGGATTCTTCGAATTTACTCATCATTTGTAGGTTGACTGCCTGGTAAGTGTTGTGCCTGGCATTACTTAACAAGTCCTTTTTCTCTGGTCCCATTATATTAGCCAAGCCATTAAAAACCTTTATCGATGTTTAATTTTAGCACATTGTATCAGGGTTGATTTTTTAGTCATATGCGATAAACTAACCAGTGACATAAAAAGCTCAACCTATGAGGATTGGGAAGGTATTGTACAACTGAATATAATTATGTGCAGGGTTAAAGAGATTCCCTTAAAACAATTATGAAAGTAGTGTAACTCTTTAAATGTTCATGGCATTTTAATCAAATGCATGAATGTAACGAAATAAAAAAGCATGTGCAATTTTACTGCATACAAAATTGTCTTAAAATTAAAACAAGAAGTAATTGAAAAAGTTTCAGTTTTTGTTGTTGTTTTTAATATTATTTTGCCAATATACAAAGTAGTTTTAATATGCTCATCTTACATACAAAAGGTAACAAATGACATGATTTTAGGCAATGAGCATTGAAAAGAAAACAATAATGAGAAAAAAAAGGTAACACAAATCCTTTTTAGCGTCATGTCCTGTTAACCTACTTAAGTAATTTGGATTCAGGGCTCAGATCTTACTACCCTGTCTCTCCATGATATAGCACTCAATATCAATTTGCTGCTGATTGGCTTAAATTTTGTGGCGTAGACGGAAAAGGATATGAATGCAAAAAAAAATAAAGGAGATCTGAAGATGATAAATATGCCATGGATTTGGATCTTGAATATCAATAATCCTAGTAAAAATGAAACAAAATTTAAAATCTATGCATATTTTGTACAAAATGCAGTCATGTGGAATGTTGATATATTTAGTTCTATCGACAATTATTATTAGAAAATTGAATTATTGAATCTTAACTAGTAATTATGTGAAATGCAACAGAAGTCTTTGTGAATCCCATTGGTTGGTTTCTATTAAGTCTCATTTAGAGCTGTTTAATGTGTTTTGTAAGAAGATTTATTTCTGGTGGTAATGTGCTTAATATATCTTTTACATAGGTATTCTGGGCCTAATGTATCTTGGGTCTTGGGCAGAGATTAAGGGCCCCATTGGAGGTGATAAATGTGAAGTGTTGTAAAGAATAAATCAAAGAAAGTGAATATAGCAGATGAGAATGAATAGTTTCTGTCTGCAGACTGACTGGTCTTAACATTTGGTCATGTGTATTTTTAGAAAACTGGAGTTTTCATGCATGTCTTGGTGAATGTTCTCTTTCACAGACCGAGCCTTTTTGCAGATGCCCTACTGTTGTGAATTTTTATGTTATTGTAACTACTCTTATGATTTCAAGTGTTGCATTATGATATACCGTTCTTTGATTCCTGCATATATGCATTGCACATGCATATGCCTTATCAACTGACTGAAATGAAAATTTCACCATCATACATATCTCGTCAGTTTTAATTTTTTGTTATATTGTGTGGAAATATTTATTGGCATTCACTGTGCTATCGGTGATTATTATATACAGTATTGTGTGTAGATCACGCATCATGCAGGGATATTGGACCCTACATCATGCACACACACAACATCCTGATTGATCTATGATTGCTCCATTGTGTTTTGCTTGGCTCATATCTTTTTCCATGATTTATTGTATATATTTATCATCCAAATATTTTGATATGTGGATGGTTGGCTTACTATTACCCAGGACAACTGTTGTATTAATGGAGCTAGTTTTCTTTATCTTGTAAAATCCTGCTAAGAGTTTGATCATAAAATAGTATAAAGCTCTTTTTTTTTCTTTTAAACATCATTTTATATATGTTTGTTTATCTTGAGAGATCAAGAATGCAGGTATGAACATTTTATTTATTACAGACCTGTATGAAATTTTTTTTTTACAGTGGGTATAATAAGAAACATATGTGACTCATTTTCAACAAAAGTCTATCCAAACACCATGTTTATAAAAATTGCAAACAGAAACCATTGCGTGAAGAAACATTGCTTGCCAAAATGTTATTTCAATTAACATTTGAGGAAACTGCAGTTTCTGAAATCAGATTTTAAATGATTAATAAATATTCACATGAACTTCTGAGTTGTTTAAAGCAGGTAATATTAAAACTCAAGTGTTGCGTATTTGGAATGGTTTTCCATCATTTCCATGTTGATAAGTTTTCCTTATTTCTGCAACTGCCAAACAAATATCTTTTCACAAAATTGCTTCTGTCTGTTACAATAAAAAGAGTTTTATCCAATTTCCCTGTGCTTTGTTGCATGTTGGTGTCACAGTTTTTTGTATCATAAAACAATTTTCAAGATTTGTATTCAAATGTTTTTTCTTTCTTCTTGTCATTAAGTTGCATACATTTCGGATCATAGATAAATCAGTGACACTTTTTGTACATATTTTACACAATACAAGAACACTGAGGTGTCACTAACATGGTGGTAATCTTTTACCTATTTTTATTACCATATGATAACCATTGAAATTTTATAATAATTACATTTTTGTAGAATGCAAAATATGCATTACTGTATTTCAAAATCTGTGAACATTACATCGACTAGGACATAAAATATGCAGAGAAATTCAGTTGCGAAATCTTTGAACTTTTGTGTATTGTTACCAGAACATAGTCATGGCTGATAACGTTTATCTTTTATATCTATTTGGAAAGAGAGAATGTATGACATTATTTGCCATGCTGTCGCTGACATGTGACCCCTTATAATGGTACGCTAATGGTATGAATATATGAATTCAGAAAGTTAAATAACAGCAATTATGGTGAGTGATACCAATGCTGTCAGCAACAATTTTAGTCAAGTGATGCCAATATAACATTGTACCTTTAATATTATAATATACTCCACTAGTGCTACTGCAACATAGCATTTTATAGTTGAAATATATATTATATCTAACCCCAGATTGAACTGTACATCATTTCAAGTATGGCTGTCAAAAACACGTTTCATATACAATCAATGTTGCATTTCAACTTTATTGAATTTGAACATCATGTGTAAAAAAGATCACATGCAATGTCATAAAAAGTACTGAGTTCACCACAATTTTGCTGAAGCTTTCAACAGTCTTTTGAGTGCTCAACATTTTTTAAGGAAAAGTACCATCTGTAACTTTGAAAATTATAGATGTGATGAGGAAAGTTATTGAATATAAGATGAAAGATTAAAACCAGCTAACCAATTTATGTCCATGAAAGAAACAATCATTATAGTAATATTGAATAATTTTATTGAAAAGTTTCAAGTTCATGATCATGTTGATAAATCTATGATGTGTTCATAACACGTTATATTCAAAATTAACTAACATGAAGTAGAAATGCAATGTATCTTCAGCTTCTTCGACCATCTCCATTCTTTGTGCTTATTTCCCCGAGGAAATTTTCTTTGGTCCATGAGCAGCAAAAACTCATTGTCGTGTGAGAGGTCACACATTGACAATAATGCGCCCTCTAATGATGTAAAAGTTGTAAGCATCAAACATGACACTATACCAAAAATATATACTTAAGCCATCAAGCTTGTTTTCTTTGCTTATATATATTTGTGTCAAAAAAAAACAATATGAGATGATATTTGAAAAGCAAGTATCCTAAGTAGGCATGTAAATGTTACTGGTTTATAGTCATGATTCAAGTCTTGTTTTCATGATTTTACATTTTATACAAGGTCATAGGCACACTCTCATACTTGCATCTGCATCACATTCAGCACACAATCACACACACCCTTTCTAGCCAATGACCTGTATCTATTTAATGTGTAGATGCCACAGAGCATTGTGCAACTATTTAGAGATGAGTTTGCTCAACACCCACCACAAGACTCGTCTGGGAATCGAACCCATGACCTGGGCACGAGTTGAACTCCCTATCTGCTCAGCCACAAAAGCATGTCTTTCTGTTCACTTGATATGACTTTACCTCAATCTTTCTGATGATATTTTTATGACTTAGAAATAAGTAATTACGGTGTTTGATATTGGAATAATTATGTTGCATCTTTTGACAGACAGTTTATAAATTTATGATATCTACAGAGTGATTGCCATATATATAGAGATCCTTTATATATTCAAATAAATCGAATGTTTGTGGGCCAAATAAGGGAAAAAGCATTCTTGCCTACAGGACTATAATGTATCATATACTATGTACAACAAATTACTAGTCCTAAAACGTGACTTGTCCTTTATGTTTTCAATTTCAATGCACTACACAAACACTGCTTTGGAAAAAGATTGTAGTCTTGAGGAAAAGTAAGTTACAAATTTTTCAAGAATACAAATTTTACTGTTAACTGGGGCACTGGGCCACGCTCACGTGGACAGGTAGAAGGACACTTTAATTTTGGTCCACATTAATTTTGATGAGTATATTCAGCTGGGCATTTCAACCTGATAAGGTATATCCAGCTCGTGATTGTTTTAGCTCAATTATTCCTGTTATGATCTCAAAATGCTTTACTCGTTTTGCCATCAAAAGCAGATTGATAAGTTGCAACATGAGCAGCACATTGTGTGAAAACGCAGCACACATAGCTGAATATCAGAATTAGCTGTGCAAATTGCCTTGTCAATTTCAATCTAGCTTATTTACATGTACATCAAAAGCTCTCTCCATCTAAGGAGACGTGTGATGTTATAGGTTTCAGCCTTAAAGTGACAAATACTTATGCTGCAAATATGGACTGTATCTACTGAAATTTGAAATTAGGCTCCACCAACTTTTATGAAATTCAAGGACTGTCAGGATGCATCATGGAGCATGCATAATGCAACTTTGTGAAGGGCTACTTGCAGTCCAAAGTGTTGAAAGTTGCAGATAACTCAAATACATCCAAATTATAAGGTGCTGAATATATTTGCTATAGGAACAAGTCCAGAATTCATTTTTCTTCTCCAAATCAAAACCTAAGTCACTCCTAAAATGACATAAAGAATGAACTCCCATCATTTATGGTTAGAGGTCAAAAACATTTCCTGGTATTACTGGTAATCTTTGAATTAATCTGGATAATACCTCTCATTCCATATGGATCTGACAGACCATCATGTAAAGCTCAAGTGGCATGGGTTGATATGTGCTCTGATCACGGATCACACATAATGCTCACTTTTCATTAAGCCTTAATTGCAAATAATGTTTGTTTTCTAGGGGACAATTGTGGTTTAATGTCTTGCTTACACTGATGAAACCATAATTAATGTTCTATTATGATGGACCTTTGGGAGCCTACAGTTGGACTGAAAAAAGTCACAAATTTATTGAATAAAATATCTGTTTTCATCACATATTGTTTCTGAGTATGCCATTTTTAAAGCTATTTTACAGTTAAAAGGGAGTAAAAGAACTTGCAAACTTCAGCATTCAATCACAAAAATAGAAATTGTTCTTACAAACTCTTGAATGTGCATCGCATATGTTCATGTATCCATGAAAAAGATATGTATCGTGGAATAATGTTTTATATGGGCCAGTCTTGGCTGTGTATAAGGCACTGGGCTTATGTATTATCAGCGCTTTGGTAAAACCCCGAAAAAGTCAGAACTCATGTGCATTATCATTTCAACGATGCCACACCTTTTTCCATCAATGTCAGTGTGTATGACTTTTGCGTGATTACTAGTTCCTTCATACAGTCTAACAGGTTCTCTAAGGTTTTAGATTTTCTCAAAGATTCAAATTTATTTAATTTTTTATTTTACTAGACGACTTCAATTTTTGCCTATATTAGAAACCACTAAACAAATGCTTAGATAGACGTTATTACTTTAAAATAATTAAAATTTTATGTAATGGCTGTAGAAGCAAAAATCATTTCGTTTAGTAGGTTATGCTAAAGGTGCATGATGATAAATTGGTCGGACTAGCTCCACTGCCTTGTGTTATGCTCCACGCATACATTTTCATCACCTACCCAGCACACTTCATGGGTAAAAACAGACTTTGATGAAGGCTGCTTATGTAAACCAATATGAAGCAGATGAGCACATGGTGTTATGTTAAAAACGTAAATAAGCAATTTTGCGAGACAAGATCTCCTTTTTTGAAAGGTCATATAGATTAGTTCATTACAAAATAAACCAAACAGGCCCCATTCTATGTATGGTTTTGTATGTTATGAACCTTCTAGAAAGATTTAGTAAATGGTTTGTCAACAATACATGCTGATGCACACCTACTAGGTACTACAAATTGTTACGTTCTTAGTGACTTATTGCTATAGCATTTCATTACAAGTGTTCCGAGAAAATAGCTACCGGTAAATCAACACATAAGGCACAAACTAAAACAACATGAATTGTAGTCCGCTATTCAGTAGGTAACTGCATTAGCAATATCTCATGTAATGGTTGGCGGTGTAAATATAAGCTGATCTATCAAAAGTTGAATAGCTTGTTTGGCAGTTGTTACGTTTGGAGGTATTCCAGATTTCATATGGACATATGGATTGTACCTTATTAAAGCTGTGAAAGTTGTGTACCGGTATATATTATGAGAACGATATTGACTTTAGTTTCATTCATCTGCAAAAAGGTACATGTGTCAATGAATCATAATGCATTGTATTACACGACATGTGTTGTTGAATATGTATTATGATCATTGTAGATACTTGGAAGTAAGCTGAATGTATCACATTTATACATGATATGCCTATAGGAATTTAATGCTTGGATTTGATTGAAATGTCCCTATTATCACTTATGGGTGTTTGAACTAGGGGTAGTCACATAGCTTTCGCCATACATTATATATGTGCACTGTGAGGTTGCTGAAAATGCATGACTTCTCAAATCATTATAATTATTTTATCATTACTGTCATTGCCAACTTTGTGTATTTGATAGAGGATTAATACATGTATGTGTCACATATGCAATTTCAATTATATCGTTAATTACTATCTGTGTTAGTTTCATCAGTATTCCCAAATGTCATAAGGATCAATTTCGATAACATTTCAGCACCAAAATTGATGGTCGAATATACTGCATCCATAAGTTAGGAGCCCTGTTATCTATTTAATATGTAACATCTCATTGATGAGTAGATCCATGTGTATTGTGCAAATTTATTTCTAATAATACTTCACTTACAAGTTCACAATGTTTTCATTCTTCAAATGTTTGATTTCTAGTGACCGTGACAATATTGGATTAACAGTTATACTGCTTTATGATTGTTGACACCTGAGAAATATTGCTTATGTCATAATAGCCATAGGCAAGACTATTGAAATACACAGACAACATTTTGACCTTTACGATCGGAGCTATTGGATTATGGGAGTGCTGGATGTGGCAAATCGTATTTGATTAGGGTGCAATGTCGTTTATGAAAAATGTAGTCTGCCTAATGTCAGGGAGGCTACAGGGTGAGCATCAGTGGTGTCAGGGCTTATATTCCTCACATGTGCATATAAGGATATTTCTAGTAGCAGATCAGAAGAGTATATTTGCTTATTGTGTGTGCATCTGTTAATGAAAATATTGACACAGAAAGATTGATTTGGATATACCTTGATATCACCATTATGAAACAAACGCAAGACTCATTGGAAGTATTACATTGGATAATTTGAGATGTTACAGTTTACTATAAGTAGGAAGCAATGATTTAACTTCACAATGCCTCTGGTGAATGAGCGTTACTTGCAGAATTATGCTGATAGACCAGGAGCTGGTAGCTTGGGAGGTAGCAGCCTTGCCAGCTCCAGAGGACAACCAGGCATCTACGCTCCTGCATGTGGCTGTTTCTATGACTCTCATTCTCTTGTTCACATGCTTGGTTTGTGTAGGCTGCCTCATTTTAAAAAGAGATGTAAAAGCAAGCATGATACAGCTAAACCAGGTGCAGATGGATTGGATTTGCAGTATACGTTTGTTGATAGACGTCACTTGAGATTAAATCATGGTACAGTTGGTAGCAGTGTGGGAACCTTTAACACAATCTATCAAGGAGACTTTTCTGGAACACGCAATACATTAACTAGTCAGTCATCGTTAAATGGCAACAAAAGGGCAAGCAAATCAATGGTAACATTTCAAAATGGCTTCATTGTCAGTTGTGATGATAAGCCCATTCCACGGAGTGTCAGCAATGCCACACTGGATATGGGAAGCTCAGGAGCTGGCTCAGGTGGAACTCCCAGCACTGTGGGATCTGCTGGTTCAGCTGCATCGAATTCTGGTACAGGGAGCTCTGGAAAAAGTTCCTTCAGATTAAGTAGTTTAAGCATTCCAGAGAACGAACCTGATTGTGTTAATAGCAAAAATTGTTGTCTAAATGACGATTGTCTGACTAAGAATGGTGCAGATGAAACGAAGAGACTGTGTTCGTATGAAGAAGATGAATCTGGAGCCTCACATAATGTGAGACCTCCAGAAGTCAGCCTGTTGCAGAAGGATACAAATGGTAATTATGATACAGAGGATAATACTACGGATGATAATGGCAACTGTGATGATACACCTGTTAAAAAAGTAGACTTTGAAAGCTGTGATCCAAAGACATTCCAGAAACAGATTGAGGAAGTTTATTCTATCAAACATACAAAAAGTGAGAGCGTTTTCACCAACAGTAATATAGACAATACATCAAATTTAAAGCAAACAAAAAGTTTGATACAAGTTGGAGCTGAAACTAATATAAGAACTGATCCTGGTACTTCAAGTAATAGTAAGTTAAAAGAAACACAAAGTCAAATGAATCTAAGACAGAACAGAGTTCAGAGTCCAATTCAAACCGTGTTCACAATGTGTCATAATCCGGGGTTTTTGAATGATGACAGACCAATTTTACATCGGAGTGTTAGTGTTGAGCCAAGTGTGTTCAAATCAACTTGTATGTCGAATGTAATTCTGAGGGATGGATCAAATTCAAACAGAAGCAGTGGTGTATTCTCTCACAGGCATAGTGGTATGTTTTCCAATAGAAACAGTGGGGTATTTCTTCAGGATTCAGGATTATTCTCTCATCTTGAGCTCACACCTGTAAAAGAAAAAGATTCTGAAAAAATAAGAGAAATATTGCCCCAAAGGGAAGGTCTTCAATCAAATTGTCCTTACACTTTGTTTGATGAGCCCAACTTGCCAGACAAGTCAACCAAACTGAATGCTTGTAGCTTATTGAGGAGTTACAGTAAATTGAGTATCAGTGGAGGTGCTATACAAAAAGCGCAGAATGCAAGGTCCAGTCTTGGAAGAGGGGTAGCAACTTTGAAAAGGTTGAAATTGTCCATAAAAAAAAAAAGAAAAAAACACCCATAGCCATAAAATCCTGGCTGGAACAGCAAAAGCAGGTGAGACAATCATAATAAGTTAGATTTGCTGTATACATATAATAATAGCATTATTTGTTATCTGATACATGTATCAATGACTTTCAATGTTACATTTTAAAATTTGTAACATCAGGTACCTGGGATGTATGCATTTAATTTTGGTAAAGAATCTTGAACTAAAAAGTGATATCATTTTCATCTACATTGTGATATGAATAAATGGATCATAATGATTCCACGCAAAAAGAGCTAATAATGAATAATAATTTGCATTATTATGTACCCACATGTATTAATTTACTTAACCACTGACATGACAACACCATAGCTATCATTCTCATTATAATGATTGTGCTAATTATCTAAATGAGAATTACTAAGCTTCAATGCTGTTCAGTGTGCTTATGCATTATTCCAAGACGTTGGCACGTGTCAACTGTGGAAAACTTGAAATTACTTTAAATGACTTGTTTTGATTGTAAATTTTAGATGCTTTATATTTGTGTATCTAAGATTTGCAATGGAATAACTAAATTATCAAGTTGTGTTTTGAAGGTCTAATTATCAGTATAAGTGTCCATCTACTTATGTATGCACCATCTGCCCTAATCACCTGATTGCCAACATACGACATATTAGGCCAGTCATTCATTATTCGTAAACCCCTTATTATGCTTATGATTCTTTCATCTTTTCTCACGAATTGTTGTCAACATATGCAACATTCATATCAATAAAAGGCTTCTTATTCTTACTGTGGTTGAAAAATCCAAATGAATTCCACCTATCTTGATTTTGTAAACACTTGTGTCCTTATCATATTATAATAATTTTTAAAAATCGAACAAACATATAAAAACATCAAAAGCCACATACATTGTATTAAATATTTTTCAGAAAAAAATTGCATTATTCTTTATGACCCTTCTAGAGGATACAAAGACAAACATTTAGATGTAGCAATGACAAGGTGACCGCTTTGACACATTCCACGTGTCAATAGTAATTTACTAACAACAAATATCGAGATGTCACATTATGAGGAAAATTATATTAGAATTGTCACTGAAAATCAATAAAAACAAACTTTCGACTTGACATGTCATGTAGTGCACAGGTATTTTTTTTTTGTGTGTGTGTGTCACACTATGTCGTTTTTAGCTCACCTGCTGTGAAACAGCCTGTGAGCTTTTGTGATCACCTTTCGTCCGTCGTCCGTCCGTCAACAATTGGCCGTCAACAATTGTTAGTCATAATGCAAACTGCATTTGTTCATAATGCAAACTGCATAACCCCATCCACAGAGGCCCATGCAATATTTGTTAGTCATAATGCAAACAGTCTCTTTTTCATAATGCAAACTGCATCATAAATGAAGCCCATAAAGTCTGGAATTTTTACTAAATAATTTCTTCATTTTTCATTTGATTTCACAAAACTTGCATAAAACTTGTATGGCTGTATTGTCATTGTATAATATTGGAATCATGACCCTGGATGTAAAATTGACCATTTCCAGGGGTGCATCTAAAACATTTTGTATAAATTGAACCTGTTTCATTATTCACCAGGGCACCTCTCACTTAATTTTAAAGCCAAATTTACACATGCAGGTGAGCGCTATTAGGACCCTTATGGTCCTCTTGTTTTTAAATCTGACGTAAGGTATGAGCAAGGGTAAAGCTTGAGCATGACTGTGAAGGCCTTTCTAATCACAGAAGCTTACCACACGCGCCAGGCTTAAATGTGATAAATGGTTTACTGATCCTGGTAGAAACTGCTGATCAGACTAAGCATCATGTTTGCGATCCCTTGCCCAACTGGGATCAGCTTGGCAATCACAATAGTGTTCTATAGATATGGTCAGTCTTGTGTCAATCGGCTGCTATAAGACTGGATTCCTGTTCCATTTTCAGTCTGGAGTGTGGACAGTTATGTGCAGCTGACTTGCCTTCTGAGTTCATGGAAATAACATTTCCAAATTGACCTTTTCCTGTTTCCAATTTAAAAAACTGAGTTAAAGTGTTTTTTTTTTAGAAAAAGGGCAATGGTATGTTTAACTTGTGTTGGCTATGCCTGCATTGTTTGCTAGCACTCACTCGTGCATGCAGACACCACTTACCGTATTCGTTCTTTTAAGTGCACAGTGCGCTTACAAAAAACAAATTTCAACCAAAAACAAATATCTAATATTTATAATAAGCGCACCCCGACAATTTTTTGCGGTTCTTGCATTTTTTCTTTTATTGCTTACCGTGAACATTCTTTCACAACGCAACCGGCGTGTTTTCACAACGCGACCGGCATGTTAGTTTTTTTCACAACGCGCCCGGCGCATACCAGCATGTTAGGGTTGCAATATGGCGGTATAAACGTGAAATCTTTGCACATATTTGGAGGGAAAAAAGCAGAATTTGATTAATTTAATCTGTGTAAACAGTGGGGTGCGCTTAATGGGGCAGGTGCGCTTAAAAGAACGAATATGGTATGCATGCTGACACCACTCGTGCAGAGATATGGTTATCTCACCACTAAAACATACCATTACTCTCATAATGTCATAAGTTATTTAGATTTATTCTTATCTAATGGAAAAAAATATGATAACGTTTGTACTTTTATTGGTGATTGGTGATGATATAGTTAAAAATACGGATCTAAAATATTGAATTTGAATAATTACAGACTACGGCCTTATCATATCATATTCTTTAGATATATGGTTGATATCTTTATCGATAATTGCATTTGGTTTGCTAAAAAGTATAAAGCAAAACAGCATGCAATCAGTGGAAAATGTTAACATAATAGATAAATAAAAGCAAGTTTATCCATTGGCATAAGCATTTGTTTGCTTTGTGCATGGTATGTGCATCATTGCTGTCTCAATGATCCGCTGTTGATGATGATGGATGGAGTGATAATGTATGATATTTGCTGATCTAATTATGTCGAATGTAATGGCATTATAGAAATTTGAACATAATGTATATTGCTGTTATGTCAGAACATATTTACTTTTGTTGTGTTTCTTTTATTATCAATAATCATCTATAATCGTGATCAACATATTAAAATTAACTTCTGACATACGTTTTAAGGATGACTTATTGATAGATGCAGGCACAGTCATTCCAACACACATTTTCAAATCGACACGTCAATAAAGTGTGATAGTTTGAAAATGGGTGTTGGAATGATGTCACCTTCATCCAAGAACTTAGTATTTTGTATTTCAAAAAGTATATTCCGTCTTACGTTTCTTTGTTTTCAGAGCATAATGTTCCTGCCAAGATAACATTGTACATGTATATTCTGTACAAATTATACTTCATCGATGTTTCATATAACCCTGCTAAAATCTCACATTATTGCGTCGTGTCCTTGCAGGTGACCAGGTGCGTGTGCTCGACTACAACAAGACACGCGAATGGGCCGAGGTGCGCAACAAGGCCGGCGACCTCGGCTGGGTGCCCAGCAACTACATCGCCCCCGTCAACTCACTCGACAAATTCTCATGGTATGAGTCTTAATGAAACCCTAATACGGCTAAAACTAATCCTTATTTAGAATGAGTGGCTTGTGTGTTCAATTTGGAATATAAATGATTTCCTTTCGGCGTGGTGGATCACTGCGTCGGTCAGTTTACTTGTGTTACCACAGTGGTAGTTATAGATTCAAATCCCACTGAAATACATGTATATTGAGTTATACAGAGTGAATATAAAGTTCTAGAAAATAGACGTTAAGAACAAAGTTGTCATTTGTTGTAGATTATCGTTTTATATCAATCAGTTTATTGATTCCGAATTGTTTTGATTACTACCTATGAATTATATAGTATTACTTCTGATCTTAGACAATAAAAAACTGTAAATACTATACACATGTACTATCAACATCAACAATTTTACCATTGATTGCAAAACAATCTTGTGTTTCAGGTATCATGGGCCTGTCTCACGAAATGCAGCAGAGTATCTCCTGTCTAGTGGCATCAATGGTTCCTTCCTGGTGCGAGAGAGTGAATCCAGTCCTGGTCAGATGTCCATATCTTTGCGCTATGATGGTCGAGTCTATCACTACAGGATCAATGAGGATTCTGATGGCAAGGTAATGAATGTAATTCGTTTGCAAGTAATATTGAAATAGAAATACAATTTGAACTTATTTTCAAAACTCTTCACGTAAATATGCAAAATAAAACAAAAATGTGTTGATGATTAATTTTGTAATATTAATTGAAAATTCATAACTCATCAACAATATCAAAGTGTCAACGTGACACTTCCACCAGCTTTCCCCTCAAAGATGATCCATAATACTGATATTGTAGGTGTACGTGACGGCAGAGCACCGTTTCAACACACTGGCCGAGCTCGTGCACCATCACAGCCTCAGTGCCGACGGTCTCATTTTCAACCTGCTGTACCCGGCGCCTAAAAGGAACAAGCCCACGGTGTTTGGCGTCAGTCCCGAGCCAGACCGCTGGGAGATTGAGCGTACGGAGATTGCCATGAAGCACAAACTGGGTATATATTCATTGGCATTGTGACGTAAAGCTAAGACGGTTGCTTGATATTTTTCTGTTGTTATCTGAAATACAATCAAACAATTAAAGAATATGGGAGATATATTTAACTATTTTGTAGGGTACCATTTTTTGTGTGCTTAGCATCATATACTAACTACCTTCCCAGTCCTGTCCTGCTCATAAAAAAAATGTGTTTTTGTCTGTGAATCAGGTGGAGGTCAGTATGGGGAAGTTTATGAGGCTGTTTGGAAGCGCTACAACAAGACGGTGGCGGTAAAGACCCTGAAGGAGGACACCATGGCACTGAAGGACTTCCTGGAGGAGGCAGCCATCATGAAGGAGATGAAGCACCCCAATCTAGTGCAGCTACTTGGTCAGTCCACTTTTTATCCTAGTATTTATTAGAAATTATCATTCTACCACCGAGATAGAGTATTATGAAAAAGATATTTGGATTGAAATAATTGAATAATAATACTATATTAGTAACAGTTCGATATATTGGTATAACAATGAAATGATTTAGAAATGTAATTGAGATAATAATAAAATTGATAAATTTCTTTTGATCATTACACTGTTTACGCAATGTTTTGAAAGTAAAGATTCAAATGATTGTAATGCCTAGACATATTACTGATCATTTCAGGTGTGTGTACACGCGAGCCGCCATTTTATATAATTACGGAGTTCATGTCACATGGTAACTTGCTGGACTACTTGCGGAACAGCAACCGTGAGGAGATTGGACCGACTGTGCTCTTGTACATGGCCACGCAGATAGCAGCCGCCATGGCTTATCTGGAGACCAAGTCTTTTATTCACAGGTAACGCACATTTACTTGTCTAACAAGAGCATAAAGAGCAATGCGGTTTATTTCAATACTATTCTTAGTGAATTCTTTATGTTATAAGATTTATCTTGTAAGATTACTTTATCATGACCTTGAAACCCAATCCAGCCAACACGGTAATGAGCATGCATGTATGAATTAAACATCTGTTCACCATTTGCAGGGATTTGGCAGCGAGAAACTGCCTCGTAGGAGAGGATCATCTAGTCAAAGTAGCTGATTTTGGACTTGCCCGTCTCATGAAAGATGATACATACACCGCTCATGCTGGAGCCAAGTTCCCCATCAAATGGACTGCTCCGGAGGGGCTTGCTTATAACCGTTTTTCCACTCGCTCAGATGTCTGGGGTATGTGCAGTAATGGAGAAAATCTGTTAGGGATCATTCAGTATTTATGACAGGGTGGGGTAGGAGGATTTTAGGTCAGGCCATGAACTTTTTGCACAATGTTTGGAGGGGGGGCGGCTATCAATTTTGTCACACACTTTTGAGGGGGGCCATCAGTGTTTTCACAGAAAATTTACACCTATTTTATAGTTTCTGTAATAAAATTTACTGTTTTTTGTATTATGGATATCCATCAAAAAGGATAAGGGTTAACTGACAATGATTGCGTTAATTGTTAAGGGCGGGGGGGTTGTCATCAATTTTTATCACATGAAATTGAGGGGGTAACCAATTTTCACAGAGATTTAACGGGGGGCTATTAATTTTTTCACAG
Organism: Streblospio benedicti; assembly: GCA_019095985.1. NCBI lineage: Eukaryota > Metazoa > Annelida > Polychaeta > Spionida > Spionidae > Streblospio > Streblospio benedicti. The sequence goes on from CM032660.1 coordinate 12,668,015, forward strand.
CATTTTTGGAAAATCCTCCTACCCCACCCTGACATAAATACTGAATGGTCCCTTATCAAAAAAGGTGCACTCATGAATTGTTATTCTCACAATTCCCCGCTTGCCTATGTGTACAAGAAGAGCTCTAATGGTCAATTATGACCATGCCGTTAATTTTATAGATTTTTTACAGAGTAAATGTATTTTTTTCTTTTGATGAATACATTTTATTAAATATTGATGTTTGTGTATATTTTGTATTGAGGAAAACAATTTACTAATTTTGTATGACATCAGTCTTACAATTTTTCTTACCTGAAACATTTCTATCCCTTACCAGAACTAATTCAATCAAAACTTTTATCATAAAATATTCCAGATCACAGATAATAATTGTCGTCCATGTGATGAAGACAAGAGTGCCTGTCGAAAGCTCATTGGTTATTTGAACTGTTTAAATTTTAATCATGCAGATAGATATACCATATCCAGGATTAATGAACTTCTGTCAGAGGATGATAATACAATCCAGTACAGTAGAACTTCACTGGCCACTGACTTATGAAAACAATTGCCACATTTTTGGTATTGTTTTATACCGTATACGACCATCCAAGTGCCCACCCTTGTGTAACAGCCCTCCCCCTCTTTTTCTTAAATGTCTCAATGAATTATGTAGTAAATGCACTCTCGTGTAACAGCCCACCCCTCAGTTTGAGAAAATTTCAATTAAACGGCCCTGGGTGCTTAGATGGTCGTATACAGAATATATAACTTCAGTATCACTGTGTTCATTCCATGTAAACAGCCCACACTGTATTGATTCGTGGCGCGTGTTTCAGCATTCGGCGTGCTGCTGTGGGAGCTGGCCACATACGGCATGTCGCCGTACCCGGGCGTCGACCTCACCGAGGTCTACCTGCTGCTTGAGAGAGGCTACCGCATGGAGCGTCCGGAGGGCTGCCCGGCAAACGTGCATGACCTCATGATGAGATGTGAGCGTAGCTTTTTTTGTTTTCCAGCAAGGTTGTTGGATCAGTTTGTTATTTTTATGCAGATGAGTCAATAGTTGTCTCTAAATTTGACTGATTATAATATAATTGTGAAGTTTTCGGGTAGTTGAAAGTTTTTTTTTTTGTTTTTTTTATTATTATGAGTAACTTGGTTTTGTGGGGTAGCCTGTAGACAGGATTTTGCATTCAATTTCAGTCTCCCAGTTAAGGCTTCAATAGTTACTCTTCTGCAGGACTAGTAACTTTAAAAACTTACTAGTCCTCCCCAAAAGTTACTCGTCCTGACAAGTTGCTGATGCAATGTAGCAGGGTGGGCATTTTTCGTGCTTTTTTTCAATATTTTGAAAAAACACACGAAAAATGCTATTTTCTACATATTGCGTCAATATTGTGATTAAAAATCAACACTCAAAGAACATATTTTGTTATTATTATATTCCATTTTGCCAGCTCTCCTTCACAGTTCTTTGTCTTTTGGTTTTATCATATTCCAGCTGGGTCATTCGCCTCTCATCTTTAGTTTTGGGTTTCTTTGGCATGGGGGCTTGCAGCCAAAACCTAATTTCCATAGACTGCCACTCATTCTGAGGCGATATTTTTAAAAAGATTGACGATAAAACGCAAAAACAAGCACATGGTAGATTATAAAATATCTTCTATAAATACTACATCTAGTTCGCCCATCTTACCTGCAAAAAATCACCTCTTTGCCCGCTATAACGCACTAATCAAACGAGTACGAAAACTGCATGCGCCGGTGCATTACTTTGATAACAGAAGCCGGTTCGTTGCAACAAAAATAAATCGAAGTCGGCGCACAGTTTAGACTGTTACACTGACCCTTCTTTCTACGCCGCACGCTTGCTGAAATGTGGAGCGGAGCAGAGCAAGATAGAGGCAGTGTAACAGTCTATGCACAGTGGAGACAAAATGGCGCCTGAAAATTATTACCACGGAAATGAGAAATATCTATTAATTACGCATTTTTTGGTGGGTCAAATGAGTTACTCGTATGAAGGACTAGTTGAAATGAATCCAACACTCGTCCTCCCAAATATCTACTTGTCTGGACGAGCGGACGAGTGCTTAACTGGGGGACTGAATTTATTATTATACTTTGAGATATTTTGATGTCAATGTATAACTTGATTAAATGTTATAATGCCTCCTTTAGGTTGGATGTGGGAGCCTAATGAGCGTCCAACCTTTCAAGAAATCCACCACTCTTTCGAGACCATGTTCCAGAACTCCAGCATTACAGATGGTAAGAAATCGGGAATCCGACATATTAGAAAAACAATTAATGTAGAATGAATTAAAAAAAAAGATTTCTCAAATTTTTTAACACTTTATTCATAAATTGAATCACTAGTTGTTAATACTATTAAATTTTTGTTCAATGTAAATAAATGTCTAGAGTTTAAGAAATCTTACATGTTTAATTTGCCACAATGATATTAAAAATTTAATTCATTATTTTGAAGGCATTGTATACTGTGTATACATGAACATCTGATCTTTGCATGAACATCTAATTTCAAGATTGGATGTGCCTCTATGATATAGCGAAGATTCTACTATTCTTTATTAACAGGACACTTTAAAGAAGAGCATTAAAAGCATGTCTTTAAAAGTTTGTTGGATTTTGTTTTTCCAGAGGTAGAGAAGGAGCTAGAACGTAGCTGTGACAAGTCTCGGCCGGCGCCTCCCATGATGCCCAAAAAACGCTCACCGGATGACAAAACAAACACAGGTATTAAATTGAGCACATCTTTTCCATGTAGTGGGTATACTTAGATAAAATTACACAACATGTTGAGTCAATAGACTAGAGTTAGTTATAAGTCACTCTACCACTCACAGTTCAACACACACACTGACGTTGCGGATTCCATCACTGAGCCTTTGACCTCCGTGATGGAAGCCGCAACGTCAGTGTGTGTGTTGAACTGTGAGTGGTAGAGTGACTTATTACTAACTCTATGGATATTCCTACCACTAATGATAGTCTGCATAAAGATATGTTGAGTCAATTAAGATTCTGATCATGAATCTGCCGACAGTTTTTGCTAAAGGTGAGGCGTTTTCATCCACTTCATTTTAGCACCTACGTGTAACAGCACAACAAACTACATAATATTTACGGAGTGTTTTTAAAAACTTATTTTTTATTTGAATTTTATCTAGAAGTTAGTTAGTTACTGCTATTGTAGTCACATGTGTACAAGTTGTTTGTGTTGTTGCCAGGAACGCCGCCATCCATGAGGAAAGCGTTGCTGCCACCGCGTGACCCTCCACCCGACCCGGCAGGCGCCATGCTCAGTGACGCCGCAGACATACTGGGCCAGAAACAGAGCAAGAAAAAGGCACCGCTACCACCGAAACGCACAAGCTCATTCAAAGACCAACAGATCGGGGTAAGAATGCTTTGTACTACCTAATTAGGTCAAACAATTGACTTTTTATTTTTGGTTCTTGTTTCTTTGCAGTTGTTCAGATTTATAATAAAATAACAAACTATGAAATTAAAATTTAAATAAATATATTTCACACACAGTATAGGTGCCTTGTCAATTTCTAATGAAATGAATACTACTTCTAGATCTAAAATGTTTTAGATCTAAAAGGAGTATTCATTGCATTAGAAATAGACAAGGCACCTATACTGTGTGTGAAATATATTTATTTAAATTTTAATTTCATAGTTTGTTATTTTATTATAAATCTGAACAACTGCAAAGAAACAAGAACCAAAAATGAAACTACATGTTGTTCACTATATGACAAGACTTTTGTATAATTGACTTTTTAATACGGGGACGTATGTCATGAAGAAGGTTGATTCAGGAACGTTTGGCTGATGAAACTCTGATCATTACTGCAATTGGAAGTCCACTTGAAAGAATTAAGGGAGTTGTATATTTTAGCCCTCTTATTTTAGTATGTATTTCTACAGTGCGTGAAATTGTGAAGACATTGTACAATATTTTATAGTGAAAGTTAACCAGGATGTTGTTGGTTGTTATCTGCTGTTATAGTATAGCAAAGTATAACTGTATGTGTATTTGGTTGGTATTTTATTCCATTAATTGTGACTATTTTGGATTTGGTGATCACAAATTTGACATTGTGCGCGGTGGTATATTACAGGTGCCCCAAGTGCAGGTGCAAATTCGTGAAGCTGCTCTCACTGAAGAAGGGGAAGACATGGAGATAGGAGAGGTGGGTTTCCATACCTCTGCCCCAAATAAATGCTCCTATGTTCAATCCTAGGCAAATGGGTCAAATTTTATAAAACTATATCAGTGAGGGCAATCATGAATCTGCATTATTGTGCATATATTCTGTCAACTGATTAATAATATCAATTGTATGCTGGCAGCTAATCAGATTCTTTGAATTTTTACAGGATTCTCCTGGAATGGTGTCAACAATGATGGAGTCAGTCGAGCAGGAATTTCTCTATCACAAGTCTGCATCCTCGTCGGAAGAGCTGTTGTCGTCTGCCTCTCAACAGTCTCAGCAGCGCCTTCAAAAGTCTCAATCTAGTTCTGCCGAAGAGTTGCTCTCCTCCACACCAGGTGGCAGTCAAAGTCAGAGTCGGTCTGGCTCACTGGATAGAATATTAGAACACAGAATCATGGTGGATATCACACGCTCAAGGTCTAGTTCACGTGATCGTGGTGGTGGTCATTCTAGTCCATTTAAGGAACTCAGAACTCCTGACACACCTGAAGATCTTCTTCCTGTTTTACCACCTCCACCACCATGTTTGTTACAAAATGATTTGGAAATGATGCCTCCCCCGCCCCCACCCCCATCACATATTCCTCCCAAACCTCGATCGCCTCCCAAGGAACTCAAACCAAAGGCGATCAGGAATGGGGAGATGACCTCTGATGCAGACTTACCTCTTGGACATCTGAGAGAAAGCCTGCGCAAGACAAAGACTTACCCTGGCACAGGATCGAGAAGGTCTAAAGATTTAGAGGAAGGAATACAAGGTGAAATGACAAACAGTGTAGGTACTCTCGATACCTCAAATGTCAAACAGGTGATAAGCCGCTATGGAACCATTCCAAAAGGAGCACGTATAGGGGCATACCTGGCATCACTTGAGACACCAGGAGAAACCAGTATTAAAGAGGAGGATGTAAGTAGTCCTCCAGACGAACGCGAAGATGTAAGGCTTCGTAATGTTAAAGACAATAGGGATACAGTAAGTTTAAGTAATTATCCACAACAGATACCAACGCCTGAAGTGAAAAGGAAAGTGGAAGAGTGGAGAGCTGGTGTTGAACGTTCCATGCAAGAAGAATCAGAATCGGGACATGATGCTAAAAGGGTCCATTATGAGAAACCCAAGTACACGGTCCCTAGATTGGAGAGTACTGCTGATGGTGATCATAATGTTAAACCATCTGCCATATTTAAGTCTACATCTTCCCATGTAATCCCACCTAAATCTGTAGGCAATGGATCTTTTCCTGAAAAACCATCTTTTTTTAGACCAAAACCAGAAATTGCATACACTAAACCAAACAATGTGGCACAAAATAGCAGCACTGTTACATCTGTGTCCTCTCAGGCTGCCATTACCCCCTCACCAATCACAGAAACTGCTTCATCATCATCCCAAATCATTGGAACACCACAAGACCTGAGGATGCCAAAGCCCACACCCTCACCCCGCGTCCAACACAGGTTCACATCGAACCAACCAACTGAAATGTCATCATCTCCTCCCAGAAGTCAGTTTTCTGTACCAGTCAAAAACTCTACTGATGAAAACCCAATAGATGAAAATTTTCACAGCATACTTGCAAAGAAACTTAGTCCGCCAGTGTATAAGAAGATCAATGATGCTGTTCCCCGGCCTGAAACACCTCCTCCTGGTGGCAAAGGTCGTAGTGAGAGACTGGAAAGTACACCAAGTGGGGACTCCTCCATGGAAAGTTCGACAGACTCACTTTTAGACTCAAATGTTAAACAGAAAGCAGCTCGTAGTAGTTTTAGTGAGAAAATAGGAGGTATATTTAAGGCGAGGAAAGATAAAGATAGTACTGAAAAAGAGGATAAAACAAAGAAAGAAAAACGTAGTTTCTTTGGCAAGCAACCTTCATCAGATAAGCATTCTGAAAAAAATGTAGAGCTAAAACCTTCACCAAAGTTCACCAACAAACAGCAAACTTCTCTGAATAAAGACACAGATGTTCCAAAATCAATGCATCCCGGAAGTCGGGCAATATTTGGAGGTAAAGCTATGCTCCCTCCCGGCTCTCCTTCAGCAGTAGGTGGTGGAAGTGCTGCAGTTATTTCATCCCCTAAGCAGTTACAACGGATGTCACTTCATCATGTAGACATTGAAAAAGCAAAAACAGAATTGGACGATGAAGAGAATGCTCCGCCTGTCTCCAAAGAGTCTGTGATCAAAGAGGCGCAGGCTTTAAAACAGAGCCTGGATAACCTGAACAGTAGAAAAAGTAAGCACACATCAAACTTTATGCATCTTTCAGAGGAAGTGCAATCCTTTTATACTTCCTGTTCTTATTATGTAGAAAGCTTACCTCCGCATGGAAAGTTTCACTTTCGTGAAATGCTTACAAGTTTGCAAAAGGTAGCGGAGAGTTTGAAAACGTGTTCAGGAAGTAATGCAAAGGAATATGACAGATTACTTTCAGATTTGCACAAGTCTATAAGTGATATAAATGGTGCATTGACAAGATGACTGTCAGTTGCATCAATTTTAAAATTGTGTGTATTAACTTTTTTATAAATTGGTGTGTGTATGGAAAAAGCATTTATTTTGAAAAATGCACCATTTCATTCTCACAAATGCTCGTTGTCTGCTCAAAATTACTGACAGTTTTTGGAATGATTGGATTAGTCTCTTCCTTCTAGGAAGAAGACTTAGCATTGTTGAAATATGTTCCCACAATACTCTCAAATAGATTTTATAGCTATCAAAATTAAAATATATAACTAGATCAAGGATCTATCATTAACAAAATTACTAAACCTCTTTCATTTGATTTACTACTGGTCACTAATAATATTGTCTCTTGATATTTTTTACAAGCTTTCATTTAGCATCATGTCATAGGACAAAATGTAGATAGATTTCTTTGCCCTGCTCCTCTGTTTTTTTTCTTGAGGAGTTCTTTTTGCCACCGAAAATACCTGTTTTCCAAATTTGTTCAGTTGTTTACTATAGCCAAAAATATTTCAAGTGCATTGTTATATGTACTTGAACAATCAAAGGTGTAAATCTGAAGAGGTCCATTTTTTAAGAGGCCTTTATTTGTGTACCAATATTCAACAAAATTAGTCACAATTAGTCACAATGTGAATGAATGTAAAAATGCTATTTTATATATGATGTAGTGATGTGATTTTTTTATATAAATCTATGTTTAATTTTGTAATGATATATGTAAGCGATGACAATTATTGCAATGCTAAATAATGAATTGTTTGTACGGAGTCTGTATTATGATCATTATATGAATTTATTTATATTTGCAACTCATCGAGTTGTTCAGATTCGTTTGTGAAACTAGTCGTTTAGGTTTTGGAAGACATGTAATCATGAAATATATATTCTTATTTCAAAGTGGTTATAAAAGATTCATTAATTTCTTATATCCCTGAAGTTGTTTAAATAGTTCAATATTAGACTTAATTTGTCAAGCATAATATTGTTTTGTTGTTTTATAATATCGAAGTGATAGTCTTGCAATGTTCTTATATTCCATAATATCCACTTGCAGACTTGCATTCTGTGATTATAGATTTGAAAGTAGAATTTTGTGTTGTGTTGAAAGTTATAACAATATAAATGCTTCAATGTGTAGTTACTAGGTCTTTGAAATTGTATCTGTAATAATTGACGGTTTTAGGAAGTGGCTGTGGCAAACATTGGCTGCGCACTCAACTGACTGCTGTAGAACCATGATGAAGTCACTTCCTTTTTTGTAAACCCATTTAACACATATTCAAGCCTTATAGAATAACCAATCTTGCCAAAATATTTGAAGAATTATTATCTATGTGATTATATGGTTAAGAACATCTGTGCTCAAAAATGTCGCAATCTATTTTTGTAAGCAAATCCATTTGTATATGTACTACTACAGGACTTGGAAGTAATTCTATGCTAATTTGGTGATTATGATGTAAAGAGTATGCTAGATTTTTTATGAGATCATGAAAGTATGAGATTTTTATAGATGCCATTTATTTCAAGGCCTAATCAAGCCTTTGAGAATAAAGACTTTACAGGATTAACATTGTTACTTGAATGTCACAATGTTTGCTATGTGTAGTCATTGTTATTGTGTGTTGGCTGTAATAAAAAGATGTATCTGCACTGAGTGTCACCATATATGTATATAAAATGCTATATGAAATATTGAAGAAATCAGAAATTAAAAAAACAAAACAAGAAATGTCTTCTTTTTTTAATGAATATTTTCCATCAGTTTTCGGCAATATTACTATGGGGAAAACTGGAAAAGTCACCACATTGACTAAATCACTACACTACCATTATGACACTTTGACTACCATTAAAAATTAGACAATGGGACAAAAAAAACCAAAATGGGGCATGGTGTGGTCATGGGAGTGACTTATAAAAAAACAAAAAGATTATTGAAACCTGTGATCATAGCACTCAGAAACAGCCGCAGTCTAAATGTCTCAGCTTAGCGAGATGATATTCTTGGCCTTTGCTAATCCCTAGCTGGTGACGTCACGCAGCCTTAGCTTGGCCACACCGGCTACGTCATAGCCTGTTGAATATTTACTAGCACATAACAAATACAGCCGTAATCAGCTCTCACATGTGTTGGTCATGTATACATACTGGAGTGTGTTTCTGGCTATGTTTTGTTTACATGCATATGCATACAATATCTCATGCTAGCAATGTTTCTGGCAGTGTATGTATAGGCATGAGTGTCTACTGTGACAGACAAGTCACTTATGCGATGCCATAGAGGTCATAGAGAAACAATAATCTCTCTGTCACCAACACCCAACAGCATGACAACTAGGTTTATGCAAGCCTTGAATGTGGTTGATCTATGGGATTGTTTAGATTTAGTATGTTTTTATTCATGGCAAATGTTATATTTTTATACATGTACTTCAATTGGGGATTTCAAAGAATGTGTAATAACACGAATATTGATTCTATTGGGAAAATGGAAATTTCATAGAAAGTAAACTGTACATCTCTCAGTATCACACAAAAAATGTTTGATTATATCACTGATAGCATACACATTATAAGTGTGTATATAAATGAAATTAAGAAACACTAAGTTTTCTTATTTTGCATACTACAAGAGTATATTTAGCAACTTAGTAAGGCATATTTATTAGGTCATTGTTACTAAACATTAGTTACGTACATTATGAAATACTTGTTGTAAACTATCAAAAATCAGCTGTCAAAAATACATGCTATGCAACGTGAGTGCTACCAGTGAGCACATGGTTTTGTCTTGTATGCAAAGCTGATAAAGACTGTATTCCTTAGAAAGCCGGCTAGGATTGATGCTAGGACTCTGACCGCATGTTTTTTGTTTACCACAGCATAAGCCAGCCTTCAGAAAAGGCTATGATATTTAAACATCAGTCTATTAGAGTCAGTCTAACATATGCACATCCATGTGAACAGAGTTGTGTTCTGTGTGGCTGTTTTCATATGAAGGAAACTATATATATTTAAACGCTGTCGCCAACGACAACACAAAGCTCACTATGGCTGACGGTTGTATGGAGACGTCGACGTCGTCCAACCTGGACCTGTCCGAGTGGGAGGCGGTCACCCATGACAAGGAGAGATGGCTGCTGCTCACCAAGCAGCTCGAGGACCTCCTCAGTCTGCAGACGTTGCCGAACGTGCGTCAGCCGTCGATCCTGGCGGAGCCGCAGCCGCCAGCTGACCGCGTCTCCGTGTCCGTGAAGAAAGTGCTTGACGGCGGCAGAGGGGGTCTGGCAGAGTTTGTGGCCAAGTGGATCACAAGCGAGGGCATCCTGCCGGGCATGCTGTGTCTGGAGGTGGAGGGGGACGAGGAGGTCGTGACCCCCGACCCACCCAACCCCAGCCCCATCGCCGTCCAGCTGCAGTGCCGTCTGCCCCACAGCCTCGACTCGGACGTGCTGATGGCCAACTGCGCGTGGGAGTACGCGGTGGTGTGGAACAAGGACCCTGAGGTCGTCTTCCCGCTGGAGCAGGCCGTCGCGTTACTCAAGTGCGACCAGAACGCGTTACTCCAGCACGGCGTGGCGAGGATGATGTGGCACATGTTCTTGCTCAAGCGACTGTCGGCCACGGCTCTGCTTACAGAAAAGGTCGGAAAAACCCCCAAGGACCGGCTCTGTCGCAGGGACATTGGCCTCAGTGAGACGTCGACAGAGAAGTTTGTGGAACTCACACTAGAGCTGCTTAACACAATACTACAGACGTGTCCGGCTGATGTGTCCGCCGCGCTGGTGATCAAGGCTGAGGACGGCTGGCTCAACGTGCAGGGCCCTACGTCCCTGGCGGAGCTGGCCCTGGAGCAGAAGGCGCTGAGCCGGGAGCTGGTGGAGCATCACTACGTGCTGGCCGTCGTTTGTATGCCGTGCTCAGCCTCAGGCTCAGGTCCACACGGCCGCTGTCGCTGTTTGACACCAAGGGCAAGAACGCGTTCTTCAAGTCGCTGCACTCGTCTCCCATGCTGACCAGTCGCATAGTCGACGAGGCTATCCTCGACGCGCGCAAACAGTTCATGTGCAGAGTGATCAGCGCGGCTGTTCGGAGCCTGGAGGAGCCACCCCCCCCTGCCGCTCCTCCCCCCTCCCCGGCAGCCAGCCGTGGGCCGGCCGGTCCGAGTCCTCCAACCCCGGCGGGTCCAACCGCGCCAGCAGCAAGTACCAGAGGTGGCAGGGTCTGATGCTGTGTCTTGCCCGCGACCTTGCCCCCCTGAGGCGCCACCACGTGTGTGAACTCTATAACGGAGCCCACGACAAACTCGCAGAGGAGGTGCTGCTAACTGTGTCTGACCACGCGTGCGTCGGCTCGGCGCTCCTCTCCCTCGCCGGCCGCCGCCTCTACCACTTCGTGTTTGCGTGCGACTCGCCGGTGGACCGGCTGGCCGCGTGCTCGCCGGCCGTTGTAGCCTGCTTGTAGGTGGAGGCTGCGGACGCTGAGCGCTGCCCGAACCCCCCGCTGGGCTCCACGGCGGCGCTGCTCGGTCACGCTGTCAAATAGCTGCCCGAGGGACACGCGGAGCACGGACTCGCGCTCCAACTCGCCGACCGCATCACGTATTTCCTCTGAGCAGACGCCGCCGCCATGGGGCCAGTGGTGGGTTTTTCCATGGGTGTTGGCATCAAAATGTTTTTTCCAAGGGTTTTAGCATCAAAATGGATGATTTAAAGCAATATTTATAGGATAACTCAAAATTAAATTTGACTTGGTACAGTACTTTCTCTGATCAGGCAGTTTTGCGGGGATTTTTTTCATTTTTTTTTCATGGGTGTTGGCATCAAAATGGAAGATTGAAAGTGATATTTACATGTTTGATTTTGAAAAGGAACCTGTAGTGTTCGATGTCGATCATAAATATTTTAAATTTGAAGTCTTGAGTTGTTTTTGGAACAAAAGGCAATAATATTGAATTTGTAGAATCATTTGCTTGATATTGATGTATGATGTATATATTTAGCTTACTGACTTTACAGGATTAACATTGTTACCGTACTTGAATGTCACAATGTTTGCTATGTGTAGTCATTGTTATTGTGTGTTGGCTGTAATAAATAGATGTATCTGGACTGAGTGTCACCATATACCTATATAAAATGCTATATGAAATATTGAAGAAATGAGAAATTAAAAAAAAAAAACACAAGAAATGTCTTCTTTTTTTAATGAATTTTTTCCAACAGTTTTCGGCAATATTGCTATGGGGAAAACTGGAAAAGTCACCACATTGAGTGAATCACTACCATTATGATACACTTTGACTACCATTAAAAATTAGACAAAACTTTTTGTGTCTGACTGAATTCATAGACTAACCATCAAAATCTTTTCCAATACTCTGACCTGATTTCATGATTTTATCAATTTGAAATTCTGAAGAATGGTAGCAAACTATATTAAGAATTTGCATTGCCCAATTTGGCCATCCTACTTTACCATGGGTATATTCACATCACATCAGATTCTGTTCAGATGTGATTAGGCCTGAGGATTAGAATGAGTTTGGCATACAAAGTAGTTATGAATTTTACACTTGCTGCAGAGTCCCTGCATCAATTTCTCCACATTTGTTTCTTGCTTACACATGAAACAGATCGTCACTCCAATGAAATGTTTAAATTACTCTAGACATGCTACTTTCATTGCCAAAATTATTGATTTTATGATATTACATGGAGCTGTGAAGAAAAAATTATATTTGTATTGATTCTTTGTTTCTAAGCTTGGAACTCTTCAAAACACAGCTTTTCAGTACATAGGTCTCAAAGTGTGTTCATCGTTTCCTTTTTGTCGGTGCTGTTTTGGTGGAGCTTTTTCTTTTTTTCGCTGCCTGCAAACAACATGAGCAAATAAAATTATCATTCCACCTCACATATCAACCATAAAAAAATTAAATTCTAATACTATGTGGGAGTAAAATTAATTCTAGATTTCAATGATTGAAGACACAGACACTCATCAATGAGTGTTTACTTGAGAAGGGTGTTAAGAGCTATAACAGTCCATGAAAATATAATAATAATCTAATAATATAATATAATATAATAATATAATAATATAAATATAATGATAATAATTTTATTTATACGGTGCTAAAATCCACAAGTTCAGGAGCGCTACACACAAATTAATAGCAATAATATAAAAGATAATACAAATATATGTAATAAAATCCAAGCAATTGTTAAACATACATTAAGGGTTTATAGAGTAAAAGACATAAGACATTACAATAATTGAATATAAGTGAGTAGCATAAAAACATATACGTAATATTTCAAGATATAAAAAGATGAGTCTTAAGATTTCTTTTAGAACACTAATGACATGGGCAGTCTCATTTAATAAAAATGAGATCCAATGACACAGTACTATAATTTTTTCTAAGCTTAGATAATTTTGTCAGCACTGTTTTTTCTTCTTCCAAGAAATTAATTCAGTTGCATGATTTATTTACCTTTTGTGGGGAACTTTTTATTTCCTTAAATTTTCTCAGGTCAGCACTGAACAGAACCTGAATTAATGAAAATGTGAAAATCTATAAAACGTCTTTCAATGATTAATCACTCTATAAATAATATCAAAACCCTGCATATTGACAGAAGACTAAAATAATCAAACATTTTATACAAAAAGCTTATTACTGCTATGTATTATACACAGACACTTACTGAATGTGCCCATCCTGCATAATCTCCCCACAATTCTCGGAAGCAATCACCTGCATCAAATGGCACATATATTTTCAACTATACTACGCAATCACTGTTACATATAGATGCTTGATTAATATGCAACGAAAGCAATTTCAAGACTCAAAAATGTAAAAAAATGTATAAAGAATTTGAAACAAATAATTACCAATTTCATTGTACACCTTTTCAGTAACTGATTTGTAAGTGTTGAGTTTAGGCAGGTAGTCTCTTGCTGCTATCTGCCAAACGTGCGTGTCCACTGGGATGGCTCCAGCTTTATCCAAGGACATCAAAAGCACACAGTCAGCAACCTACAGGGTCACATTTAGTACTGTAGTTTTGTAAGATATACTACTGTAAATGATACAATAAATGATATAATTAGAGAGCTCTATAAAATTCTCTTTGATTTATTTTTTTAATATGTTGTGTGGTGTTATTCAGTTGATGCATATCCTGTTGATACAGAAAATAAATGCATTTATTCATAACATTATTTTCTAACATAAAACATCTTTCGAAGGAAAACTACATAATCGTGATAAAATATTATAGCACTTACTTTTGCACCTACACCATTCAATTTTAAAAGCTCTAATTTAGCTTCAGCGTAAGGCTTATCTCGAAGCTCATGCAACCAATCACTGCTCTTTTGGGTGTTTATATACTGTGCTGTTTGACTGATATACTTTGCCCTATAGAATCAAATGGTACATGAGTTTTATGGCTATGTAGAAGAGGTGAAAATAATAATACATAATAATGATACAAAAATGTTTGGATATCAGTTATTGTTATATATTATTACACGCATGACACCATACTTCTCCAGCCCTCGAAGGTTCAGTCACTGAGCATGATTACGTAATTCCGTACATTTACAATAAATCCAACACATATTGATGACCTTTGAACTTTGTCTTACCTGTAACCAAATCCAAGTTGCCTAAGCTTCTCTTCAACTCCTTTTTGACTCAGGGCATTCACTGTTGGAAAACTATAATATGTTATACCTTCAACATCCATTAGCTTTGTTCCAAATGATTCGCACATTCTTTCAACCATCCCACTTATTCTACTTATGTGATTGTTGGATGAACATATAAAAGAAAATAAATTCTCAACAGGATCTTGGCGTAACATTCTTATACCTGGAAAATCGTGAGCAGTTTCTTTAAATTTCGCATCCACGTTTCCCCAATGATTATATAATTTCTGAAGATTGATCTTCAACTGGAAATAGTCTTTTAAAATATCTTCATTTGAACACAATCCATCAGCTAATTTTCCTGAGTTGCATTCAGGTTCATCTATTATTGGTGGCTCATAAACTTTATACAAAAGATGTGTATCATTTTGTGAGAGTGTCCACACTTTTCCAGCAAGAACGCTTGTCCACTCTTTGGGCTTTCTTTCTATCCATCTACAATAGTGAATAAAATATGATATATATGACAGGGAATGTGACTTGTTCAGAAGAGCACTCGCCTTCTGTGGCGAGTGACTCTCAATTTAACTCGCAATGTTCCAATCCAAATTAGCCATCCTTAGTTATTAAAGTGTTGGAATCAAGTAATCATACTTGCTGACTGTGGCGAGTGACCTTGAATTTACCCTAGCCAACAGAAATTTACACTAGCCAGGGGCGAGTGGCGAGTGCCTAATCAACACCCGGAAAGACCGACTTTTGGCTGTAGGTTTGTACAGGTCAATAGTAACCCTGCGTCTTACGCAGTGTTTGAAATTGTAGGGGGCCAGAGGGCCCTGAGCCCCCAACTTTTGACCAGGGCCCTTAACTTTTAGGACTTTAGGGCCCTGCTGTCCCTTAACTATTTTTGGTGAATATTGGTTAGTTAGAGTGAATTCCATACTTTACCACTTTTTTAAGCTAACATTTCAAACACACATCACGACGGGGCCCTCAACTTATGATCAGGGCCCCCAACTATTTAAAGTTAAGGGCCCTGCTGGCCCAGAACTTTTTCCTGCGAGTTTCAAACACTGTCTTACGTATAGAGCAAGTAATCAAGTTAGTGGGCGTGCTTAAGATTTGTGCAGTTGGGCACATCCTATTCATATTGTTGTGAAATATTTAGGTAGAGTGTCAGTAGTTTAGTTTTATATTTGGCTTCGATGAATTAACTTGTAAAATTATAATGAAATTTTAATAAACGTTCAAATTATATTAAGAAGTTGTGACCAACACTATCTTCAGTATATATATATATATATATATATATATATATATATATATATATATATATATATACATACAATGCATTATAGTAAGTAAGCCAGTAAGTAATTTAGTAAGTAAGTAAGTAAGTAAACACACAATTATTAATCACTATTCGTGAAACTTGTCATGGGAGGGGACACAGTTGAAAATAACAAGTAACTATAACAATACATAACATTTAAGTAACAATAAATAACAATACAGACTAGACAATACAAATACAAATACGGACGGATACAGTTGATAATACTGACAAGAAAGTTATATACTTTCATACAATGCAATACATGAAAAGGAACTTATGTGGAGAGATTGCGATAACGAATTGCGGAGAGAACGAAAGAGTTTTTGTACCTATTGGTTCTTGATGGAATTGAACGTAATCTTCTACCCGAAGGCAGATATGAAAATTTGTAATGTAATGGGTGGTTGTTATTTTCCATTATCTTCTTCAATTTAGAGTCAAGGCAATTAATATAAAGATCGGACAGGTTAGTTGTTATACATCCTAATTTTTTTTGCACACGATACAATTTTGTTTAATTTCATTATGTCAGCTGAAGTACATAGTTTATACCAGTTGGATAGACAAAAAAGTAAAGTTTGATTGAATAATACATCTATAGAACGTCGATAAAAGTATTCCTACTTAATTTGAGTGACCTCAATTTTCTGACAAAATACATTTTCTTATTTAATTTTTTTTAAAAAGTGTATCCACATTGGGTGAACCAAGACAGTTTGTCATCAATAATATTACCAAGATATTTATAGGTCTTGACTATTTCCACTTGCTGATTTTTTTACGGAGAGGATTAATATTAGCTTTAGCACCACAGTTCCTAAAAGTCAATAACCATTTCTTTAGTTTTAGAAACATTTAAATTTAGATGATTGTCATCACCAATTACAAAACGATAAAAAAAATTTTAAATAAAAAAAAAAAAAAAAAAATTAAAAAAAAATTTTTTGGGAAAAAAAAGCAAAAAAAGGAAAAATTTTTTTAAAAAAGGTTTTAAAAAGGAAAAAAATTTTAAAAGGAAAAAAAAAATTTTTTTTTTTTTTTTTTTTTTTTAAAAAAGGGGGAAAAAAAAAAAAGGGGGCCGGTTTTTTTTAAATTAATTTTTTTTTTTTTTTTTTTTGGGGAAAAGTTTTTTTTTTTTTAAAAAAAAGGGTTTTTTTAAAAATTTATTTTTTTTTTTTTAAAAATTTTTTTTTTTTAAAAAAAATTTTTTCCTTTTAATTTTTTTTTTTTTTAAAAAAAAGGGGTTTTTAAAAAAAGTTTTTAAATTTTTTTAAAAATTTTTGGGGTTTTTTGGGGGGTTTTTTTAATTTAATTTTAAAAAGCCCCGGGGTTTTTTTTTTTTTTTTTAAAAAAAATTTTTAAAAATTTTTTAAAAAAAATTTTTTATTTTAAATTTTTAAATTTTTTAAAAATTTTTCCAAAAAAAAAAATTTTAAAAAAATTTTTTAAAAGCTTTACATTCAATAAACAATTCTTTAAATTCTTTTCCTTTTTTTTTCCGTCCAATATCTTTTTTAAAATCTTCCTTTGGAGATGTTTTAATAAAGCAACCCCGAAGAATGTGGTATAAATTGAACATTTTCTTCCCCCCCGGGAAACCTTTGTCACTTAAAAAATAAAATCTTTTTTTTCATATAATCTTACCTTGGGAAAAATCTTACTTTTTGGTAGGAATATAAAATACAGACTTTTTTTTTTTTCAAATGACTGCAAGGGCCGGGGAAGGGGTATCACTAGTCTTAAAAAGGGGTTTTAATACCTGGAAAAACTACAAGCAAGAACAAAAACTAGCCTAAGTTCCCTTTTCTGAGCATGGTTTTGCTTTTTCCCGGGGGCATTGGTAATGAACAAGCCCCGCACGAAATTTTAATAATTTACAAAATAAAATTTTCAAACAAAATATCTTTTTTATAAATCGATGTTTAAAAAAAAAGGTTTTGTTTTACCAGTGGAAAAAGAAATGTTTATACAACTTTCGTTTTTTCTAAAAAAGGGGCACCAATGCCCTATTCACCACGGGCTGCTTGGGGGGTTTTGGGCACCATTTGCATTTTTGTTTGTCGGTGTTACAATATTACTTTTTTTGGCAAATTCAGTTGATAGTAAAAAACCCCTCCATCTTTGTTTAATTTTGATTATGGGCCTCAAGGGGGGGGTTCCCAACAATTAAGATCACTCGCTAAAAACTATCGTACCAACAAGCCCCCACTAAACATGTTTGTCAAAAACGGTTTAAAAATGAGTATTTATCTTTGATTCCGTTAAGGAATAGGGTTAGAAATCACCCCAAAAAATTATCAAAAATATTGTTAGTTTTACTGGTAGTTAGGTTCAATAGCAGTTGGATGACCTGGATGTAATAAGTTAAAAAAAGTGTAGTTTCTTCTTTTTTTCGCTCAACAACTTGAAGGGCATGTATTTTTTTGGTGGGAATCTTTTGACTTAGAGCTTGTTATGGGTTTTTTGCACCTTGGGGAAATTTAAAAAAGAAATTACAGTCGTTTTTTTTTTGTGCTATTGCTCAATAACACTCTTAAAATTCTAATTAACAGTATCCCAAATTTAAAACATTCAGTCATGGGGGGACCTGTTTTTTGACCCAATATTTTTTTGGGATAATAAATTTAAAAAAGGCAGCTGCGCCCAATTTCTTTTGACACTTATGTTTCAATTTTTTTGATACATATCCTTTCTGAAATTATCCCCAAAATTTTTTTATACATAAAAAATATCTCATGATATACACTTGGGGAAAAGTTGTCACCGGTTTGGGGTTACAGGCCAAAAGTTTTGTGCTTCAAAGTGGTTTTTGCTCCCAAATCTTTGAGCTAATCAACTACAATTGTATGCACTACAGGAGCAATTTAGACAGTGATCTATGCTTGTTGACTTTATCGGGAGCCTAATCATCATCTATTTGGGATGCACTGGTTCTCTGGGGGGAAAAATAACCCTGAAACTGAAGTTGGTCCTTTTAAAGCTTTCAGATGTTTAAGGGCATCCTCTAATAGTGAGAGGGCCCCAAAAACCCCTTTTTGTAAAAAAGTGCTTCAAAAAATTTAAATCAGGAGTTAGCATCAGGTATTTTTTTTTTTTAAAATTTTGGAAGATATTTTTATATTTTTTTTAAGGGGTTTTAAATTTTTTAAATTTAATAAAGTTGAACTTTATTAACGATAAAGAGGCTGGGCGGATATTACAACATACGCCCAAAAAGGGCTTGGGCCACCAATGCATAAGATTACAAAAAATCATTACATCCCCCCTCTTCCCCAAACTGATAACTACATTATTTGTCAAAGTACTTTTTTCTAGGTATTTACAAGTTCTTAATTAAAACATTCATTTTTTTTGTTCATTATAAAAGCTAACATATTGCAAATTTTTCAAATCA
>CM032660.1:12687220-12715544 GCA_019095985.1 Streblospio benedicti
ATTTGTAAGTGTTGAGTTTAGGCAGGTAGTCTTTGCTGCTATCTGCCAAGCGTGCGTGTCCCACTGGGATGGCTCCAGCTTTATCCAAGGACATCAAAAGCACACAGTCAGCAACCTACAGGGTCACATTTAGTACTGTAGTTTTGTAAGATATACTACTGTAAATGATACAATAAATGATATAATTAGAGAGCTCTATAAAATTCTCTTTGATTTATTTTTTTAATATGTTGTGTGGTGTTATTCAGTTGATGCATATCCTGTTGATACAGAAAATAAATGCATTTATTCATAACATTATTTTCTAACATAAAACATCTTTCGAAGGAAAACTACATAATCGTGATAAAATATTATAGCACTTACTTTTGCACCTACACCATTCAATTTTAAAAGCTCTAATTTAGCTTCAGCGTAAGGCTTATCTCGAAGCTCATGCAACCAATCACTGCTCTTTTTGGGTGTTTATATACTGTGCTGTTTGACTGATATACTTTGCCCTATAGAATCAAATGGTACATGAGTTTTATGGCTATGTAGAAGAGGTGAAAATAATAATACATAATAATGATACAAAAATGTTTGGATATCAGTTATTGTTATATATTATTACACGCATGACACCATACTTCTCCAGCCCTCGAAGGTTCAGTCACTGAGCATGATTACGTAATTCCGATACATTTACAATAAATCCAACACATATTGATGACCTTTGAACTTTGTCTTACCTGTAACCAAATCCAAGTTGCCTAAGCTTCTCTTCAACTCCTTTTTTTGACTCAGGGCATTCACTGTTGGAAAACTATAATATGTTATACCTTCAACATCCATTAGCTTTGTTCCAAATGATTCGCACATTCTTTTCAACCATCCCACTTATTCTACTTATGTGATTGTTGGATGAACATATAAAAGAAAATAAATTCTCAACAGGATCTTGGCGTAACATTCTTATACCTGGAAAATCGTGAGCAGTTTCTTTAAATTTCGCATCCACGTTTCCCCAATGATTATATAATTTCTGAAGATTGATCTTCAACTGGAAATAGTCTTTTAAAATATCTTCATTTGAACACAATCCATCAGCTAATTTTCCTGAGTTGCATTCAGGTTCATCTATTATTGGTGGCTCATAAACTTTTATACAAAAGATGTGTATCATTTTTGAGAGTGTCCACACTTTTCCAGCAAGAACGCTTGGGTCCACTCTTTGGGCTTTCTTTCTATCCATCTACAATAGTGAATAAAATATGATATATATGACAGGAATGTGACTTGTTCAGAAGAGCACTCGCCTTCTGTGGCGAGTGACTCTCAATTTAACTCGCAATGTTCCAATCCAAATTAGCCATCCTTAGTTATTAAAGTGTTGGAATCAAGTAATCATACTTGCTGACTGTGGCGAGTGACCTTGAATTTACCCTAGCCAACAGAAATTTACACTAGCCAGGGGCGAGTGGCGAGTGCCTAATCAACACCCGGAAAGACCGACTTTTGGCTGTAGGTTTGTACAGGTCAATAGTAACCCTGCGTCTTACGCAGTGTTTGAAATTGTAGGGGGCCAGAGGGCCCTGAGCCCCCAACTTTTGACCAGGGCCCTTAACTTTTAGGACTTTAGGGCCCTGCTGTCCCTTAACTATTTTTGGTGAATATTGGTTAGTTAGAGTGAATTCCATACTTTACCACTTTTTTAAGCTAACATTTCAAACACACATCACGACAGGGCCCTCAACTTATGATCAGGGCCCCCAACTATTTAAAGTTAAGGGCCCTGCTGGCCCAGAACTTTTTCCTGCGAGTTTCAAACACTGTCTTACGTATAGAGCAAGTAATCAAGTTAGGGGGCGTGCTTAAGATTTGTGCAGTTGGGCACATCCTATTCATATTGTTGTGAAATATTTAGGTAGAGTGTCAGTATACTATAGTTTAGTTTTATATTTGGCTTCGATGAATTAACTTGTAAAATTATAATGAAATTTTAATAAACGTTCAAATTATATTAAGAAGTTGTGACCAACACTATCTTCAGTATATATATATATATATATATATATATATATATATATATATATATATATATATATATATATATATATATATATATATATATATATATATATATATATATATATATATATATATATATATATATATATATATATATATATATATATATATATACACATACACACAATTATACAAGCTTTACATTCAATAAACAATTCGTTAATTCTTTTCCTGTTTGGTTTTACGTCCAATATCTTGATATTACGTCAATCTTCCTTTGGAGATGTTTGTAATACGCAACCCACGAAGAATGTGGCTATAACTTGAACATTTGCTATACACCCGGGAAGGCATAGTCACTTAAAAAAATAAAAGTCTTTTATTCATATAATCTTACCTTGAAGAATCTTACTTTTGGTAGGAATATAAGAATACAGACTTTTATTTTTTTCAAGTGACTGCGGGAAGACCGGGAAGGGTATGCACTAGTCTTAAGGGGTCTAATACCTGAAAGACTGCCCACAAGCAAGAACAAAATCTAGCCTAAGTTCCTTTACTGAGCATGGTAGCTTTTTCCAGGTGGTCATTGGTAATGAACAATGACACGAAATTATAATAATATTACAAAATAAAGTTTTCAAACAAAATATCTTTTCATAAATCGATGTTTAAAAAACGGATATGGTTTACCAGTGGAAAAGAAATGTTTATACAACTACGTTTTTACTAAAAAGGCGCACACTATGCATATTCACCACGGTCTGCATGGGCTGTTGGTCACTTTTCATTTGCATTTCACGTTTGTCGGTGTTACAATATTACTTTGTTGGCAGATTCAGTTGATAGTAAAATCCCATCCATCATTTGTTTAATTTTGATTATGGAGCCTCACATGTGGGGGCGTTCCAAGCAATTGTAGTCACTCGCTAGAACTAGTCAGTACCAACTTAAGCCACACTAAACATGTTTGTCAAAGCAGTTAAAAGTGAGTATTTATCTTTGATTCCGTTAAGGAATAGGGTTATAAATCATCTAAAAGATTATCTGAAATATTGTTAGATTTACTAGTAGTTAGGTTCAATAGCAGTTGGCTGACCTGGATGTAATAAGTTAAAAAAATGTGCAGTTTCTTCTTTTATCGCTCAACAACTTGAAGGGCATGTATTTTTTAGGTGGCGAATCTTAGACTTAGAGCTTGTTATGGTTTGTGCACCTTGGGAATTAATAAAGAGAATTACAGTCGTTTATTTTGTGCTATTGCTCAATAACACTCTTAAGTTCTAGTTATGACAGTATCAATTAACACATTCAGTCATAGGGAGACCTGTTTTAGACTAATATTTTTGGCATAATAAATTAAATAAGGCAGCTGCACTTTAATTTCTTGACACTTATGTACAATTTTCTGATACATATCCTTTCTGAAATTATCATATTTATTACATATACATAAGAAGTAAATATCTCATGATATACACTTGGGGTAGACAAGTTGTCACCTTGTGTGGGGCTTCACAGGCCAAATGTTTTGTGCTTCAAAGTGAATTTGATGCTCCAACTCTTATGAGCTACAGTCAACTACAATTGTATGCACTACAGGAGCAATTTAGACAGTGATCTATGCTTGTTCGACTGATGCGGAGCCTAATCATCATCTATGGTATGCACTGGTTCTCTAGACAGAGTAGACATGTAAACTGAAGTTGGTCCTTTTATGCTTTCAGATGTTTGGAGTCATCCTCTAATAGTGAGAGGTTTTGCCAACAGCGCTATCGTACACCAAAGTGCTTCAAAATTAACTCAGGAGTTAGCATCAGGTATTTTTTTTTGTAAAATATTTTGTAAGATATTTTATATATTTTAAGTTTGTGATCATATTCATGATTCCGATGCCCCGCCCCTTTTTACCACGTGCACGAAGGTCTCACAAACAAGGCTTGTTTACTTTATGAAGCATGGACATATGAGACATATTTAGAAAGCTATAAACTTCAAACGACTTGATCACACATCTTGACATTTGGTAGAATGACTCCGCTAATCCATAGCATTTATATCATGCAATTTAGTGACTTACAAAAAGGTATATATTTTATAATTAACATTTTAATTTCCAACACTCACGTTGCGTTGTCAGTGACGGACATTTGATGATGAAGACAAGTTGGTGATTATCCATGAACATTTCGATGCATATATGCCAACTACGTTCAATGCTTATAATTTCCCTGATGTGTATGTGAATTTTACATATACAAATCCAGTGTTCATTCTAGGCTGCGGCCTTGCGGCTTTTCCGCACTTTATTAATATGAAAGCCGCAAAAACATTATACAACTGCGGCCATAAAACGCATTTATTATAGGAAGGGCCCATTTGCACATTGTTAATGCGGGACAAGCTACAGGCTCAGACAGATTATAATTACAGCTTTCTTGCTTTCTAAGGCGTAATAAAAAATACCTTTTTATATCGTCTGCCAAATGCGACAACAGTACTGACTTGTTATATACTAATGACAGTCGAGTCACACTAGTCTCAATATTGAAATGTTTCAATCCACACAAAGCAGCAATATTATAAACAAAGCCCATACAGCAGATATAAGCCATTATTTTTAGACTAGCAGCAATATTGATCCGGTTTGCATGCTTATTTTTCATTTTCAGATTCAGAGTCACATTTATAATAACATTGATCCATTGTAGTATTACATTAAATAGATAAAATCATTGACATGATTAAATTGATAGGGGTGAAAAGGAAGGTATTTTCTAGATCTACCACATATCAATTTATTAGCCACATAAGTGTTTAGATTATTATTTATAATTTTTATTATACTTTTATAGATTAAAAAGACAAGAAAAATAATTTATTTCAAATTAGAAAAATAATGCATCCAAATCATGTGTGTATAGCATTGATATAATAAACTGTACTAGCTATTTGATTAATTATTGCCAATGACACTATCCTGGCACCAGATTTATTTTGCTACCTTTTGGTGAATCATTTTCAATAATTTTCAAAATGTAGGAATTGATCATACATGTCTAATATGCCTTTAATAGCAGTGTGTGATGTGTGATGATGTATTTTATTTAATTGTATCATAATATTAGATAGAATTCTATGAATAAAATTGTTTTTCTCTTATATTTCAAAATAAATGGTAAATTGTAGCACAGAGGCGCTTTTGCAAAATTATCGATAAACAAAGCAATGCCCCCTTCGCCTCTAATCAGGGCCCACATCTGTGAGACCAGGGCCCACTTTTTCCAGAGCTGTGGGCCCTGGGCCCAGTTTTCAAAATTCCTGGAGTGAACACTGCAAATCCGTTGATTAAGTTTATAATTCATCAAGATTTCAACGAGCAAAAATCTGTTCGTAACACCTACTGTTGTCAAACATGTTTTAGACTAAAACTTCCCACGCACTAGAGTAGCATTAGCCTCGTTCAACCCGACCATGTACTTATTGAATTGAGTGTAGCCACTACAGTAGCCCATTGATTGAGACTGCACCGTGTGCTGTTACAAAAAAAGTCTACTATTCAGTATCATACGTCATTTGACATTCCTTATCGAAGGCTTAACACAGTGAGTGTTCATGCAGAACATTTTTAGATATAAATTTAGTTAAAATATTCAACTAATCAATGGATTATGTACGTGAAAGACAATATACAACAAGGATAATGTATACACGGTTGGAATAATGATACGAAATATTTTTGGATAATCTAAATAGACCATGGAACGTTCCGTCGCAATTTCTTCAAACCATTACTGAGAATATTAGTCATAAATCTTCTAAATCGATAATTGATAGGTATACATTGTATACAATGTAGAAAAGAGGAAAGGTAGTGTATCCCAACTGAAAAATTAAGACGTTTAGCACATTTTCATTCAAAAATCTGGTGTCAAAACTTGACAATTTCTATTTGTTTACTACGGGAGGAGATAAAGCTTTTATTTATTTATTTATTTATTTTGCCATATGTACAAAAGATATTAATAATATAAAATTCAGGTAATTTACAATAATCATAAAAACAAAAACATTTAAAATCACAATATAATAATACTTTTATGACTATAAAATTATAATAGGATTTGCTTCACAAATTGATTAAAACAGTGATAGAAACAACAATTCACATTAGTCCTATGACTTGTGTAAAATACAAACATGAAGAAAGTGACATTTTGATTATTTATAAGTTATATTTTCCTGTACAGTAATCCTTAAATAGTTTTTTATAAGTGAAATAAGTTTTAGCTATTTTAACATCAGTAGGTAATGTTTTCCATAAATTAGCACTAGCATATTGAAAAGTACTTTTTTTAGAATAATTAGTTTTAATTTTACATGTAACTCTGAAATCACTTTTTTGTTTCGTGTATTATAAGAATGAACATCAGTACCTTTATATAGGTTTGTCCAAGATAGATTTGGCAAATCACCTATTGTTATTTTAAATACAGTAGAACAGATCTTGAATTTATAAATATCTTCTAATTTTAGAATTTTATGCTTCTTGAATAATGGAGATGTATGTTCTCTCCTTCTTAATCCACAAATCATTCTTATTATTTTCTTCTGCAGTACAATCACTTTGTTTAAGATATTAGCATTAGCTGTTCCCCAGACTATAGTACCATACTGAATATAAGAATATACAAATGAATAATACAATTGAATTAAAGAGTTAGTGTCCAATACCTTCCTAGCTTTTGCTATTAAATAAAAACTTTTACTAATTTTATTACAGACATGATCTATTTGGTATTTCCAAGATAATGTATTGTCAACAATGATACCAAGAAATTTAGTTTTAACTACCTCATTGATAAGAGTTCCATTAATACAAATATCCATAGAGTTGGGAGTATATTTTTTTTTTTGTTTACTGTGAAATACAATATAATTTGTTTTCTTTACATTAAGAGAGTCTGTTTGCACAAAACCAGATATATAACTTTTTTAGTTCTTCGTTTACAATATTATTGAGATCTTTCAAGTCAGTACTTTTTATAAAAATATTAGTGTCATCAGCAAAGAGCAAGTAAAACATCTTATCTGAGACATTGTTTAAATCATTAATGTACAGAATAAATAAAATTGGTCCAAGAATTGACCCTTGTGGCACATCACATGTTACAGTTTTTGGAGATGACAGATCATTATTAAAAAGTGTATATTGCTTTCGATCAGACAGATAACTTTCAAACCAGTCATTGGCTATGCCTCTAACACCATAGTTGTTCAATTTGTTTAACAAAATACGATGGTTAACAGTATCAAAAGCTTTTGCAAGATCTATAAATGTACCCAAGCCAAATTCCTTATTCTCAAAACAATTTTTCAAATACTTTAGAGAATACAGTAAGTAATGATATAGGCCTATAGTTATTGAAACTTGAGGCATCACCAGCCTTGTAAACTGGTATGAGACTTGTGAGAGCTTGTGAGACTATGACAGCGCACCTGCCGATGTTTGTATGAGGTAGCTCGCTGATTGGCTGGCTGACGTAAAAAGGGGCGTGGCTCAGAACCATGAATAAATCAAGCTTGGTTTAAATTATTTTTGTACTGTGGGGAGAAATATTTTCCTTCTATGGTAAAACAATGTTTTGATTATTTGTAAGTGTTTTATCATGCAATATTTAACTTGATTCTCTAGAAACCTATTTATCAATAAGTCCTTATCAGCTCTGTGTGCCTTAATTTTTTAATCTTTTCATGAAATATTGGGACTACACTATTTCCAAATGGATTTCACTATTAACCAAAAATATTAATAATGAAATTATATGAACGTTTTTCTCTCTTTCAGATGAATCTAAGAAACCTATTAATCCATTAGAACATGAAGATTACTTTGGAGTTAGAAATCTTTTTACAGTGAAGGATTTATTTGATGCAAGAGTACATCTTGGGCACAAGACTGATCTTAGAAATCCTTATATGAGACCATATCTTTTTGGGAATAGATTGGGTCTAGATATAATTGATCTTGATCAAACAGCAAAACTTCTTCAAGAAGCATTAAATTTCACAGCACATATAGCTTACAGGGAAGGAATCATTTTATTTATCACAAGACATTTGCAAACTATACCTCTTGTTGAACGAACGGCACAAGAAGTTGGTGAATATGCCCATTGTAGAAAGTGGAAACGAGGAATTTTTACTAATGCTGTCGCTCAATTTGGTTCTGTCACTCGACTTCCTGATTTGTGTATTTTTGTGAACTCTTTGAATTCAATTTTTGAGGAACACGATGGTGTAATAGAATCTGCAAAATTGAACATTCCCTCAGTTGGAATTATGGATACCAGTTGTGATCCAAGGTTAATCACTTATCCTGTTCCTGGAAATGATGATTCTCTCCCAGCTATTTCTTTGTACTGCAAGTTATTCAAGGCAGCAATACTTCTTGGAAAGGGCGTTAGGAAAGAAGATTTAGCATCTTAATATGTATTTTTTCTAGGACAGTCTTGTTTTATAAAATAAATAATATGTCAAGTCTAAATTTTAAATTTATATTTATTTTGTCGTCGCTAGTTTTCTACCTGTAATATTAGCCTTATTATTATGATCCTTATTCTTTGGTCAGTTAAGCCTATTTGATCAATGTGCGTGCTATCTCTCAATTAGATTTTTTTAAAGTTACATGAAACCTTAGCAAAAATGACAATGGTTTAAGTACAAATCCATTGACCATTCCTGATATTTGTACTGTAATCAACAGTCTCAACTGTCAAACAATGTAGTTAAGTTGGTCGAACTGTTCAAAAAGTATGTGGTATGGTTTGAGAGAAAAGTGTATAAAATTAGCCAACCCAGGTTTTCGGGTTGTTTCAAATCACATGCAAATTTTATTGTTTACTTAATATAACTACCATAAAAAGGAAAATATTTAGAACAGAGAAAATAAATATAAAATGTCACATGAATTTTGGGAACGCATATCTGTCGGAATGGTAGGATAAGATAAATGTGTGAGCCATATACCAGTAAGATGTATTCAGCATGAAGTGGTATTTTATTTATCACAAATTGTGTTTAAACTACAAATACATTATGAGTAGCACATTATTTTATGAATAAATGCACAAATAAAAAAAAAATTACACCAAGCACCTAAGTTCAACATCTACAACAGTTTATCCTTTCAAAATTACTGAACGCCATCTTGTGCACCGATTTCTGGAATGTGACATTACTGATAACTGGAGAATCACGTCCGTTCAAAGGATGATGACAACCTTGTCTGGGTTATCACAGTTTTGTACGAGGGTATTTCAAAATTTTCTGATTTCTGTTTATTTTAGTATCATTTCACTGTTAATACACATATGAATTTGGTACGTACAATTTTGACATTTATAACTGTTTGAAAAATTAATATACACTAATCAACAATAAAGACTTAAATTTCCAAAAATAACAAAATTATTTGCGGTGAAAAAAACTCTTAATATATATTTTAGTTTACAGTGAATGTTACCAAAAATTATGCCACAAACTTTTATTTTGTTTCAATTTACAATCCACTCATTTATGTTGAATATTTACATGCACGTGGAGAATCATACCAAATCCTCACACCCACCTCGACTGTCCCTAATCTAAAAAATGTATAGGAATCCTGAAAAACCAGGGATGCCTACATGTTGCTGTACTTTTGTATCGGGTATTTATTTTATAGGCATTGCAACTTGTCTTCTGTATGATATTTTTTTAATTCTTCATTTCTCAGTTGCGCAGAAAAGATGCGCACTTGTCTTTTTTTATTTGATTTTAAAACACAAAAGTCCATGGGTACTTCAGGTGTATGTTATAAGCCCATTTAAAATAGCATTTATTGGTATATCATTCAAAATGTGTGTTCTACATAAAATTGATGGCTGTCACGCTGATAGATGTTAGAAAATTAAGTAAATACATATATTTGAGGCGTGCATTCTTCATAATAGTGAAGTTCTCAACTTTGCTCCAATCACGGCTGTCTACAAAATGACCAAGGGCCGGCTTTTGCCCATAACTTCGTCAATTTTCGAGCTAACTAAAATCCGATTACAGATTCGTAATCCTCATTCAAAATTCTATTAGGAATCATATTTGAGGCGTGCATTCTTCATAATATTGAGGTTTGCAGGTATGTATTAATCGCAGCCTACACAGGTAGTCTGTAAAGACCGGTCTTTTGCCCATATCTTCGTCAATTTCAATGCTAACTAAAATCCGATTACAGATTCATAATCCTCACTCAAAATTCTATTAGAATAGTACTTTCCATGAATGACATAGGATAAGTGATACGCGAAAATTACTTTAGAATATCTAAAGTCGTGTTAGTCTACATGACGCCGGAAATAGTAATGAGATTATTGGCATTGATTAATTCTACTGCGCATCACGTCCCGCGCTTTGGGAAGTGAAGAATTATGAATACTGAAGACAAGAGTTGTGCTTTTTCCTTTATTTGAATACATGTACAATCCTGCTGTGTGCATAAACAACGTGTGTACATAAACAATTTTAATAGGTAATGCATTTACTTCTAGAGGTTTTGCTTTGACAGAAATTAAAGAAATACATAACCACATCACAGACACAAAAACAGTATCACAGTATTCTTGGGCTCAAAATAGCAAATTGTAGAACAAAAGAAGTAAAAGTGATGCTTTGATTCCACATTCACAACGCTCTTTGGCCATTCACCCAAAATGGTACGCGTGGACAATCTCTGAGTGGAAAATATAAAAAAAATCATTAGAATGTAACCACCATTTCTTAAAAGCCATTTCAAAGCACGAAAGACCCGTTGCATAAACTCCATTTGAATTCAGTCTCACCATGACGGATCTCATAGTGAAAAGCTTCATTTACCGGTACTTTTCAAGTATGAAAGATCTAATTTTATTTCAGTTACCTAGCACTAACTGCATGATTTGCTGATAAAGTTTCTGGCTTTGGCTGATAAACACTCGCCCCCCACCGTTCTAAGCTCTTCACATTACTTGTTGCACTTAACCCTCTATTGCTATCTGGTACTGGTGGAAAAATTGTTTGATTTGGAACTGGATACATTACTGCTGAACTATCATGCGCTGTCTGACTACGAGCCCTTTGCTGAGCCACCCGCTGTTTACTTTCCATCAGACGTTCATTTGCTTCTTGGAGCATTCGAGTATCTAGAGCGGCTCTTGCCAAAGCAGATTCTGTTTGTCTCATCAGTTGTCGGTGCTCAAGGTATCTCTGCACCATCTCCTGTTGTTCTCTTTCCTTTGCTTTATGAGTCTGAACAGTTTCTGCCCTTTCTGTCAGGGTATCCTCTCTTTTTGCAGCACGATCATGGCGCAATAATGCCTTACTGACGGATGTATTTTGTGCTCGGAAATCTGTAACAAAAGACATTTCACCTTTCTTCATTTTCGAAACCCGTGAAGACTTGGTTCTTAGTTCCATATTTTTATCAATGTATCCCAATCTTTGCAACTCCCTTTTTTCCAAAATTTCCACCATACGTCTATGATCTCTCTCTCGTTCTATCAGGCTTTTATTTCTACGCTCATCATTTTGCATCTGAATTCTCCTTTTTGCAGCTTCTTTTTGATCTCGTATATTGGCAACAAACTCCATCTTAGAAGCTTTTCGTTGAGCCTTTGCTCTGTCTTTATAAGCCTGATCGACTGCTCTTAGACAAGAAAGACCCATTGTTCCCTGCATACGATGAAAGAGTCTTGTATCAGCATTCGGCTGTGATTTATTTTCAATAAATGGTTCTGGCTTCATTTCCATTTCTATGTGGTAGTCATTTTCAGCTGCTTTTACCATTCTGGCCGCTTCTTTTCGTGAGATGACCAAATCAGTCAAAGGATCATAGTATTGGACCTAGCAAAATTCAAAATCTTTCATTATATATAGAGATTATTTCTTCAATCAATCAAATAAATCATCACGTTGATAAATTAAAACTTTAAATTTGAAAGTTTTCATTCTATCCATGCATTTCATATAGCTTATTTGCAATTTTAAGAAATGTGACCATACGTTTTGTTTATAGCCTCTTAATCTAAATTTCACAGCAGGAATGTCTTCATCAGTGTCAGTATCTGGTTCTGGACTTGAGACCTGTAACAGATTGTATACAATCACTAGTGAACCTTCTGGGGAAAAAATGTTACATGTACATTACGTGACAAGTGAGCCTATCCGTTGGGGAAAAAAACTATGAATATTTTTTTTTTTAAATTCATAAAATACTATCGTACCGTCTCAACAACAGGGCCAAAAAATTGCTTTACAGATTTGATCACAACTTTCTTCTTTTCCTCCCTTTTACGTTTGCCATGTTTTTTCTTGATTGATTGTAAGGTATGAGTAGGTAATTGTGGTTGAGTACTGCGCTGTGCTACAAATGCTTCCATTACCATGGTCTGTTCATGGTAAGACTGAAAATAGAAAACAATCATGGCCAAGGTTCATACAAATAATAACCTCATTATATCATCAACGGATGAAGATACGGTATTGCATGGATAAGTTACAGTATGACTTATCAAAAATAACAAATTTACATGTTTAGACATAATATTTATTATACTCATAAGCATAAAGTAAATTTAGGCAAAATTTAGACCATAAGCTCACATCGGAAGTTCTCAATATGGACACTGATTCAGATTACTGCACATGAATAATTGTGATGCTGATATGATCGCATATGTTACCTAGTAATCAACTGAGAATCATAATCATATCCCGAGCATAGACCATATTGTTCTATTTGTCAACAATAACATTTTTTTAGTTAACATGTACCGCTGTACTTCCGTAGATATTTCCAATCTCATCAGGTGAGTTTGAGTTTGCAAAATCTCAGCTTGTGCACATTTGAAAAACTGGGAATGTAGTAATTTGATGATAAACAACTTTGAATTAAAAAATAATTCTTTTTGTTACCTGCAGCGTTCCAGCTTCCAACTTTGCCAGGTTAATGTAAACTTGCTTTCGCCCCTCTATTGGTGTTCCTGGTAGACGATGTGAAGCAGGTCCACTTTCATTGTCCTGTTTATGAATAAAGACCAAATGTTCTTAGAAGCAATTATAAATATTGGGGTTATCGACTTTATCCTATTCAAAAGCATCTTCCAAAGCCATATACTGCATAACTTAAAATTTGTATCCTAAATATTTGTGTTCAGCCACTAAAATAGTCTGTCAGCCTTTTAAATTTGCATTTCTAGTATACTGTATATTTTGTAGGGATCTCATGGGTACTAAATCTCAGGTTGTGTACCGTATTCCAGTGTATTAATTCACCAAAGCCATGGGTTAGACCGGACTAATCCCGCAGAACCTGGCAGCGGTGCCAAAAATTCAAAATCATGTATTAATACAGCAGAACATTTCAGCAGTGGGGCTTCTGATTGGTTGGATTTTGGAAATTACTTCCACAGATATTAGGACCTTTGGATCATGGCTATATACTGCATATATAGCCGTGAGATATGTTGATGCATAGTAACTCAGCTTTGGAACAATTAACATCTTTGCTCATGATAATTATGCCAAATATGTTCAAAAACTTCAATCTGTAGTAAGTTCTTTGTTATTACTTTAGAAGTAACAATATATTGCAGCCATAGATACGTCACAAATCAAAAAGAATAATATATCGAAATTCTTACTAAAATTCTTACTAAATATAATGTATTTTGAAATTCTGAAAATGTAATGTACATAATGCTACGATTTTATGTCTGAAGACAATCATTCTGTTGGCATATTCTTTTTTATATTCTATAATTAATGGCTTCATTTTTCAAAAAGGTTAGTGATAAATAAGCATTCAGCATTACTTGTTGTAGTCTAGATTCCATGAACAGGACACTGTTTATCTTTACATGTCGACTTGTTTCTTATCAGTCGTTATGGTCATACACATTCAGTACACATTTATATGCTAAAACTTTAACTATTAGTGATTGGGGTTACTAAAATGGCTTCATCTTTTCGCAATTCATTTGTACATGCTAAGGTCTAGGAGTGAGATTTTTCATCAAATTACTAATACCACTTTTGCTTTATCTTATGTATATGACAATAATTGTTTCTTAATCTCACATCATTTTGTTAAGTAATATTAC
This sequence comes from Streblospio benedicti, assembly GCA_019095985.1. NCBI lineage: Eukaryota > Metazoa > Annelida > Polychaeta > Spionida > Spionidae > Streblospio > Streblospio benedicti. The sequence goes on from CM032660.1 coordinate 12,701,401, forward strand.
CTGATCTGGTGGTAGTTGGTCTTTTTGCATCACAACTTGTGCAGATTCAGACTCAGTTTTAATTGTTGACCCTGGCCGCCGATGCTTAAGATAAGTGTCATAATCAAGTCTTGCACTTTCTTTGGCTGGTGCGGCTAATTCAGTCTTGCTTGGCTTATCACCTACAAAAATAACATGTATTCAAAATTAGAATACTTAAAGGTAACTTTAAGGTAATTACTGTAAAACTAGGAATGTTTGCACAGGATTTAATGTGCGAATTTCGTGGGTAGGTGCAAAAACACTAACTTAAATGGTCAGCAAACATTATAGCCTATGTAAAATAGGTCCAAGATGGCCCCAAATTGCAAAATTAGTCACAAAATAATGTATAGATGAAAATTGCAAAATTTAATAGCCAGGAAATATTCTAGTTTTACAGTACCATTCACATCACCGTGACCACAGTAATATCATCACTGTGACCACAGTAATATCGAAATTGAAGTTCAATTTCAAACAAGTTGATGTTGTTGATGTTTAATATACAAGTACGTTTATAAAAGTGTAGCACCCTTAATATCATATAAATTGGCCGACTAAGTTATTAATTTACTTCTTCCAATGTTCACCTGGAGCTGGGGATGAAGAGGGTGGTGGTGGTGCTCCTTTTGGGGTGGTTGGGTTTGAAGACGTCCACATACGAAACTTTCTCTGGATGGTTGTCGCAGCCCTGACAAAAAATTGCCAATTAATTGAAATATCAACATAAAATACTGTATTATTGGATAAAAACAATACTGCATGCATTATAGATTCATTTAGATGTTTATTTACAGCTTTATAATTCGAAATATATTGTGAACACTGAAAAAAAAGCACAAAAAATATTTGTTTATCATAAATATACCGTTGTTAGTAAATTAGATGGATTTCAAAATTCAAATGTAATATGCACACACATATCATTAGGAGATACCTGTATGGTTATTTTACCTCTTAAAACAATTCCCATGTAAATATAACGCCACTAGCACTAACAATTTTAACTAAAATCAACACTTTCAATTTAGTTTACTATTAAATCTATTTTTTTAACAATGCAAACAAAATGTATTATTGTAACAAAATTAACATAAAGGTGCAAAAAATGTAAAAATAAAACTGTGCTTTAAATCTATTTAAATGTGGTCTACCACCCTCACCACAATATAAAACATAGATAGCATTCAAAATATAATGAGACACAAATTGTGTTTCATTAATTTTGAATGGCAAAACTAGTGTACTTATGTGACTGTAAAATGTTGTTCTTACCCACTTGAGTCAATGCTAAAAATCGCAACAAAAATGTTGTAATATATGAAATTTGAATTCTAATTAATTTATTTTCTTAAAACATACTATTCAATATATATATGATATATAATACATACCATGTTCTTGTGTCCGACATAAGGTGTAATTGCTTTCTAGTAAGATAACCACGAACATATCTTTGAATAATTAGAACCGGACTATTATGTGCCTGAATATTGTTGATAACAGCCATCACAGACAGCAATGAATCCACTTCAGCTTCATACGTTGTATCCTATTATTACATAATAAACATATTCAGATGAACACAAAGTGATCCGAATCTAAACATTTAGATTGCTTATTCCAAGTAACAAAAAATTAAAATACTTGTTCAAAACATCATCTCATCATTTATGGAAAGTTAATAATATTTTGCCTTTTCATATAACTCACTCGTGGTAATGGTGGGCATACTTCAACAGAGAAATTAGGATGCATAGCAGAAAAACGCCCTCGAAATTCAGCATCTTCAATAATTTCTTCATCAGATATCACATAATTGTCGAGAGCTTTCAGAGGCCATATGCTGTTAACAACATGATGACGATAATTTCGTTTCAGACTCAGGGGTGTGTCATACATAGTCAGTGCTATTAAATATGGACATGCAGCCAAATTGTGAAGGTTTTCAATACGACCAATTGGATTGTCATGCAAATTAAGAATTTGTAAACTTGTCATTGATGCCCAAAATGCAGGTGCAGGAAGCGTTTGAATCTGAAATAGTGCGTATACGGTACAACATACAATACCAGTCATTTTGGAATATTTCAACTTAGAATATCAAAAAAAAAAAAAAAAAAAATTACTGAAAATTACAAGCTATTGTTTTTCGTTTAGTTTCATTCATCAAAAAGTGAGGAAAACTAGCACACAACAAAAAGTTTACTAAACATCCTAAACGTTGCTTTGATAATATAAATCATAAACTTGAAAAGGAATTTACCAACCTGATTGCTGTGTAGATCAAGCTTTACTAATTGTGTACACGTCACAAGTGAATCGAACCTTGTAATAAAATTATTATGCAAAATACAAATTCTTAAATTTCTGCAGAGCCCTAGATCACCAACTGACCGTAACCGGGCATGAATAAGACGAATATGAAATATTCCTCCAAGGTCAATTTCATCTTCACTTTCATCATCAAATAAATATGATGATTTTTTGCTAGTTCTAAGTCCATCTTCCTCTGTTGTTTCTATACCTAGAATATTCTTCTCAATAAATGCACGATCAGCTTTTAAAAAGTAACCTGATTCTTCTGCTTGTTTGATTGTTTCTGCTTCTCTGATTTTATCATACTTTGCCCTGATTGATACAGGCTCCTTTTGTATCTCTCCTAATCGACCAAATTTTGACCAGTCCGGTATGCTGACCATTGTTGCACCTGAAAATACAAGATAGCATCAAATTATAATTAGGGCTCTGTATCGTAATAACTAGACCAAACAGGGTTTGCAGTATTCCGGAAGTTTATAGTTTCCTCCAGCAAAACTGGAAGTTTGGCGGAAGAAATGGAAGATTGTAGCAGTTTATAGGTGGCAAACATAACAAGCAACAATTGACCAACGTAAGATTAGAAAATATTGTGATAAGGAATTTTCAGCAGTAAACTTTAAATAAACTGCCATAAGAGAAAGCAAATATTAATAACAAAATTATCATAATGGTTAAAGATTCGTGTTACAGATATATATGTCTACATAAATGTTGAAAAATATAGATTCCGCATAACATGATTAATGTGGTAGAATCTAGGTGTCATAAATGAGTAAACTAGATTTTTCTTGTACTTCTATACCAAAATATCTGTGAACGGTCAGTAGAGGAAGTGCAGCTGCTCAAGTTATTGGCACAATACAAATATACTTCTTACCCAGGTAAAATGTACGTTTTACGTTATAACAGGTTGTAGATCACCAATCGCTAAAACTGCCCATAAACATGAACCATAAATTTTAGGTATGGCATGAAATTCAGTGACCTCTAGAGCACTGCACATCCAGTTCGTGTATTATTTAAATAAAATTATTAGGCTCCAAACAAATACCACATAATATCACTACTATATGAAAATAATTGTTTTCCCGGTGCCAAAGTGTAAAAATAAAATTTCTAGTAAGATCTAATGTAAATAAACATGTTCAAATCCTCTATTATCGCCACACACGAACTGGGTGTGCATACGGTTTGCCATAACAAATTGCTCAACAGATCATATAATTTTAATGAACCATAACAATTGTGTTTATCTCATATAGTCTCATATAATATGTAACTGAGCGCTGGATTACTCCACTATGCTCAGATCTTTGGTTTCTTGCTGATTTAATATTTTTGTTCTGGTGTCAGCTTTAGCTCTATAGTCATGATTTGAGTGAATACTCCACAGCCATCAGTTTTGATGATTATAGCAGAGGGAGGCCACGTGGTGTTGATACATGTACCTCTCCAGAGGCAGGCTAGGTAGCCAACTCAGGGGTGGGGGGATCACACATTTCATGTCAGTTATATGTGACGCTATAACTAAGTAGCTTTATTTTGACACATCAAACACTATCGGGGGTTCATTAATAGCTGTGCTACGATTGTTTAAACAATAAAATGCACGAACTGGGTGTGCAGTGCTCTAAAAACCAGTACTCTATTCTAGATCTACATCATAAGTACAAAACAAAATTAATATCAGGGAAATTAAATCCATAGTGTGCGGAATTGGGCGGCTTGAAGAGGGATAATTAAATAGCTTGAACACGCATACTATAATATCCATGCAAAATTTACGCACGTATTATCTATGAAGCTACAAACATCTAAAAAACGTAATTCGTCATATATATTTTGATATATTAGTCGCCATGTTGGATGTAATCGTAACTAAGCAACGCAATCATTTCGTTCTCTGTTTTTTTCACGCCAGAGGTTTCAGACCACCAAATTAATATGCAAAATCAGCAAACATTTGGGTGCACCTGATATGACAATTCAATTTAGAGGGGAGCGTGGTTCCGATCATTTATTGATATGGACATATATGGTAAAAAATAAGCTTAGACAAAAATAGGTGCCAAACAAACTGTAATGTTTGAGCCCAGAATGGGGATACATTTTAGCCAAATTGCTATTAGAACAGCAACACATCCAGTCTTACTCATTTAGTTTTCAAACCGTGGGTCGCAGATAATTCTTTGATGATTAAGGCTAGGTTTAAATAGGTCATCCTGAAAAAAGTACAACTTCCGGTTGTAATTTGTTGTTTTGGGGTGAATATTCTTTAAATTTGCCGTGTTTGATTAATTGGCAAGGTAACAAAATATAGACTAGGTGTAATTTTCTAGCTCTTGCTCTAGAGCTACAATGTAAAAACTTCCGTTGTTTCAATACTGCAATAGTGGCCATACAATTTGCGATAGCTCTAAATGTCACTATGATTTAGATCTAGCAATATGACTTGTCTCGATCTAGCCTCGGACACAGGCTGGTTATGATATCCAGGTTGGTGGCAACCACACAAGATTCTGGATGATCGAGACTAGTCTCGATCTAGACCACCCAATACTTGTACTATAGTCCGCTTGCATTAGGCTTACAGGACATGGTGAACCTTCCCCATGCAATTGAATGGAGAATTTGCTTTGGCTAAAGATTCACTTCTTTGTTAATAGTCGGCATGATGTGACATGAATAAACATGGCATGCCTACAAAATTAAAGCTCAAAGGCCATGTCCATCTGATCCACTGGGCCAGTGAGCTACATGACTTTAAAGTCTTAATGGTAGACACATCTACATCTACATGGTACTGCCCAACGTCAACTAGCTGACGACTATTGGCAGGGAGGCCACGTGGTGTTGGTACATGGATCTCCAGAGGCGGGCTAGGTAGCCAACTGAGCCCCGGGGGTGTGGAGGGATCACACTAGCTATAGTTTTCAAACTACAATGTAGGTGAGTTCTTTTACGTGCAGAGGTGTGGCTCTCCTCTACACGGGACACGCCTTTTAACGAGGCTTCCGAACCTCAGCTTGGCGTCGCCATCGTCTAGTAGTAACACTGTACGGTGGCGACGTGCTGTGTGGAAATCATCAACTCAGTGGCAGATGTACAACGTATCGGTTTTGGCGACACTGTGTTTGCCATGACCGGGCCGCGAACTTATGACGCAAGCAACTCCTATTTTCAAGTCATACGCTCTAACCACTGAGCTACTGAGCTACTGAGGACCACTGCTAGTCATTGAAAATAGACTGCTCTCCCGATGGATATCTTGTCAACATATCACCATGTCAAAAATATCATAATGCACTATCTACAAGCTTCAGTTTTACCGTAGAGCACCAATCGCTAAATCCAGCCATACACACAATCCATGAATTTTAAGTATTACGTTGCGGTCACCATTGTGAAACCTTCAACAAAGTGACAAGATGTTGTTTTTCGTCATTGGTGCTTGGTCCAACAGGACCAGAGGTGGTGCTCCTGTTGGACAGCAGGTGGAGGAGAGTCAGGGGCCGGATGCTTCACCCGTGGTTGAGATTAAGCTTGGTCTTGTGTTTCGATGGCCTGTCACCTCTAAAATCTTGCGATGGTGGGGAAGTTATCTTTCCTGACGATGATCTTAACTACATCTCCCTTGAATTTGTGATCTTAACTGTTCCTATGTATTTGTATGACTGTCTGTGGGTACTGTGTAGATCTAGGTGTTCATTTACCCTGGCTTCCAAGTTCGTGCCGTTTCTCCAATGTAAGAAACTTAATAGCTGGGGCAGGTGATGTCATATCCTATACCACACAGCTTCTTCGTATCATTTTTGTGTTTGGGTCTTACTAGAGTGTTGAACGGCTTGTAAAAGAATGGGATCCTGTGGTTCTTCAGTACTCTCTGGATAGCCTCAGATGTATCTTTGACATACTTGGAAATTTCTTTGACTTGGGTCTCCAGAATCAAGGGGATCTTCCTTCTGTTTCTTGGGCGGAATCTTAAAGCCCATGTTTTATAGCCGTTGATACTTAGTACTTGTTTCACATGGCTGACATTCGTTGTTAGTCTTTTTCTTCAGTCAGCATATGCTCAGCTCTTCTTAGAATCATGCGTACCACCGAACATTTTTGCTCAAGGTGATAAGGTACTGATCTGTGTGTGTTGTCTTCAGGGAACAGTCTTCTTTCCTCTCATTGCAAATTTCTAGGAAAGCCAATTTACAGTCCACTTCTTCAATGGTGAATTAGATACTGTGACTCTGAGAATTCAGGTAGGTCGTGAAATCTTTTATCCTGTTCTTTGGAAGGATTGTGAATGTGTTATCCACATAGCTAAACCGAACCGAAGGGGCATCTGGGAGGTTCTGGAGCAGCATTTTCTGTTTAAAATGCTCGATCATTACATCAGCTACTGCAGGAGACTCAGGGGATCTATAGGAGCACCTAGGATCTGTCTGTAGAAGACATTAATAATCATTGCAGACAAAGTATGTAGTTTCAAGACAAAATCTTAAGATGGTCATGATTTGTTTCATATCTAACTCGCATCTTTCAGAGTTTTATTTTCTAGCAGTCTCTTCTTAATGGCTGTAAAGTCCTGTTCTATAGAGATGCTTGTAAATAAGGAGGAAACGTCGTAGAACACTAACACTCTAGATGGTGGCACCTCCAGATCTTTCATTTCATTCACAAAATCTTCAGTTTTTGATCGAATGCTTGATTTTGCCTTTCAATGGATTGAGAATGGTGGATAAGTATTTATCCAAGCACCAATGACTTAAACAACATCTTGTCACTTCGGTCGATGATCCCATGATGGTGACCGCAACATCAATAAATTCATTAATTAGTAAGTAGTAGTGTACATAAAGAAAACACTGAATGGATATTCTTACTACTAACAATAGTATGCATAAAGATACTTAAAATCATGTTGGTTTAACTTTATGAAGATTAGTCATCCAGGTTTAATGATTTATGATGATATTACCAGAAATGTTAATGTAATTTTTTTTTTTAATTTACAGATTTAGAAATGAATGAGAATGAAATAATGAGTCTCCGAACGGAGAATGAAAATCCAACTGAATGGCGTCTTAGGAAAATATTTCTTGAAGCTCATTATGAAAAACTACCACTTGATCGCCTTATTTGTATGTCATGCTGTTTCATCAATGTGGAAGTCAATGGATGCCGTTACCCTGACCCAGTGATGAGTTTATTAAGAGATCTCATGGAAGAGATAAAAGATGGAGTAGACGCACACAGAGATAGAGTAAAAAGTAGGACTGAAGTCAAATTTGTCAAAGCATCAACTTCAGATAAAGAATCAAGTAAACAGTCATCAAGTAAAAAGACTCCGTATGGTATGAGATTTGTAAAGTCTTCCAGTGATCTTGGCTCAGACTCATCACCATCTATCAGTAGTTCCAGCACTGGAAGTAATACCATAATTAAACCAACTAGATCAACTAATGTGTCTTTTGTCAAGTCTAAACAGGACTATCATAGTACGGATATAAGTGTTACAGCAAGTAGCAGCAAATCAAATGCACCTACTATACAAAATGTCGACCCAATATTTATTAAGTTTGCTGGTGTACTTAAAGACTTACTATGTACCGACGGAGGGAAAAATGCTACTGAATTATTTTATATGGCAGCCTCGAAAGTAAAGTTGCCATGGGATATTTCTGTGAATTTTGCTTTGTCCAACCAATGTCAAGTTGCCAAAGTGTATGTCAACTTTGTACAAGTAGGAATGGCTGAAGCACAAAACCGTAAAAAGGCCAAACAAGCAGCATTTGAAGATGCTCTAACAAAAGTTTGTAAGCCTCATTTGCGTGTTGTGATTGATAACCAAGAGAAAATTCTTGAGTGTTCTGATGAACCATTTTCAGATGTGGATGTGAAAGTTGAAGAACAATTTTCTAATAACCAAGAGAAAATTCTTGAGTGTTCTGATGAACCATTTTTAGATGTGGATGCGAATGTTGTGAAACAATTTTCTAATAACCGAGAGAAAATTCTTGAGTGTTCTAATGAACCATTTTCAGATGTAGATGCGAATGTTGCGAAACAACTTTCAATGTTCAAGAAGCAAGCTTTCATAAATGGACCTTCAACGTCACAAAACTCTAGCTCATCTAAAATGTATTCTGATAATTTTATCACAGAACCACATGTAAATACTTCCATAGAATCCAATCTAAAATCGAGATTAGGCAAACAATCAAGTCCACATACTCCTATAAAATCTGATGTAAAATCAAGACTAGGCAAACAATTAAGTATAAAATCACGTTTAGGAAAGAGATCAGCTAGGCAAGCATTTCAAATCAGTAATTTTGTGTTATATGAACCTCAAATCAAACACAATGGATGCAATGCAGCATCCATTCTCAGAATGAGTGCAGATTTTAGTAAATGTAATTTAGAAATGAATTATTTGCCTAATGGGTTTAGCATGAAATGCTCAGTTTATTTGGATGGACAGCTTATTTCAGAAGCTGTAGGTGGTGATAAAAAAGCAATTAAAGACGAGGCGTGTATTAGTGCATTGAATATTTTACGACAATCATATTACACCATCCAGATTAAACCAAAGAATCATGAAGACGCTGATCGAGTGACAAAAGAGGAGTTGACTGAAGACAAAACCGATGAAGCGATACCAGACAGTAATATTGGCAACAAATTGCTGAAAATGATGGGTTGGTCAGGAGGTGGTGTTGGAAAAAGTGGTCAAGGCATTGCAGAACCCGTTAATGTAGACTCTGTGATCAATCGTGAAGGGTTAGGTCTAAGGGAATCCCAAGGAATAACAAAAGAATTCAATGAGAAGATCAAAACCATGCTGCATGAATATGCTGTTTCTTATGATGAAAAAGAACTTGTATTTTCACCATATTTTGCTAAAGAAGAGCGTGCGATTATCCATAATGAAGCAAAAAAGTTGAAGTTAAAGTCAAAGAGCTACAATCAGAAATCAGCTAATGGTATTGAAAGGTATGTTTAGAAATAAATGGAGGTTTGGGGGCTGTCATCCCAAGCTATATCTATCGTTGGTCAAATATGCTTATAAGAGAGAGAACTTTAAATATTGGTTTTAGACGCATTATTACCAATGTGGGGGGAAACTTCTCCAAAATAGCTACTAGACAATTAGGGCTGGCAAGTTGAAAAACTTACAGGCCCTAGTGAAATCTTACCAGCCGTGTCAATGCTCTCAATATTTAGGAGGGTCTGGGGGCATTCCACTCCGCTAATTTTTTGATGTATGTTGAAAAAAGAAGCCATTTGGTGGACTTTCAGATTATATTTAATATTATGACAAAAGTATGTTAAAATATGGGGCCATAAAGGTGCCAGACAACTGGGCAGGTAAGTCTGAAGACTTGCAGGCCCAATAGTCAACTTGCCAGCCTCCGGCCACAGGGCAGGCAGCTATTTCCCACACTGTTATTACTATTATTCATTGATAGGAAATAGCATATAAGGATTCTATTAAATCATGTTTTATTTGACCTTGAGGGCTTTTCAAGGTCAAAAGGGTAGAATTACCCCCATAATTATAGTAAAAACTGTTCTTCATTCCTGGTAGCTGTGAAACTATGAATATTTGTCTTTTCTATCACTAAATACATAATACAATAGAATTGAAATAAATCAATAAGGGAAGAGTCATTTTGACTTTCTCGGGGGTGGGGTGGGGTCGCTTGGTTTTCCGTAGGAATTAGTTTTTAAAGTCTGACTCCCCCATCATGTTGAAAAGAAAAGTCTGACCCCCCTCTATGCGAATGATATTGAAACTATGACCCCCCCTATACGGGCTATTGTACATATTTATACATAGCTACATAAACAAGCAACAACAGTACATTTAGAATATTTAATATTCTAATTTAATATTAATCCACCGATTTGAAACCAAGAATCTTTGACCAAACTGACGCAGGCCCAGGAGTAGGAACATCAAACAAGAAATTATACACTTAATAAGTATCCTCTCAGCTGCACAGAATTGCACTTAATTTTATACCCGCATTCATACAGCAACGGGTGATTGCCAAAATCCAGTGGAACAAACACAGACAGCAGTTGGCAAACCCTTGGTTATGCAGATAGGATTCATGGGGAGTGTAGAAAGATGTTTGAAGGATTAGATGAAGATGATTCAAGAAAGAGTCTTGAGGAATGTGCGGAGTATGAGGAAGATAGGCAGAGATATACATGTACCGTGATCGATCTCGACGGTTACGATAATGGATACGGTTACGCAGGGTTTGACATAAGGACTGGTAAGGCAGAAGACAACAGGTCTACCAAGTTTTAAAATCAGGTAGACCGACTCAAAATCAGGTAGCCCGGCACTCACGTGTTGTTAAAAAATGCATGTTTCCTTCTGTTGCCCTTTAAAGGGATGTGCATTATTCAATACATTGACATAACATCATAATTCTCTGTGTTTGTTAAAATAAGGATGATGATTCAAACGATTGTTGGACACCAGTATTTTGTTTTTCTAATAATACATAATGGAACTGCCAAAACCAGGTAGACCACAGGTCTACCTACTGGCAAAAGCTGGTAGACCCGGGCTACAGGTCTACCACTTATGTCGAACCCTGTTACGGCTCACGCAATATTGAGAAGGAAAGTATCCTTGAGTTAGCCCATGATATGGTGGTTGTCAATTCCTTCTTCAATAAACCAGAGCAGCATCTCATAACACACCAATCAGGTGGTCACTGCAGTCAGATTGACAATGTTCTGTTGAGGAAGAAATATCTGCAAGTATCTAAGAACATCAAGGTGTGAAGAATTCGTACCTGAGCACTGGCTCTTAGTCTGTGATCTGTTATCGAAACTGTTACCACCCAACGTCAAAAGTGCACTCCAAAGCTGCATATTTGAAAGCTCAAAGACCAGACATGCAAAACAGAGTTTTCAAGTGAAATTAATGAGGTCCTCCAGACAGTCAGTCTGACAGATTCTGTGGAAGAGTCATGGCTGAACCTAAAAAAGGGGTTACTTGAATAACTGAGAAATTGCAATGTATGTGGTTGCACTGGTTGGTCAAAGAAAGTGCCCCCTAGGAAGCACACTTGGTACTTGGTAGTGGAAGAATGAAGTGGGTTCAGCAATGCAGGAAAATAGGAGGTGTTGGAAGTATGAAAGACGACTGGGATAGATAAAAATGTGTATATAGCCGCCAAAAGACAAGCAAAACGTGTAATTTATTTGGCTAAAGAAGTGGCAGGCGCATGAACTGCAGAATACCATGGAGAGCAAGCATAACATCTATCGCATTGCAAAGCAAATTCGAAGACAAAATCAAGATGTGACTGGTGACAAGTGTGTGTGAAACGATCTTGGGGAGATAGCAATGGATGATGAGGCGAAGAAGCTTGCGCAGAAACAGCACTATGAGAGACTTCTCAATGTAGAGTTTCCCTAGGACCAAAATATTGTCAAAGGTAAGCCCTGTTGAGTGTCTCTGGGAAGATGGGCATTGAAACAGTGAGACTCGAATTGTGGGAAAGCCGCTGGGCCTTCTGCTATAGTGGCAGAAATGCTAAAGACTGCAGGTCCAAGATGTTTTACAGTCCTCACACAACTACTTGATTAATATCATAGTAGTAGAAGGCCATATACCATCTGACTGCGAAGAAAGTTTCATAATAAACCTGTACACAGGTAAAGGTGATGCTCTGGAAAGAGATTTTTTGCATGGCCTAAAACTTTTAGACCAGGTCTCTAGGTCTAGGTCTAGGTCTAGGTGATAACTGGCAGGAAGTTTCCTTATCACGCCAGTGGAGTGTGTGGCTGCTAGTCCAACAGCTCCTCAGTAAGCCGGCTCTTAAACTGATCAATAGAGCTGGCCTCTGCGATGGACGCAGGTAGCTGGTTCCACTGAGGAACTGTTCTGTACACAAAGGAGTTTTTCAACTCCTCAGTCCTGGCTCTCTTCACGCTCAACTTGCGATTGTGCCTGGCCCTTGTCCTTTGATCACTACGATCCAGATGTAGTTGTTCCGGTGTCAAGGCTATCTCATTGTTCAAGATCTTGAACATGTATGACAGTCTAATATCTTTCCGACGTCTCTCCAGGGTGGGCCACTTCAGCTCTCCTCTCAGGCGTGTAATGCTGGTGCGTTCCGTGGTCTTAGTCCATAAACCCAGTGTATTGCCCTGTTCTGCACGTGTTCTAATGCACTTTGTCTCCTTCCAGGAAGGGATCCCATGTTGCTGCACCATACTCTGCGGCTGACCTTACGAGGCTGAGGTAGGCTACTTTCCGCAGCTCCTGTGGGCAGTTCTTGAGGTTCCTACGTAGGAACCCCAACCTCCTGCTACACTTAGTAACTGTGTTCCTGACGTGTTCGGTCGATCGTAGACTTTTCATGGATCAGTATCCAAAGGTAGGTAGCGCTGTCCACATGATCCAGAATGGTTCCATCGAGCTCATAAAACCTTGAAAGAGGCTGCTTCTTGTTGGTCACTGTGAGGATGTGACATTTCTTGGCATTGAACTTCATTCCCCACAGCTTTCCCCACTTGTGCAGGGCATCAAGATCCAGCTGGAACTGGATCTGGTCTTTCAGGGAGTGTATGGAGCGATACACCAGGCAATCATCAGCGAACAGTCTAACCTCTGTTCCAGGATCAACGACAGACGGGAGGTCGTTAATGAACAACAGGAACAGTAGCGGACCCAACACGGTGCCCTGGGGAACACCTGACCTAACTGCTGCATACCCGATTCCGCACCATCCACAATGACATTCTGTGTCCTGTTGCCCAGGAAGCGACTCTATCCTCCTCGGCAATCTGCTCATCAATGCCGTAGATCCATAGCTTGTTGATCAGTCTGCCATGGGGACCTTATCAAAGGCCTTTGCAAAGTCTAGCACCCCAATATCTGTCTGTGACCTTGTCTTATCTTTCCTCTCCAGTAGATCTTGCATTGTCAGGAGCAGCTGTGTATCACAGGAGTGGCCTTTCCTGAACCCATGGTTGCGTGGTGTGAAGCAGCCCATACCTGTCAAGTGTGATCGCACATGAGGAGCAGAGAATGTGCTCCATCAACTTGCATGGGATGCAAGTTAAGGAGACTGGTCTGTAATTCTCTGCGGCGTAGACCGCTCCTTTCTTAAAGATCGGCGACACGTGGGCGGTCTTCCACACTGACGGTAGGGTGCCTGTTGCTAGTGACTGCCTGAAGATGTCTGTCATGATGGGTGCTATCTCACTTGCCAACTCTTTGAGGATCCTGCATGGTATCTCGTCAGGACCGCCAGCCTTGGAAGGGTTTATGTCACCGAGTAGCTTGGCTAGTGTAGTGTAGTAGCTGGCTGTGTTATTGATGGTACACTGGGTCCTTCAAGCACTGTATCGTGATACTCATCATCTGTGGTAAACACCGATGAGAATTGGTCATGAAGAGACTAGAGAGAATTGCTGCAAAGTTCATCCAAGGGATGCATAAATGACATGCAGTTTGGCGTTATGCCGGGTAGAGGCACAAGAGATGCTGTATTCATCCTTCATTGGTTGGAAGAGAGGGGGTATATAGCAGAGAGAATAAGACAATTTCTACTTCTCGTTTATTGACCTTGAAAAAGCCTTTGATTGAGTACCAAGAGAGGACTTTAAATGCCTTGCTTTAAACGGTGATGATGATTATATTGATTCTATTAGGGACATAAATGTAGATGTTCATTATGATTTATATGAGACATTGAAGTTTGATCACTGCTGTTAACATATGAATGCCTAGTATTCAACTTTAAATTTCATGAGTATACAGTATAATA
>CM032660.1:12715644-12791057 GCA_019095985.1 Streblospio benedicti
ATTTCTAGCTTTAGTGCTGTCCGTATGTCTGTATGTATGTATGTCTGTCCGCCCACATGCTTAAAAGCTTATAACTTGAACACCATGAGAGCTATTGCTTTGAAAAATTAAATATGTTTAGTTTGAGGACACCGATGTCTCAAAAAAAATTTTTTGTACTTTGGCCTACTTTTGACGAACTTTATGACCCTTCGGTACAAATATCTTGTTACCACACTTTAGGGAGAAGTATTTGGTCGATTGTCGCCAAACTTCATATGTAGCTTGATGTACTACTCTCCAGACCTGATTAGATTTTGGTGTACTTTGGCCTACTTTTTGATGAAGTTAATATGTGTTTTAAAAAAAAATATTATTACGTAATTGTGTTTATCTGTCTCCTGGGAACAGTTTATGACTTATCATCACCAAACTTGACATTTGGTATGTCTATATCACTCTCCTCACGTGATTTGGATATTGGTGTACTTTGGCCTACTTTTTTGAACTTACGAGCATTTGTAATAAACCTTGTTAACACTCTACAGGAAAAGTATTTGAGCTATGGTCACCAAACTTCATATTTAGCTTTGTTGTACTACTCTCCAGAGCTGGTTAGATTTTGGTGTACTTTGGCCTATTTTTGATGAAGTTGATGATTTAATTATTACGTAATTGTGTTTATCTGTCTCCTGGGAACAGTTTATGACTTATCATCACCAAACTTGACATTTGGTATGTCTATATCACTCTCCTCACTTGATTTGATATTGGTGTACTTTGGCCTACTTTTTGAACTTACGAAGCGTTACGTAATAAACCTTGTTAACACTCTACAGGGAAAGGTATTTGAGCTATGGTCACCAAACTTCATATTTAGCCGTTGTACTACTCTCCAGAGCTGATTAGATTTTGGTGTACTTTGGCCTACTTTTTGATGAAGTTACGATGATTTTAATTATTACGTAATTGTGTTTATCTGTCTCCTGGGAACAGTTTATGACTTATCATCACCAAACTTGACATTTGGTATGTCTATATCACTCTCCTCACGTGATTTGATATTGGTGTACTTTGGCCTACTTTTGAACTTACGGCGTTATGTAATAAACCTTGTTAACACTCTACAGGAAAAGTATTTGAGCTATGGTCACCAAACTTCATATTTAGCGTTGTACTACTCTCCAGAGATAGTTAGATTTTTGGTGTACTGCCTCTCCAGAGCTGATTTGATTATTTAATTGTGTTTATTTGTCTCTTGGAACAGTTTATGACTTTTCACCAAATGACATTTGGGATGATTTGATTATTCACATGATTTGATATTGGTGTACTTTGGCCTGCTTTTGAACTTTTGTCTAAACCTTGTTAACACTCTACAGGAGAAGTATTTTGACCTATCATCACCAAACTTCATATTTAGGTATGTCTATACCACTCTCTAGAGCTGATCAGATTTTGGTGTACTTTTGGCCTACTTTTGATGAATTTACGATGTGTTTTAAAAACAAATTATTACATAATTGTGATTATCTGTCTTGTGGGAACAGTTTATGACTTATCATCACCAAACTTCGACAGGCCAGTCAATTTGAACATTGAAATGGAAATTTTGACTAACAAACAAATTCATGTGTTTTTATGTTCTAATAGGTCTCAGGAATGAGGGGAAAAATTTCCCAAGTTGGGCAAAGTTGATTTTTATGTGATTTTCAAAATGGCCACCAAAATTGACATAGTAATGCCCATAACTTTTGCTAGTGACTGCCTGAAGATGTCTGTCATGATGGGTGCTATCTCACTTGCCAACTCTTTGAGGATCCTGCATGGTATCTCGTCAGGACCGCCAGCCTTGGAAGGGTTTATGTCACCGAGTAGCTTGGCTACTCCTTTGACCTCTATCTTCAGCTGTGTTATTGATGGTACACTGGGTCCTTCAAGCACTGTATCGTGATACTCATCATCTGTGGTGAACACCGATGAGAATTGGTCATGAAGAGACTAGAGAGAATTGCTGCAAAGTTCATCCAAGGGATGCATAAATGACATGCAGTTTGGCGTTATGCCGGGTAGAGGCACAAGAGATGCTGTATTCATCCTTCATTGGTTGGAAGAGAGGTATATAGCAGAGAATAAGACACTCTACTTCTCGTTTATTGACCTTGAAAAAGCCTTTGATTGAGTTCCAAGAGAGGACTTTAAATGCCTTGCTTTAAACGGTGATGATGATTATATTGATTCTATTAGGACATAAATGTAGATGTTCATTATGATTTATATGAGACATTGAAGTTTGATCACTGCTGTTAACATATGAATGCCTAGTATTCAACTTTAAATTTCATGAGTATACAGTATAATATATGACAGATGAAGGTTTGGTGTTCATAATGATTTTATTTGTTTTCAAAATATCAAAATTCAAAAGTATGACCCCCTCTATTAGTTGAGATTTAAAAGTCCGACCCCCCCTAAAAGATCATTTTCAAAAGTCCGACCCCCCCCTAAAACCAACCGATCCCCCCAAGAAAGTCAAAATGACTCTTCAGTAACCAGCTTGGTAAAAATACTGAAGTCATTTTTTTTTTGGAAATACCAATTTACCTATTTTGTAGAAACATAGTGAGGATATCATATCTTGTGAATGCCATGGAAATGCCATGTTGTGCTAATGAGGTTCCATAGGGTTTAGATATTTGCACATTCTCCTCTACGTTGGCAATGTATGATGCACCACAGGCCATTTTTTGGTACACATGCAAGCATTACATGTTTTACACAAGCACTAAATTTCTTTCAGAAGTATAGAGGGAGCTAGAGCCTTGTTAGTAATTATTGGGATAACAGATCCTCTAACAGATCCTTTTGAAAAACCATGTTCATATCTCTTTAATTGTGTTTTGAGCATCCAAGTAGCAACCTGATAATGTACTTTTAGGCTGTGATAATAACATGCTCCACTGTTTGGGGGCATGCGCTTAGGTGCAACAAATCTTCGGCTCAAGGCATTTGTATACCCCAGATCATCTAATGATAAATTTTAGAATTTAATTATTATATAAAGAAGAAAGTATTAGCGCTCTACTTTCAGTTATTTTGTCCTTTTTACAATTGGTCCCAAAAACATGTCTTGATTTTCAATGTTGAGTTGGTTTTAAAAAGTTTGAAAACTTTTAACTTTTCCCATCCCGAAAATTGATTACAATGTATGTCGTATCGCATCCAGAAATGGCATGAACATTTAGAATCAATTTACACATTTTTTCCTAGGCACGCTTGAATTGGTTTGATATGTACACCATGTGTACGTTTTCATGACTATCAAATTTATGTGTGCTAACAACAACCACTTGGTCTTTGCAGACTCTTGATGTGTAATATTGATCAGACCTCCTCACATTTTGCCTGACACATCACAAGGGCCTGCTCTATTGTCATATCTGACCATGTTCCAGTTCAGAGAAGTTTTTTTATTTCTTCTGATTGTAAATAATCCTGTTTCCATTGCTTCATAAATCACCCGTAGATTATTCTATCATGCAGTCATTCAAGTTATGTTGATCAGTAATATTTGCAGTGTCATAAATGTTTTCGATATTATCAATTTCCATCTCATCATCTAACTCTAAATATCTTCACTGACAGGCATTTCTCATTCTGATCATTCGTTGATTCATTGTCTTCTATGCTATTGGTGACTCATTGTCTTCTATGCTATTGGTAAGCCACCACAAATGCAATGCAGCATCTGTTTATAAACATGCTCTTAATGTTCTTGCATAGGCCTTTCCATCTATCATCTTTGGAAGTGATCCCCTAGGATATACCTTTCCCCAAAGTTCTTCAAGACAACATGCGTCTTAACATTTAGATCCAGCACCGAGGAAAGACCATAACGGGTAAAATCCATCAACCTTGACAACCCCTCCACTATCATGTTTTATTTTCATTTAAAAAAGAGAGGTTGGTCAAATGTAACAGTTGCACAGCACAATCCAGGTTCACTTGTTTTAGAATAAAGTACAAAGCACATGGTGCTATACAAACAATATTGGGAGTAAAGATTTCAGCTTATCCAACACTATAACCAAGAAGGCTATTAGTTGTCTTGGTTTCCTTAGGTTGCCCACGGGGAAAAGGACCGGCTATATTTCCCTAATACATTCTAGCCTGGAGTATTGTGCCTCTATTTGGGATCAATACCTCAAAAAGGAGAAGACGATATTAGAGGCAATTTAAAGAAGAAATAATGCCTGGCTGACTCTGATTGTTTAAGGCGTTGCAGGGTCATGTGGGCATTTACCGAGAAGACATCAATATTACCTTCTGTGACACACGCACACAAGCTGCTCACAGTATGAAGTTTCAACACCAATGAAGCTCCACCACAAAGTACTGCAACTGGTTTTTCACTTGCACCATCCTAGAGTGGAACCTTTAACCTGCCTCAGTAACAGAGGTTGGCTCTATAGCAGATTTCAAGAGCCAGGCCCAGCTTGCATCAGTACATCACTGGTTTCTTATCCATGAATAAAACTAATAATGGTTCTAAAACCAATATTAACAGAGTTATCGGCATGTTTATAGATATTTTGGCGGCCATTTTGAAAAGCACATAAAAAAAGAACTTTGCCCAACTCGGATTTTTTGGGAATTTTTTTCCCTCATCCCCAAGTCCCAAGACTATAACTTCAGTCCGCCAAATGTGAAAATTTTGTGTCAGTTATCCGGTCTGACAGGCCCTGAAAAACTGTCAGTCAGAATGATTTTCTGTCAGCCCGAACATTTTGTCGTCGATGGACAATATAGCCCGACAGCGCAAGTGCCTACTGCAAAATGAACCAATAAATGACTTTTCAGGAAAAATACCCTTCATTTTGTCTTTTTCTGTAGACTTGTATAAGCTTTAAAAACAGACAAACAAATCTTGTGCAGATATTCTTTATTCAGATGAAGAGTATGAATTACAGTCATTCACACTCATTGGAAAACTTCACATTAACCATTTGGTCATTCATATCCTCATCTTGAAAATCAGTGGGCGTGGCACCATTGAAATAAAAAGTTAATCTGTCTGGCTCCAAAGTCAAAAGATTTCCAGGTAATTCCCAATCCATAGGGCTGGTACTGCCGTGCCGGTATAATGGAACAAATTTTGCTGTCTCAAACTGTGATATGTAAACACGTTTGCTGTCAATTTTCATCATTGATTCCCTTTAAATGTATACACGATTTCCAAGAATATGTACCATACTTACGTACTAATACTTTGTTGAAAATGTAAGTGGTGATATTTCTATGCAGCAGTGTACCACAAAATCGATAATAATACTTTCGATACAACGTTCATTAATACTGGTTTGTACGCCGACAGATGATCACGTGATGCGTATGATTTGAAGATCTATCTTGAAGCAATTGTTGGACATGAGTCAAAATAATCGGTCAGGATCGACGGACCGATGGATTTGGCATAGGCTGATTGGAAAGATCATAAAAACACAGAAATTTGTTTGTTAGTCAAAATTTCCATTTCAGCCAAAAATGAAGTCGAAATTGACTGGCGTACATGGACATCTATGGAAAACAATTGAAATATTCTGTCAACTACAAAGAAGTCTTTTTTTTTTCTTTTTTTTCTTTTGGTTGCGGAGCTTCCTCCAGATTGCATGTGAAAATATTCTATATTGTCAAAAAAGCATTCTTTGGGAAATAATGAACCTATCAGGCTGCACCATTTTATTTGTGGATATTATGCCTTCATGTCCCTCTAATGGCATCAAGCGTATACCAATTATAACAATATTTGCATTTTTGAGGAAAATAATGACAATATTTAATTAACATCCCAAATAGAAGGTCTATATAATATATACTGGCTTTCCTGACCTGTACCTATTTAATGTGTAGATACCACAGAACAGTGTGCAATTGTTTAGCAATGAATTTGCTCAACAACCATCACTAGACTTGACCAGGAATTAAACCCACGCCTTTCTGGTCATGAGGCCTATCTACTCAGCTACTTTATTTACTTTAGATCATTTCTAACAATTTTAGAATAACTATCTAAGAAAAGAAAAAAGTTACATGCCAAAAGTTAGTCGAATACTATTGGTGTCAGTACAAAAATAGGGGAAATGCCAGGCTAAAATGCATCAACACGATGTAACAAA
Source organism: Streblospio benedicti (assembly GCA_019095985.1). NCBI lineage: Eukaryota > Metazoa > Annelida > Polychaeta > Spionida > Spionidae > Streblospio > Streblospio benedicti. Next base: position 12,721,800 of record CM032660.1, read on the forward strand.
TTGAATGTAAATGTTTTTAAGATATTTTACCTTTGGCTTGCCACGTGTAAATTTTTAGGTCCATCATGCTAAAGTGGCAATATTTTATAGATATCGATAATGTCCTAGCAATCAGGTATAATGTCTCTTATTTTTCGTTTTTTTTTTCTATTTATTTATTCATTGTTTTATTTACATTTCTTTTTCTTTTTCCATTGCAGATACTTAGTGATCAGTAGGAAGAAAGGTCCAGACCAACTGTTTCAGCAGTTGTTGAGAGAGGGTGAGACAGCCACTCACGGACTTATCCCTCCAGGAGAACATAATGAGATATTGAATGAATAGGCACTGATGATGTTCATATTAAATGTTTTTAAGTCTGTGATTTAAAAGCCCATTCACATTTCTCAATGCAAAGTAACACTGCCACAAAAATTATATGGAGAAAAATATGTAAATGTTAGATAAGTGTACAAACTACAACGCCTATTCATTACAAGTTTTTGTTATTTTGAAAGACTGATACTAAAATATGTTTAATTTTAACTATAGTGGTAAAGAATAGGTGTATTCAACCACAACTGCCCACTATTATTTTGCTATCCTATTTGTAGAGTCGGCGTGGGTGCTCGGGCATTGCCTTGATTATCACTGTAGTGCTTTCTAAGGCACTGAGCTCAAGTACTCGCTCTTTTGTTTGGAAAGAAAACGTAAAAATATCGCAACAATTTTATATTAACAAACCTCATATGAGGTCTCAATCTTAGCGATGCATATTTAGTGTCATGACTAAAGCCCCGTCCACACTGCCACGACTACATGCGACGGTATACAACGCGACATCGTGTCGGGCAAAAATGCGGCAGTGTGGATGCGCCCATGACTATGATCCAATCAATATCCATTACATCGCAAGTCATAACTACGACTGGGCATGTTCAGTCGTGGTCAGGTGTTGTATGCTGTCGGTTCATGTGTTGGTGTGGACATGTTTCCGATGCAATAATCGCATCAGCATTGAATTGTTATTTAAAATGTGTACATTATATTAAGTATATATAGTGTTTTAGTTTTGTTTATGAAACACTCGCTAGGATCACGGCAAGCTTACCACGTTTCTTCGTAGTGGTATGCACAGGCACCGACCTAACCAAACACTTTTAAAACTTTCCTAAACGACACACTGCGATCATCAGATCATATACCTTCACATAGTTTTAGCGGAGTGGACGGGGTTTTAATGACTAATGACCTACAAGGCCATATTGGCTAATTCATATAATGCATCAAAGAAACCACATTGCATATCAAGGAAACTTCACTAAACTATTTTTTGCAAGCCAATTACTATGTGATTTAAGCATCACCAAGCATTTTTATCATACGTTTGACATCATTGTATATTAAAATTTAAGGGAGCAACTACAGTATTGAGTTGAGTTGTGATGCTGGAGTACTCAAGTGTAATATTTTGTACCTGTGCCGACTAGATAAAAGATAATGTAATATTATGCAAAATTTCAAATTATAGGGCTACTAATACCAAGTCAAATTTTGTTATCTTGCTTTGTGATTGTTGGTGGATTGTTGGCTCTGGATAAATTGTTCTTGTAATATGTGTATATGTTTTGCTTTTACTAGTGACAAAATCGAAATTTATATTTCAATCACAGTAGGTCTGGTGATTACCTAGGTTCAAATTGGGAATGTATACAGTTATTAACGGCTAAGATTTTTGTTATTGGCTGCTTATTATTTTGAATTCAATTTTTGAGGGAAAATTTGCCTGTTAACTCACCTTCACACAGTTGATATTCATCAGGTCTTAGACTTCTATGAAATGATTTATTTATAATGATTTTTTACTTATATCATCTGTAGATATCAACAGAAGGCTATTTCATTCGTCAAATAGTTTGATAACTGGAAATTCTTACTTTGTTTTGGCGTTGTTTATTGCATGTTGCATGTTAAGAAATGACTTACTAGATTAAACAATGTATGTTAAGAAATGACTTACTATATTAAACAAAGGTCTAATATTTGCCTTTCAAATCTAGCCGCATTTAAAGTCAGGTCAAAGTTGTTACTGAGTTGTACCAGTAAGAATTCTTTTTTAGTCAAATTACATGTACATCTTTAATGCTGGGGGTTCATAGGGCTTGCTTAGTAGTTAAACTGGTAAATTCATAGTTTTTAGCTAAATACATCTATAAATATAATGATAATTATTGCAGTGAACTCTGTAATCATGCTAACATCTGTAGCTTGAGTTTAAAATCTTCTTTTTCACTTAAAAATTATAGATGCTTTTTGTGAAGTAAGAAAGGCACAAATTATTCGCAGAAAAAATTGTGACTGGTGAAAGATTGGTATTTCTTCCAGTGAGAAACGTGAGGTAACTTCCGCCCGCGGAAGAAACTGCCAACTGTTACATGAAGTCACAGATGTCATTGTGTGTATATAAGGATCTCGAGATAAGGATGCATGGACAAAGTCACAAACTTCAATTTTAAAATAAAATTTGAAATAATGAAGTTAAAAATTGTATTATTTTAGTTTTTTGATGTTTTTACTTACTATTTATGTAAAATTAACTTGGCGCATACACTTTAAGAAGGAACAATCATACTCCTCCTATTATGAAGAAACCAGATGCTAAAAACTACACTTTATAATACATGCACTATGTTCTCGTATTTTTTTTTAAATTTGAATGAATGTTGTAAAAAGGCTATTCAGTAGAACATTTGTATTGAGGCCATGGGAACTGTGCTCTGGGACAAATATTGGGGAATGGTGGGCTTTAAGGAATCAAGAAATCTAATCTAATTATTTGCCTTATTTTACACATCTCTAATATTTTTAGGCATTTTTCCCCACATCCCACAATTTGTCAACACTTTTCCTCGGATTGCAATGACTTCCGATGTCTCTCTTTTTGGGTCCCTTTTCCCCGATGTCTCTCTTTTTGGGTCCCTTTTCCCGACATCCCCCTCTTTTTTCCTATCTCTTTTTCCCATTTTTTTATTACCCCCTCCTCCAGTAGACTTTGTCTCTCAGTGATCAGCGCGACTTATAATAACATCCACATTCATCAGATCTCATACAAGAGGGGTTCATATAGCAAAAATGTGATTGGTGTTAAGTTTATGAAATGTGATGAAAATATGATGCAACCTATTCAATTGCAATTGTTGGGGATTGGTGAAAGACAATGAAATGTATTGGTGACTGGTGATTTATGAAAAAAATGTTGGTGAATGGATTTTCATCAGGTCTGTATACCCGCCCTCATACAACTCCCTCTTGATTCATCAAAGAGTTTGTCTTTTATATTCATCCCATAACAGTGCTGCATCAATCCCCCATAGTCCCACATCTGTCCTGCAACCCGATTGATTTTCAATATAATCAAATTTTACAGATTTACTTATAAAACTCGCTTATACTGTGGGGATGATAAATGAGTCCGCTGTATTTAAACTTATTCCTAGAAAATTCTGATATTTTATGATTGTAAATGTATTGGTATTTTACGTATTTTAGTACCGATATGTATCGTAACTAGTTTTGTGAAGCGCTTTGAGCTGTAAATCCATAGATTATAATTATGTAAGTTAATTGCTCTATATAAAATAAAGTTTATTATTATTTATTAAATCAGTAACAGAAAATATAGTCACATACACTATTTCCGAATTAAACGTTGCCCATCCCCCAACCCCACCTAACTACTCAACAGTGACAGATTTTGCATAGAACGGATTTACACCATCCACATTGTCCTGTCACCCCACACCTTGTCTTGACAGCACGCATTACTGTGTGTTCTAACAACCTTCCCTTCCCCCTTCTGCACCACCACTGTCCTAACAAATCCCACCCCCCATGCGGACACCACTCAATTAAGGGAGGAAATCTGAGGAGGAAATGTTAGTGTTTATATAAATGAGAACATATTGCTCTCCATGGACAAAGGAAAGGGACATATTGGGTCAGAGTATGTGATGAATTTTTTGCAGCACTTTTTTTCCAAGCACCCACCCTTGTGCAAAGCACAGGCATGGGTGATACTTTGCAAATATGTTGGTGACCATTTTTATTTGGTGACTATAAACAAATAAATAATATTGGCACTCTTCATTGCACTGACAACTTCGTACCTTCTGAGTATCAAGTATAACTAAATAAATATGATGCAGTTACATGTAAAATTAAAACTAATTATTCTAATTAAAAGTTCTTTTCAAAATGCCAGTGCTAATTTATGGAAAACTACCAGCTGATGTTAATATAGCTAAAGCTTATTTCACTTATAAAAAAACTAGGGATTGTTGTACAGGGAAATATAATTTATAATTAATCAAAATGTTACGTTCTTCAGTTTGAAAAGTCATAGGATAATTTACTTTTTAAAAATTAATCAAAATAGTCATAAATGTATTCTTCTACAAAGTTTGTATTTTACGAATTTCAAGGTTTTCATGAAGACTACTAAATCATTCTATTATGTTGTCTTTTTAAAATGGCCTTAAAGAGAATGAACAGGTGAATTTTGTCAATAATCTTTTTGCCACATAAATGTACTTGCTGAGCCATTTGAATATATACATTTTTATCTATATGCAGCTTTTCATTTCTTCATAATTAATCAGTTTTTATCCCTAAACGGTTTATTGAAATGTATCCCGGAAATGTACCCACCCCAATGTTTTGTAAACAAAGAGGGAATTCCATAACATCCAGCCTTGATAACTATTTCCGACAGTCGAATTTCGGCTTACGGCGCACGAGTGATAAAGGCTACAGTCCTGTTATTAGTACGGAACCTCCCAATGTCAATCCACTCGTTATTCTCTCTGTTTTAATTTATTTATAATTTTCTATCAAACGCGTGTTTATGATTGTAAGATTGGAAGTTATTAGGTGCAACATGTCAAGAAAATAGAAAAATAAAATTATTAAGTGAAATTGTCAGAGGAGGTGTTTGCTGTTCATGAGTTGAAACGCTCATGCACACATGCCCAAGATTGCCTGCGCACTGTTATTGCAGTTGCAGAACGTTTGAACATGTGAGGCAACAAATCCAAATATGCCTGATTTGCTGATATTTGCCAATAGACAGCCAACAGGACCATTCTATTTTGATGATGAAAAACATAAACTTGCACTACTACCCTGAACCATGAACAATCTCCTGTAGCTATGCGTAAGTCACATAGATCAAACTCAGCTGGAGTGCAGTGGATTTTCTGGTTGTTGCTGAGTTCTCCTCATTGGCGGTATAGCGTGAACGTGAACAGGCTCCATCCAAACACCGGCTGATGGCCGCAGAGTGTCTGTTTGTCTTCACCGCTGGTGGAGCTGGGGACATCGGCCAATGTCTTACAGATAACCAGAAGATAATCGGCCAGTCTCTGATAAAGCCTCTAATTACCGGCCGACCACCATCTGATCACCGAGAGTATATTGGCCGATAGCAGGCCACTGCACCATCATTCATCGGTGAAACATCAGTTCCAGGAATTTTGTTGTTGCATGCATGACAGTACTCATAGGCCCTTATACAACAGTCGGCCATACATGCACCGGCCAATGTGTATTTCGATGGAAGAAGGATGGGATTGTTATGTAGGAGCTCGGTGAGAGCATGGAAAATTTTAACTCTAAAGTTAAATTTCCCCCGAGCTGCCACCAATGCAGTGTTTTGGTCCAAAACCCGGCCAGTACGTAATCATGGTAGCCCGGCTGGTGTCTGGTGAAAATTGGATCGCTGGTGCACAGGAACCTCATCGGCTGAGTTTTTCAGCCATATGAGCTTGCATCCACTACCTTTTGCCTGAATAAATTTAAGGATGGGGTACAGAGTTTTAGAGAGATTTGTGGAACTGAGTCTTCATTTGTTTTATTATTGTTTTTTTTTTTATCCGTAGGAGGAACCCATCAGATGGGCGCTGCGATGAAGTGCAGTGTGTCTGTGTCGAAACTCTGTGTTAAAAGTTGGTAGACTGCCGTTCCACACGTAACTAATCAGAAAATTTTTAGTTCTACTTTTATTTTTGTTAGATCTAAGGTGAAAAAGAATATTACAATCATTCAACATGTTCGATGAAAATAAGTGAAAATTGATGGATGTTTTAGACGACTAGTTTTGCAGGAATAAACTGAGTATAGGGACGAGTGACACCCGAAACGGGTTATAGTTAGGCGATAATACAGTGTCATGTAAATATTTGTTCCATTCATAATATTTGTTCCTTGGAATTTTGTTACCCCAAATAGTATGTTCTTTGAGGTAAACTCATATGTAATATTTATTCCACAGTCATAATAAAAGTTACCATGACAAGGAATAAATATTACAGAAATAAGTTTTCAAAGAACACAAATTTATCACATAACAAAAGTTCCAAGAGACAAATATTAATATATTCATATAAAGGCACTGCCGAGTGGTAGATGGCCAACCCTTATGATTCTAACCATCTCTAACAACTAGACATATTCTATTTTAATAAAACAACCTTTATATGCTTATTTCTTCATGCAATATGGGTTTAATTTTTTATATCTTCATGTAGGCAATGTACGTAGGGACTATATAGGTGTATCCTGTTCTAATATATGCCAATTACAAGAACACAGTGTGTTTGCGTCCTGTGGTTTTAGGGACCACAAGCCTTTACAGTTTTACACACACCATCAGTTTGCTAAAGATTAAATTTATGTTATGCAATATTCTCTGATTTATTTGACTTGATTTGATTAACCAAAAGGTATGGGAGCTCGGTGGGCGGCAGACGTAATTTATAATGTCTGTTTCAAAACATTATTATTTACTCCCCGTCATAATAAAAGTTTTGGGTATTACACCAGCCAAAGTCAACAACTTAGACAAGTCTTATAAAGCCTTAATTTTTGGAGGTTGGATCGCTTTTATTACCTCATAGCACCAGTTAATTTTCAGACATAGTTTAAAACATTTACATGTTCCACCTTATGCTGTTGAAATTTGATAACTGCTTTGTTACAAACCAGGAATAAAAAGCTTACCTTATACTGGATTTTCCAATAATGAAAGATATAATTCCAGTTTCCATATTATTTTTTAATTTGTACAGTGTCACTAGTATTTGCTATTCAGTGGTCATTTCCCGGCAGGTTTTTAGGATGTTTAATGCAATTTGTATCAAACAGTATTAAATTATGATAATATATTCATGGGCATTGCCATTCTGGACACTGTGGATGACAAGGATGCTTTAACAATTGTTGGAAGCCCTTAGTCTGTGTTTGCAGTCTGGACAACGGGTTGGCCATATAAATTACTTCTTACTTCTTCTTACTTCATTTGATCATCCCCAGAATCTTTTGATGGAGCGTTGTTGTTGTGTTGTGGGTTATTGTTAGCATCAGTTCTTTAACCAGGCAGACACTAACTAAATCAGATTTTAATCAAAATTTTTTATATTGTAATGAACAATGATAATACTCCCTATATCCTATGTTGTAAACATTTGCATAATTTCTTTGATTATAACAAAAGTTTTGGATTCCTCTGATTAACATTGTAAAAAAAAAAGTATAACAACTTACCTTCACTGGGTTTTCCATTTTAATGAAATTGAATATTTATATTCCAGTGCCTCCATATATATTTAATGCCCCCCATATTTGTACACAATTACTTGTAAACATCAAGCATTTAGACGACTAGATTTACCTTTGTAATCAGGTAAACTCTATTTATTAAATCTACTCAATAGATGTTTAATAAAACCAGTGAGGTATGACACATGTATAATATTAACTCTATTTATTAAATCTACATCAATATGATGTTTAATAAAACCAGTGAGGTATGACACATGTATGATATTAAATGCATAATAGAATTTCCTTGGATCACTGGGGAAAATTTATTATAGACAAGGATAATCTATTATGTAATATTTTTTCCAAACTTCAACAACTGCTATAATATTATTTCCTAAGTGAACAAATATTATAAGGAACAAATATATGTTGACAACAGGAGTTATAAACTTGACCACAGATGATTGCTTTCCGTTCACTGCTCTACCTGTACATCACATAGCTGCAGTGACGTGTGACTTAACAAACACAACTACCCGCACTCTTGACATGTAGACACGATACGAAATTGAAATACTAACCTTGCTATTAACCTGTTGACACTTCAGAACGATGTCTAGATCTACATTTTAGTACTTAGAACATCAATCGCACTGTTCGGCCTAACCCGACAATCCTGACTAAGCATTTTGATGAATCTTCATTTACTTAAGACTAGCTAGCTGTCTAATGGGGCGTTCGGAACAGCTCGTATTTATGGTAAACACGAGTTCACGAGTGGTGAAAACTGTTCAAAACAAGGTTATCTCGTGTTTACCACTGGTGAACTGGGAGCTGAAAGGATCACTATGAGATGCTGGTGCGCATGCCCGGTGCGCATGCGCACTGACTAACAAAATGGTGACGACCATAAGGTTCTCCTAATAGCGCCACCAGTTTCATAATATATATTCATAACAACCGCCTGAAAGTCTACCAAATTAATTAAGACTGATAGATATATATATATTAAACCATTCATTTATGTACCATGTAGGCAATCTTTTTAAATTTTAACAGATGTATTTCCCACTTGTTAGGTTGTATCGAATAGCTACAACTCGTAGGAATGACTTGTCAACTCGAAAATATGAAGTCATGAGTTGTTCCGAATGCATCATTAATGCCGAATGTATGTGGTTATGTTCGGCCATCCACACAGTCCATGAATTGGACGTATGAGGTGAACTCCCTGTTGTAGAGGTCACCAAATTTCCTGTCATGCGTAAGATTCCCGGTTTATGTGTATTGCCGGTTTTAGCAATTGGTGATATAGTACATGTTGATTATATTCATGAACAGCCTTACTTGCTTCTAGCAGGAATATCTTTGGATATTGAATGTTGGATATGTAAAGCAAAAAAGCAATATTTCTTGTACAATGTATACCACAATATATGTGAATGACCAATATATAATGTACAAGGTCTAACGTTTAGAGCAATGCCTACAAGTTGAATATTTCAAGCTAGGGAAAATCATTTTCAATCAATCATCAACTTATAGGGTTATGTTCTTCAAGTTAAACATTACCATCTTGGAGCCTTTTATGGCTCATAGGCAGAATTATTAACATTTTAGATATATTGATCATGATGATTGGAGCAATATAACATACTGAATTTATTTTTATTTCCAGAGTATATTTTTACTAGAAATGGCTGATCATGATTACACATTTGATCCGTACTATGATTCTGAAGATGATGACCCAGGTGATCCAGTTGTCTATGTTAAGTCGGATGATAAAGAGAAACAAAAAGAAATACTACTTGCACAACTACCAGCCTATATGTTTGCTGGCAGTTGCACAAATAATTTGCCAATCAATACAACTTGCCGTAGTAAAATATCCAGCTTAGGTCGAGGTATTGGGAGAGGTTGTGGTCGTGTGCAAAAAACAAATGCAGTCTCGAATGAAGATGCAAAGCAAATACGAGGACCTAAATTTATACCACCGTCGGATACAGAAATGAAGAAAGCACCAACATCCCGTGGAAAGGAACCTCTTTGGGGAAGTACAACATCAGCTAAACGTGCTCCACCAGAGCTGTTGGAAGCACACCAACGAAAGCTTCAGCAAAGCTCATGTAATTCTGGTGCATTTGGTCAGACTATTTATAAAACAAATAATTGGACAGCTCAAAATACAGATGCAAGTCTGTATGAAAGTAAAAGTCATCCAGTTTCTACAGAGTATATGCATGATGAAATTATCTTAGATTCTCCTTCGGGAAGCCCTCCAACTTTAATGCAGGCAAGATTAAATTCAATTGCTGAACGAGCAAGAAAAGAACAAGAGGAGAAGGTTTTTCTAATTTTTGTTTTATGTTTAAACTAAATAGTTTTTGCTTTTTTAAGTGGTAGCCATTGTTGTTTAGTATTGATTGGTCTTTGATTGTTTATTAATCTGGGCAAATATTTTGAGCAGGATTTTCAACGAGAGAGTAGGATAGCAGAATTCATGTCGATGAATCCTTTGATAGATGCTGAGTGGTTTATAAGTTACGTAGCAGCTGGATGTACTTTAAAAGACAAAATACTTTACGAGGTTTTTGGAACTGACAGAGCAGAAATTCCACAAGGAAATTATCACGTAAGAATTTCAAAGTTTTCAAAGATGCTGTATTCATTGAAAGGTTATGCTCAGTGGCCAAACAAGTATTCTTTGATGCATGCAATATTATTTTTTTTCGTGCATTCTGAACATTTTTAATAATAAAACGCCGCAAAGAGAATGACTAGAGCAATTTCAAAACACGGACGTAAAAGCCCATTTATATGTATAGATCTGTGTATGTTATGATATATGTACTGATATGTTATGAAACTTCCAAAACATGTTTAGGCGAGCACTGCGTATGGCTGTTGAAGTGATAAAGCTCGCCTAATAGACATAACGAGAATTCAGTTAAATGTTTAATTAGATCATCTCTATAAGGAGACCACATATATGGATGTTACAATATGCATGTATGTATGTCATGAAACTTCCAATACACGTGTAGGCGAGAAATGTAAACGGAATGGATAACAGAATAAACAGAATAGGACATAGTTTTTTTAACTTACGAATGCATTGGGTTCCATTATTTACAAACTAACAGTATTTATATGTAATTAAGTCATTAGACTTATGACTCCAAGTCAGGTTAGGACTATATCACATAGTCTCTGGTGGGATTCTAACCCACAACCATGCAGCACCAAATCGTCTAACAGTGCCGCATGGTCATGGATTCGAATCCCACCAGAGACTATGTGATATAGTCCTAACCTGACTTGGAGTCATAGGTCTAATGACTTAATTACATACAAAATATACCCAAGTCCATTAAATCATAAATCATTTCATAACAGTATTTATATTTGTTTTAAGGAAAATGAAGCTTGGATGAGAGAGATCCAGGAAATATGGAACGCTCGAGGTACCAAGGCTGATTATCCACTACTGAAGTATGTTGAATTTCAAGCCATACTTGTTTACTAATTTAATAATTGAGCATTTACATTATGTTCATTTGACACAATATTTTTAAATTATTCAAAGTTCTTCTTTTGTAGGTATTTTTTCCAAGCTGAAAACCCCTACTTGACTACATTGTATTTAGTTGAACATGCGCATAGTAAGTCTATTTCTATTAAAAGTGATAAATTAAGTTTCCCCGACCTGAAGGGAGACTTAGCTTTGCGTCTGTCTATGTCCACGTCAGTAACAAGTTCATTGGAGGAAAACCTTTATACTGGATATATAGCTAATATAAATTGAATATGTTTAGAGTAAAACTTAATCTCTGATGTTAATTTTCATGATCTTTAGTCAAAATTCGAAAAAGTAATTAAACTTTAAATATTTTATTTATACTAATCTAAGTTTACTATATGTTTGATCAGGTAGTTACAAAGATTAATTAGATTTTGGTGCCTTTTGGCTCACTTTTGAGGAGATGGTTGTTTTTATGCTAAATTCTAGATGTGAGCAAAGTTGAGCAAATATTATGTAATTAATCAGAAGTGGAATCAAACTGCAGGTTTAATTGACCAGTATATGTCAAGATCTGATAAATTCTTTCTTGCAGTTTGGCCCATTTTTGAGGATGTTGCGTCTGTTTTTATGCCTTATTCATTATGATTCCATTGTGGAGTCCATGCGGATGCACGTCCACTTAAAATAATAAAATAACCTTTAAATTTGTTAATAACGTACAATTTTGTTGATAACTGTCCAAACCTCAGCCATATTATCAAAAGTGAAAAGACTCATTCGGGTGGACGCCATGTGGTTAGGAAATATCCAACTGCTGCTATTGGTTAATTTACAACATTGATTAACTCTAATTCTATTCAAACTCTATCTAAAAAAAACAACAACATTACTTTATTGCATAATTAATTTATATACAAATATGCATAATAGATACCAATGGAAATCTTAGTGGCCTTGTACTGAAAGAGTTCGTAAAGTGGATATCATTACATCGTGAGAAATACACTAACTGTCTGCATCAGACAGTAAAAGTAAAAGCATTCATTCTTGGCATGTGGTAAGCTTAAGTATTAATTTATCAAATACTCCCTATATGATAGATGCACACTAAGTATGTCTATGAGTTATGGAATGATTATAAAGTTGTTCCCAAAATGTAATGCCTACAAACAAGTAAATCTAAAATGTTCAATATAATTATGATGATATTAGAACATGCTTTGTTTTTTTCATTTATAAGACTTCAAATATTACCCCATAATTTTTTGATTAATAATTAACAATTTTCACATTGACTTCTATTTCCAGTGGGAAAAACATGCTAAATTTTGACACTACAGTGAAAGCATTTGAGTTATGCCACTCACAAAATGAATATTTGTTGCCATTGATTCAGCTCATGGTGGCGAGACAAGAGTTTAAGGAAGCCTCTATTTGTGCAGCAAAACTTAATTTGCAGCACATGTTTGACATCACGGATGTGGGTGATTGTTTTATTAAATGATTTTAATCTGTTATTCATGTCAAAGAAGATATAATTTTACTGTTGGAAGTTTTGTAAGTGCACGCATTTGACATTGCATGTCAGGGCATGTAAAGCTTTATTGCTTTCTCATTTGTTTGTAGATAGTTTTGCCTCTGATATTTCAAGACAAATGGGGTCTGGTTGAAAGCTATGTATTCCGAAATTATGAGCAACAAAAGGCTTTGCTTATTTTGCTGGATGGCTTTGTAGCTGATGAACAAAAACTTACCGAAACAATTCTGTAAGTGTGAAGTTGCCATTTCCCCTTGACAGAAATATTAGTTTTATTTAAATACTGTTTCCACAAATTGTAATGAACAATATTTTCTCTTTTGTTTTAGTGGTAGTACAGTGCCCAATATAAAGCGAGATAAATTGACCACAAAGGGTCTCACAAAAGCTGCTATTAGACTACTAAAATTATACAACGTTGAAACTGGTGAGTATTTTTGTCTTGTATAAGTACTTGTGTAAGTATTGTAATGATATACAGTAGCTACTGTTTATCTCGAAGTTGAAGAAAAGTGAAGAAAATACAAACTTGTTATTGGAGGGTTACTTAGGTCATTGGTAACAAACCCCTCCAAGTAAACAGTAACAGTGTCGATTTTGTCCACGAAGTTCCACAAGGAGACTTAGGAGAGGTTTCACTGTGATTAAACAATTTTTGGGAGTTCCGATGCAGTGATCTAATGGTCTACATTATGATGAAAACTTTATTGTATTATGCAGTCACATAAATATCAATGAAACATATACGGCAGAACTTAGAGACAGGTAATTAGTCATCTTGGATTTAGCCAAGTTATTGCTTGAAGTAGAAATAGTTATACAGAATTATTGAAGTCAGCTGTTAAATTTTGGTAAATATATTCCGTTGGATTCGTGGAGTAAAACCAGATGATGATATTACAAAATGTATGGGGTTGTGGAAGTGTCCTTAGAACTGAACTCTTGATGTCTCAGATAGTATGGACATGTCATACAATCCTCCTCTTGCATCAATTCTGTCATGGATATAGAGAGTACTAGTAGTCAGGGACAGGGCAGACCGTGGAAGACTTAGCTAGAATATGTTAAGTCAGACCTGAAGGACTGTAACCTTGATACAGACCGGCTAGATTGAGATGAGTGGAGTGCTGTTGTGAGACACAGCCACCTGCTGCCTAGCACAGTAACTGGGACACCCGCAGCAGTTGACAACTAAATCCATTCTACAATGTAGAACTACACATTTTCATTTTTCTATCAATCAATCAATTTTGTGAAAAATATGTAGTAGTGTGATATATGTATAATCGTTTCTTGCAATTTCAGAATTTTGTCCAAATATAATGAGAGAAAAGAGTAGAAAAGCTCTTCGATATCTACTTTATAAACGTTATCAAGAGGTGAGAATATTGTAACTAGTGCTCAATGCCTATTCAACATATACCTATTTTCATGATTTATTATCGTTAGAGAAAGATTTATTAAGTCTCCTCCATGCTGTAGGGAGATTTAGCTTTGCTTCTGTTGGCATGCACATATCCAAGTAATTGGATGAAAAACTATTGAAGCTAATGACAGCAAAGTTTATCATATGTTTCAATGGGGTGGACCAAAAATTTATTAGATGTTGGTGCATGTTGACCAACTTTTGAGAAGATTGTGGTTGTTTTTTATGCAAATTAGGCTAAATTGAAATTCTGGCTTGTGGCACACTTTTAGGCACAAGCACTATTTATTAATCATTACTGTTCATCGATGGGCATATTTCAAGACCTGATTAGATATTTTGTACTATGGTGTAGTTTTGATGAAGATATAGTGTTTATACCATAGTGTTATTTATTTATTTATTTATTTATTTTATTTTATTTTTTATTTTTTTTTGGGGGGCTTGTCAACAAAGTTGAACAAAAACCAATTAACTAATCATCAAGGAAGTTTGAATTATTCGTTGATTGATATATGTCATGTCAAGACCTGATGAGATTTTTGTGTACGTTAGTCTACTTTTGATAATGTTTTAATAAATTTTGTGCCAAGTTGAGCAAATACTATTCAAACCTACAACACTAGAAGTTTGTATTATGCAAGTCATGGCAAATTGAATTATGATGCAATTTTTTTGTCTAAACTAGTTGAGTTTGGTTTCAATATTTTCTACTTCATATCGGGGGAGAATTGTGTTTTTCGAACAGCTCTTCTCTATTTAAAATTATTATTCAGATTATTCATAAGTGCATTTAAAGAATTAAATACTGAATTTCATTAATATGTTGTTGACTTTGATAAAGATGTGCTTTATGTATATTTTCTAGAAAACAGTTGAACTAAACCAGTGGGATGATATGATCATGGTAAATCTTTAAATTTACATTCTGATAACTTCAGATGACAGCAATTATTACAAATAATATTCTTATAGAAAATTTCATAACTAGTAGCAATATCGTAAGATAACAATTTCTTATACAGGCTTTATTTTATTTAATATATCATCTCATATGAATACAGAAGTAAAACAAAAAATCTTATACTATAATAGCTGTATGCATATAACAAAATAGTTTTTGCTAATTTGCATCATGAATGTTCATTGTTATGTTTTTAATGCATAGCATGTCAGATTTTATATATTTTATATATATTTTTTGTATTTTCATTAGTATCATCTAGCTCATTCTGCAAGTATGCAGTTGTTTTAATGAACTATTTTTATTAACAAATACTGGGTAATATGCATGATATACAAGGGTGATCGTGTCCTACATTTAGAGTTGCATTGACGAGAGCGAAAGCATGCAACTGTACTGTGTGGATCATCTGGTGGACTACCTAGAGATGCATGAGGCAGCTCGCTGGGCTCTGTACTACAAATTACCAGAGGATGAGCTCCCTATGCAGGTGGTGGACATCATTCATAAAGATTATGACAGGTACCATGTATTCATTATATAATCATATTTTAATTATCAAGGGCAAATAGAACTTTGCATGCATACCTACCCAGACCAGAAGCTGGCCTTTATCCACTGCTAATTGAATTACTGATTGGTGTTTTGATTGTGAGGAAATGCTTTCATTTTTCTGATATTCAACTAACTGCAATAATTAGGCTAGCAGCTAGAGCTCACAATTTTCAAAAGGTGTACTTGGCAAAATGGAAAATTCCACTTGTACCATGGCTTTGCACAACCCTTCTGAGGTACCGCCAGGGTGGATATAGACTTTTAAGTGGTTCACTTTTTTTAGAGGAGCTTTTATGAAACAACTTCAGAATCGCTCATCGAAACCAATGTGAGCGTCTTTGGGTACCAACCATTGTACAAAAACTACTTTAGTTATATATTTATTGTTTACAAGTTATATACACCAACCACTTGGGTATATATACCAGCTGTGATAATTGTCCAAGCTCTTTTAGTTGTCTTTCGAGAGAAGTTCCTGCAGATTCGGTCATTTTGTCAAAAATGTCACTGGTTTGAAGAAAAAAATTGCCTATACTTTTTTTTCCAGTATGCATAGTATACCTTTTCAATTTCTATAGCCCTTCTGAGTTCTAGCTGCTGGCCTAAATGTTAGCATATTCTTATAATTCAGCATTGTTCCTGTTGGAGAGCTTGATCGGTCGGAAGTGTCAGAAGTCTTTGTTGATTATTATCATGAGCTCACATTGCATGAGGATGATATTGAGGTGGTGTCTACTAGAGAAGCATTCTATGCTTGCCTTCGCCACATCTGTGAATCAAGGACTGGCGTGGTTGGAATGGATGGAGAATGGAGGCCTACATTCGGAGCAGCACTTGCTTCCAGGTGAAACTTTCTTTTCAAGCACATCATATTATTATATTAATACGGAGAGCGGGAGGTGTGGGCGTGTCGCGCATGGTTGTTTTTTTATTCTGAGGCAAATCCATGCCTTTAGGCCTGTTGGTGGCCCGCCAAAAGCTTATTTTGAACTTCTACAGTATTTTGGAAGGTGCCAATGCAGATATAAAGTGCGTATATCATTTTATTTTTGAGGAGATAGCTTTTAAAATTTGGTGTTTTTAAGGGTAAAATGGTGCGCCATTCCGCGACATTGTCGGAAGAGCCCTAGGCAATCAGCAATACGTCATACCCCCCTCTCAGCAGTAATTGCTTGTGTAGCCTCTATCAAGAGCCGCCTGCTGACTCCGTTCGCTTCACTCAGTTCACCGTAGCAAGAGAATGTGATAGAAACTACGGGTTAGCGTCTCCCGGCTATCTTGGATTTCTAAATAACAGAATAGTGGACATGCTGCATATTTTCCGATTTTTCTGCTTATAAGATAGAATAAATCATTTCAAAATTAATGCCGATGTGACCATGAATAGTTGGAGAAGCAAGGATGAAGGTTTGGACGATGCACATTTAGTTAGATGGCGTGTGCGATTGCCTGTTGAGGAAGCTATTCCATCTGACCATCATACACCGAAATTTTGTACAACAAGATCTGTCAGATGTAGATCTAAATCTCACACAGACTGCAATTCACACTATAAAAGCAAGAAGACAAACCCAGGACCAAACATCTGAACTATACAGGAGTTTCTTTAGAGACTCAACGAAAAGTGTGGCAAATGTCTTGCTATTTACGGCATCATGTTCTTTTCTGTCTATCCAGTTACAGTGGAAAAATTGCACTCAATGACGTCACCGGCTTGGCGTCATTTCCAACAAATTTTTGTACAGTTGTAAATTTTTGAATATATCAAATGAACTCACACAGACTGCAATTCAGACAACAAATGTCAACAACAGCAAGGATACAATTCCAGGATCAAATATTCGAGCTACGCGGGAGCTCCTTCAGAGAGACTACTACGAAAAACTAGATCAAAAGTTTTCAAAGAACACTGCGTCGCTAGAATGACGTTGACTTATGGGCAATTTAATTAAGATATATACTGAAATAATGTATACGTTTCAATCAAGAAATTTATGAATTTGAGGAGAAAACATAAGAATGAATCAGAATCGATATGTGCTTCTGTGGCCGAATGGATAGGGAGTTGGACTTGTGACCAGAAGGTCGTGGGTTCGATTCCTGGTCGGGTCTGATGGTAGGTGTTGAGCAAACTTACCTCTAATAGGTTGCACACTGCTCCGTGGTACCTACACGTTAAATAGGTACAGGTCGGTGATAAGCGTGCACAAACAGCAGCAATGCCGTATGCAGCCAGTATGGTATGCTCCCCGGGGAGTTGAGAAAGATATATATGAGAATGTGCCGATGACCTGGTGTAAATTGTAAAGTCGTGAGATCAAAACTATAAACCAGACATTTACATTTACATTTATATATCCAGCAAAAAGATATTTGTGTCGCCTCATACCTCATAGTCGTGTAAAATTTGAACGAAATCGGTGCAACGATTAAAGCTCTAGCTTGTCCGGAGACATACATAGTTAGTTAGTTAGTTAGTTTAGTTAGTTTGTTCGTTTGTTAGTTAGTTAGTTAGCTAGTAACAAACGAACAAAACACAATGCTTGCTTCAGCAGCTGAGCTGAAGCGACGCAACGAGGATATCTCTGCTGTCATTTCCAGTAGATCTAATACGACGTCAAAGAGCATTACCAAGAGACCTAACGCCGTATGTTTCCTATAGTGGACATAAAAGTACTGAACAGGTGCTTGCAGGTGCTCGCTTGGGGATGGTTTACATCTGAAATGACTACAGTATATTTTAGGTTTACTACGGCGGACTCACAACGCCACGCAAATATATGTTTATTATTTCACTTATTAGTTGTTGAATTAATACAATTTTTTGATGGAAATAATCTGTAATAATATGCAATTCCATCCATATATATAAGTCTATGTAATTGTTTCAACTAAATAGTTTATTTTGAGCTTGTATCCTGTGGATTGGAAATTTTGACAGGTGAATTTCGGGGACAGTGTCAGTGCCGTGTCGATGTTTGCAG
Organism: Streblospio benedicti; assembly: GCA_019095985.1. Taxonomy (NCBI): domain Eukaryota; kingdom Metazoa; phylum Annelida; class Polychaeta; order Spionida; family Spionidae; genus Streblospio; species Streblospio benedicti. The sequence goes on from CM032660.1 coordinate 12,740,370, forward strand.
GTTATTACAACAATTACTATTTAATATTTTGGTCCCATGTGTTGAAAATAAGAAACTACATACATTTCTTGTCAGAATGCCTTACTTTTATAGGAATTGATGCAATAATTAATGCACAGCTTTCAAAAGGGCATCTCTTATCGTGGGTCCGTTTTACTACGGGAATGTCTACATTAGACTAGCACAGAAAACTAGCAAATATAACGTTCCAACGAAAATATATCCTTTAGAAGTAGTTGAGAATGATAAAGAACTAATATGCGATTGATTTGACACCAAGATATATAAACAATAGTAAGTTTGTCAAATATAAGTTGAAAGTTGGAAGATATGTGAAATGTTGACACTTGCTGTTTGATCAAAGAGCATTACCACTATCAGTGGCAATTGACCTAAAACACCACCACACGGTTGTCGCATTAATATATCATCTTGATGGAAACAATCTTCAGTAATATGCAATTCCATTCATATATATAAGTCTATTTAATTGTTTTAACTGAATAGTTTATTTTGAGAATCAATCACGTGTATCGCCATATATTTGACAGTCGCCGTGCGGCGAGAATACCCATGACTAAGCGTAAACAACATGGTTTGTAAATGTTCTGTGAAGTTTTTTTCGGGTATGTCAGCGCCCAGAAATGGTCTATATGTTGTAGATCATAGTATAATGAATAACTTTTCATTCATAGATATCTATATTTCTAACCATAAAATGCAAATATATCACATCAAAATCGCCCAATTTCCTATTCATTTGTACAAGAGAGCTCTTGTTGACCATCCCCAACAACGCACCTCGCGCACCTGCCGGGAACGCAGATATGGACGTGTTGCGTATCTTGTTAAACTATCTCTGACGACGTCCCGTTCCTTCTGTCTATCCTATGGTCATGGTGGAAAAAACCCAGACCTCATGCACAGCCATTATTGCGAATTTTTTAAATCGCTTCTAAAAATTCAAACAAGATGGATTTTTTTAACATTTTCATTTCCAATTCAGGATAGACAGAAAGTCGGATGACATCCGAGATGTTATTCCGACCCCACTGTTACAACCTCTATTATGATAATAAATAAATAAGTTATATACTGTATAATTATGTTGGCGTGTCAATTCAAAACATTGTTATCTGTGGATAGTATGGTCAAACGTCCAAATGAAAATACAAAATGTATTATCCTTTTGTTGACATTGTCGTTTGCTTGAAATTAAAACTGCAACCATGAATACCTTTCTCTTTCATTGGGAAACCGAAAAAACATTAATCATGGACTGTGTTTAAAACCACTGGAATAATTTGACATTTTCATAGACAAAATAGCCAGCTCCTAAAATAATCAGGGGGGGGCGGGGCAGTCAAATTTCAGTGCATTATGTTTCACGCAAAAAATTCGAGCAAAATGGATTTTTTCTTTTTTTTTACATTTTCATTTCCATCACACAAAAAAATAGTCTCCGTAGGAGACGGGCCAGCTAGTGCTTATAATAAAGCTACATGCACATCAGGTGAATTCATGTACACTTTCTGGTATACTTACATTAAAGAGCATAGATACATGTATTATATTTGAAAAAAGATAATTTTGTACTAAAGAATATGCTTAACCGTTTGTTGATATATAGATTGATCGGTTTGTCATTTGTGTAGGATGGCATTGTTACAGCTAGCAGTGTCCGACAGGGTTTTCCTGTTGGATATGATCACACTTGCTGAGGTAAATGAAGAAGACGACTGGGCTGTCTTTGCTGCACAGATATTTGCTAATGATGAGCTGATTAAATTAGGTGAGCTCAATATTTTGTAATTCACCTAGTGTTTACATTAATGAGGAATCTTCTATTCTAAACTTCCTAAAATATATTACTTTTATACGTCTTGTTTTTAGGTTATGGCTTTGACAGTGACTTACAAATGCTGATCAAGACATTCCCATGTATGAAAGATGGTCTGAAAGCGATGGAGAAGATGGTGGATATCCAAATGCTGTTTTCTCAGGTAACAAATATTGCTGACCGTTTCAGTAAATAACTCAAATTACTTACTATTTTGGATGAGATTTTAATTTGTATTGGTTGTTAGGTGAAGAAACAGGCGCCTGAAGCGTTTGACTCGGACCAATCGGCAGCATCCAGCCAGAGCTCACTATCTGACAGTCCAAAAAAGGTAATAATGCTGCATTATCCCATATATGTGTAGTTCTTCTTTTATCATCTAGTAATGAAGAATAGTTTACAGCTGCAAAGAAGTGACCATCTTCATATCCATCTGCTCTAACCTATTTCTCTCTATGAAAATCCTATGACTTGTGGTAGGTATATGGTTTATTGCTGCCCTTGATCTTTCTCCCCATACATATCTGTCCTCTGTCATCTGAATATTAATATTCCAACTGTAAGAGAAAATATTTTGCTTTTGAAATATCAGCAATTATTCAATTAATGTATGTCTTTTATGGTTGGTTTAGTTATATATCAAGATTGTGTTTCAGACTGGTTGTTGTACATGTGCCATCAATTGCTTATTGTTTTGTAGGTGGTCAAGACAGAAGAGCGGGGATTGAGTGATGTGGTACGTTTGTGTCTGGGACGTCCACTAGACAAGAGAGAACAAATGAGCAATTGGGAAAAAAGACCTCTACGAAGAGAACAAATCATTTATGCTGGTAAACATAAGAATCCAGTTTGAAACTTTTTAAGTGTTTGTATCATATTAAATTTCTAAATGTGGAGATGGTTTTAAGGGCTTAATAGCCAAACATTGTGCGCAAGTAGTAATCATTAGCCAAGATTAGTAACCATGGAATGTATTTGTTTATGAAAAGGTACAAAACATGCTGATGTCTCTTGATTTGCAGCCCTTGACGCCTACTGTCTACTTGAAATCTACGAAGTGCTCCAAAATCGCGTGGAGAATCTACAGCTGGACATTGACCTGGCACCCAGACTGGGTGTCACCGTGAAACCCAAGCTGTCCAAGATGGACAAGAAAAAGTTACGAGTCTCAGACCCTAAGAAACTTCCTGAACATGTATTTAAAAACAATACAGTAAGTAAAATTCCATCACTATTAGGATAGATTTTACAATACATAGGAAAATATCATGCTCATTGGCTATTACGGTCTCCCAGTTAAGGCCTCAATGGTTACTCTTCAGCAGGACTAGTATTTTGTAAGGAGGTACTTGTCCTCCAGAAAAGTTACTCGTCTTGACAAATTACCAAATGTGTTATGGCTCAGCAGGTACTCCTACATTGTATGGAGGATGAGTGAATTGAATTCGGCACTAGCATTCCAAAATTTATACTAATCTGGACGAACGAATTTGACTAAATGGGAGACTGGCTATTATCGCTATTTCTATCTTCGATATTTCAATGTTGATACAAGAGTTTGATCTCCAGACTCCCCGACATTAGAACAATGGCATATCAGTTCTATAGCTTGACTTCATTTAAGTTTGATCAAAAGACTTATCATCAACAAATAAGGTTACTGGCAACATGGAAGTAGTCAACTGGGGAAAATACAGTGGCAAATGGGAACATTTAAGAGACATTCCTTTCCCAAAATTAGGCGAGAAGATCACAGTGGACATGCCCATTGGACTTGATTATGCTGACCTCCATTTTTCTTTGAAGGATGTTCGAGGAAGTCCAGGTGAACCTATTGCACGCTTAACTCCATTAGGCTGGACCTGCATAAATGTACCATCAAGAACAGACCCACCCATTGCTACTAACTTTGTTAGAACGTATTTTATTCGTAGTCACCCTGAAAGTGAGAATGTAGCAAGAATTCTTAGAAAATTTTGGGAAGTGGAAAATATTAAGAAGGAAGCAGACATATGCGTGAAGCATGAAGACAAAGTAGCTGTGCAAAAAGTTGAAAAGTCCTTAATTTATAGAGATGGTCACTATGAAGTTGCAATACCATGGAAAGAGCCAAAGAAGATGTTGCCTAATAATTACACTATGGCATTAAACAGTCTGCAAAGCATTGAAAAGAAATTGAAAAGATGTCCTGATGTTGCTACAGCCTATGAAGAGGTTATTCAACAGTACGTCCAGAAAGGTTATATCACCAAAGTGCCAGAAAGTGATGTCCACAATTCTCGAAGGTGGTACTTGCCACACTTTGCTGTGCTTAAACCGGAAAAGACAACTACAAAGACGCGTATTGTATTTGATGCATCAGCGAAATTTAGAGACATTTCCTTGAATGATTCAATTTACCAAGGCCCGAAGCTTCAGAAAGATCTATTCTAAGTGCTGTTGCGTTTCCGCAGATTCCCTGTTGCAGTGGTATGTGACATAACTGAAATGTATCTAAGGATTGGATTAGCTGAAAGTGATAGATGCTTCCACAGTTTCCTTTGGCGCAGCCTAGAGCAAAATAGGGAACCGGATGTATATGAGTTCAACCGTGTGGTGTTTGGAGTTAATAGTTCTCCATTTGAGGCACAATATGTCAGTCAGTATCATGCAACTGTACACACAAACCAATATCCAATAGCAGCAGAAACCGTATTGAGTGCTATGTACATGGATGACAGCATGGACTCAGTGATGAGTGTGGAGGCAGGCATTGAGCTACATAAACAATTGTCAAAGTTGTGGAGTTCTGCTGGAATGCACGCCAGGAAGTGGCTATCCAATTCCACAGAAGTGATGGAGCACATTCCTATCAAGGACAGAGCATCACAAGTAGAATTAGATAAAGAAAGTCTACCCTCTATGAAAACACTGGGAGTATTATGGATTGCTAAAAATGACATGTTCCAGTTTCAAGTGAACTGCCCTGAGAGTCTTGCGCTCACAAAGAGAAGCTTCCTCAGCAGCATTGCTAAGTTATTTGATCCAATGGGTTTCTTGTCCCCATTCACGATTCGTGGAAAGATAATGATGCAGGAGGTGTGGCTATCTGGTACTGAATGGGATGACCCCCTTTCACAAGAATTGCTCTTGAAAGCGAAGTCCTGGTTCAATGAACTGCCTACATTGAGAACAATTGAAGTACCAAGGTGTCTTCAAAATGAGCGACAAACTGATATTGTTTCCATGCAACTCCACACCTTTGTAGATTCTTCCCAAGATGCCTATGGTGCTTGTGTGTACAGCAGATGTTGCTACATGGATGGGCGTGTGTCCGTGAGATTAGTGGCAGCAAAGACGAGAGTATCTCCATTAGCAACTATGAGTATACCCCGATTAGAATTGATGGGTGCTGTTTTAGGACTTAATTTGACCGAGACTATTGCAGAGACCCTCGAGATCAAACTAACTGATGTTGGATTCTGGTGTGATAGCATGAACGTGTTATGGTGGGTACGTGGTAGAGGGCGTCAATTCAAACCTTTCGTTGCCAATCGTATTGGAGAAATTCAACGACATACAGATCCTGAACAATGGCAATATGTGTCAACAAATGTGAACCCAGCGGACCATCTATCCAGAGGGATGACTGCTGCAAAGCTAATAGAAGAAACATCATGGTGGAAAGGACCTGCATTTTTGTATGAACCAGAGACATGTTGGCCATTGAAAGACATTGATAAAAGAGATGATGACTGTATAGAGATGAAAAGGCGTGACAGAGTTATGATTACAGTATCACATGCGTATGAAGGAGGGTTTGATGACACCATTGATCCCACAAGATATTCAGATTGGCATAGACTAGTCCGAGTTCATGGATAGGTTCAGCGTTTTGTGGATAACTGCCAGAATGAGAAATGGTCAAGAACTTCTGGTGAGCTGTCTGTAGTGGAGATTAAGGAGGCTGAAATAGCTCTCATTCGCCAAATGCAGAGCAGAGCATACAGACAATAGTATAAATTACTCAAAGAAGGGAAAGAGTTACCAAATAACAGTAAACTTTTGTGCCTGAACCCAAAACTGGATGTAGATGGTGTAATGAGATGCCAGGGACGGCTCGTGCAGATAGAGTCTACACCTTTTGACGTCCAGTACCCCATCATTTTGCCCCATAAAGAATGGATAACAAAATTGATAGTGAAGCATCACCATGAAAAGGTAAAGCATGCTGGCACCAATCAGACCCTGTCCAGTCTTTCTGCACACTATTGGATCGTATCAGCACGAGAAGAGATTAGAGAATGGGAAAACGAATGTGCAGAGGGTCGCAAGAGGAAGGCAAAGCCTGGCAGTCAAATAATGGCCCCTTTGCCGCGAACTCGGCTACAAGAACCACTACGTGCATTCGTGAACTCATCTGTGGATTTTGGAGGACCATTTATAACAGTCCAGGGTCGAGGCAAGAGGAGAGAAAAGCGATATCTCTGCTTATTCACATGTATGTCTACAAGAGCAGTACACCTTGAGATGGCGTATGGTTTAGATACAGACTCTTTTCTAAACGCTTTCTACAGAATGGCAAATAGAAGGGGATTACCACAGGATATCACATCAGATAATGGAACAAACTTTGTTGGAGCAGACAAGGAGCTGAAGGATCTCGTATCTCTGCTAGATGTCGAAAAAATCAACAAATCGTGTGCAAATAAAGGTGTGAAGTGGCACTTTAATCCCCCTTTAGCTCCACATTTCGGAGGAGTTCACGAAGTAATGATAAAAGCAGCTAAAAGAGCCATCTATGCAATCTTGAAAAACAGTGAAGTGAATGATGAGGAGCTTATGACTGCCTTTACTGGGGCGGAAGCACTCTTAAATTCAAGACCCCTTACCTATCAGTCTGCTAATCCATCAGATGACACCCCACTGACTCCAAACCATTTCATTATTGGACAGGCAGGTGGAGAATTTGCACCCCAATGTGTTGATGAGACTGCATTTAGTCCGAGGAAACGATGGCGTAGGATTCAAGAGCTAGTGAGACACTTTTGGAAGAGATGGATGCAAGAATGGCTACCTAGTTTAAGTCCAAGGAAGAAGTGGACTAAATGTAAACGTGATCTTAGAATCGGCGATGTAGTGCTGATTGTGTCAACTGATACACCACGTGGACAGTGGCCTCTTGGAAGGATCACAAACACGCATCCAGGAAGTGATGGTCATGTTCGGGTGGTCGATGTTCTCGTGGGAGACAAAGAAATGAGACGCCCCATTACAAAGGTCTGTCCACTGGAGTTTGGCTGTGATGGTGAAGAACAATGGTAGACTTTACAAGTTAATGTGGATATCTGTAGATCTAATTGTATGATACTTCGTATCATGGTGGGGGAGAATGTTGATGAGCTTATCTGTGTTTGTGTGGGAAACTGGGGCCATTGTGTTATATTTTTACTGAGCTTATTTGTGTTTGTGTGGGAAATTGGGGCCATTGTGCTATATATTTACTTTTTTGTAATAAATTTGTTATGTTCATATTATATACATTATGTTAATATTAAATATATGTAGGCTGGGTTTCTCCTGTGGATTATGAGGATGTAGTGTCTTTGATTGCATTATTATTGTATATACCTTATCTTTGAAACATTCAAGCAAGCAAGATTCTAAATTTGGTTACTTTTATAGTCAAGTGATTTTGTTGACTCATGTTAGAAGAAAATAAAAATAGAAGTCTTTAAAGTTTAAATATCGGTTTATTCAAATAAGAGGTTTGTCAGAACTCAGAAGTGAGCTCAAAGAAAATCAGTGTTGTTATCTAAACTAGAAATGCAGGTCAAAGCTTAGTGGTAAGAGCCGAAGCTTCTAATTATTTCTTGTCCATGGACTCTTATCATGTGTGGATACATACCTATGTGGACGATGTTAAATGTGTTGACATTTGAACAGCGTGCGCGAAGCTTAACTTAATGTAAATGGTTATTATTGAGGTCATATCCACACTAAAAATTCTAGCAATGACTTCTTCCTACTCCGTATTGTTATGATGAATTACATAGCTTACAAACTTAATTTACTTAACATTTTATCCGGCTGAAGTTTGTCATTACTGATAGAATTTCAAACACTAGATGCAGGAATACTGTATAAGCCAAATTAACAGCAAAGTTTTAGCCAGGGAAATTGGGAAACCTGTTTTGAATGACCAATGATCGTTTTGACATTTCTATTGAAAAGTCACTAAGACAAGTTTGTACCTATCTGAAAAAACAAACAAAAAAACTAGGGATATTTTGATAGCTGTGTGTGCTGCAAGAGAATATCCAGTATCTAACACCAGCTGTCTAACGGCAATTTGTATTTACTATAATTGTCTTAATATTTTCGGACATTTTCAATGTCCATCGTCTGAGACTTTTCTGTCACCAGGTGGCAGCACGTGACAGAAGTGGAAGTCGGTCAGTGTTCGTTGTTGGGGGGTGGTCGAGGGCGCGCGCGGTGGTTTGGGGCTGCCCTAGGTCTCAGAAGGTTGTCGTAGGCGTGAGATAACTGGTATGCTCCTTCATCTCTGTTCATGTTCTCCTCAGTCTTTCGGATTGTTATCGACTCTAAGATTTTTTTGCCACCTGGTGACAGAAAAGTCTCATTAAGACGATGGACATTGAAAATGTCCGAAAATATTAAGACAATTATAGTAAGTTTATATGGATTTAGCACAAAATTAGTGATACTTGTTGATATGAAAAAGAAATCCAATGAATCTCTTTACAAAAGCCAATTTGTATTATTTTCAATGATTTTTATACCAGCCTTATTTTGTTTTGTTTTACTTTAGGAGGCACCAAATCCTCCTTCTAGAAGTGGACCACCAATTCGGCCAGGTGATTTGAGTGTGGTTTGTGACAATATGTTGCAAGGTCTCGGGAGGCAGCTGCGATGTTGTGGTGTAGATGTGGTGATTCTGTCTGATGGTCAGGACCATGATGATTGTGCTAAGGTGAGTGAGGCACGAGAAGGGCATGTTATTGGTGAATCATCAATATCATGTTACCATCTTACTGTTATCAGGAATAACTGACATTTATTCCTGCTGTTATGTTAACATCTAATCTGTGTGATTGAAATAAAACTTTTACCATCTTAAATTGTCTTCAAGATTTTATATATAAAGACTATTTGATCAACTCCACAAGCTGCATTTTTGTCTTACAGATTGCTAGAAAAGAAAACCGTGTGATTCTTACCTCTGGTCTACCTTACATTACAGTAAGATTATTTCTCATGATTATTATTGTCTGGTCATGAGAAAAACCGCTGCTCCTCAACTTATAAATTTAACAAAGATAATTTGTTTAAGTTGAAAAAGATTGACATGTCATTGTGAGAAACATTTGTACCTTTTGTATAAGTATTCAAATACTTCTATTCTTTTTATTTTTAAGTTAAGATCCCAAGTACCGAATGGATGCTGTTATAATGTGCCTCATGGTAAAGCCAAGGATCAGTGTGCTCATGTGCTCAAATATTTAAATGTAGTTGTCAATGAGGATGACATATTTTCAAGGTGCCAGGTATGTGGTGGTTCTTTCATATTAGTCTTTCTTACTTGAAAGCATGAATTTACAACAGGTAGAATTTTCTCTTAAATTAATGTGATCTATTCAAGTATAAAGACCCCTAGGGCTAACATCAAACATGAGCTTATGGTTCAAATTGAATTTCATTTTTTCCCAACAAATTTGACTATTTTTGCACAATAATTTCACCAAAAATAACTGTCTGGTGTATAGCTCTATGTAAGCACAGTACTGACTGCGTTTGAAGAGCAAAAAAACAACAAAATTAGAAAAATCTGCATATTACAACGTAATAACTCAAAACATTTCATAATAAAGTAACGGCCATCATGGTTTTCTGGGAACTGCTCAATAACCGAGACTACGACACTTGCAATTAACACCACAATTAACACCACATAACGTAGAGGTTTTTTTTATTCCTGGATATATGGTAAATATTGAACATCCTTGAATAATTTTTTATGTTGAACTTCTTGGAGAATGTTTAGATATTATAGTGATTGTGAGTGTGATTTTTTTAATGTAACCATTAGAACTTCTTGCAGGCATGTAATGGTAATAAATATCTGTATATACATCCTGATGAAATGCGAGAAGCATGGCTGCGGGTGAACCAAGCTCAACCAAAGGTGGCAAGCTCTCTATCTCAAATTGCCAAAGGATTACTACAGGGTAAAGATGAATGTTTTTTATAACATTTATTTAACCTTTTTACACTTGATATGAATCTACATAACTCTAATGAATGTTTTTTGTTTATCATTTGGGCATGTTAACAGTACAGGCACGATTATCCGGATACGTTACACTATAAAATGATAATTGGGTAGGCCAAACAGAATTGATAGTTTGGTTCATGTTGGCTGAGATTGAGTAATTCAAGGGTAGGGGGGAATAATATTTTATTTTATCATTATATTTTATGATGAAACCAGGCAGGGTAGGTAGGAAAATGTTAAAAATTTATGCAAAAATTTTTATAGTCGGGAGGTGTTCCTGTAAAATTTTATGGGCCTTAAAGGAAGGGTAGGGCGAAATTTTATCCGGAAAATTTTACAGAAGATCATATGTATTTTTAAAAGAAAAGTTGTCTGTAACCAATTAAATGTTTAAATTTCAAGTGGTGTTGGTCAATGCATGATTTTCCGCCAACAGTCGCCAACTGTATATGAAACTAGATAAAGATTTGGTGAAAACTTGATGAAGACTTGATAACGACCAAAAAATAATGGTTTTCACCTGTTTGCGTTGTTATAGTTACGACCTGATAGCGACATGGAAGCGACGGAAAAGTCTAGAATCGCCATGCTTGGCGACAGGTGCGCGCGACTATAAAAGCCGGAACGGAGACTATAAGGCAATAGTTTGTAACTGTTTCGTTTTGCTTTTCATCGAGGATCAGTAAAACATTTCTTGATTTTTTTTTTAGTTTTGAGGCGGAATCGTAAGATATAACCATTTTTTTTATGACAAAAATATGCTGGGGGGACTTAATTTTATAAAATATTAAGGGTCGGGGGTGTTTTAAGAGGGGCGGGCGCCAACAGGAACCAAATTATTAATTCTGTTTGGCCTAAACAAGATGTTCAGATAAGGGAATTTTGAAGACCATGCTGTTGTGAGCAATAATAAAAGCATTGTATGTTTGTTAGTGAAGTTTTCCATCTATAAGGGACAAATGAAACTGCAGTTAGTGTCAAAATAATGTCCATTGTACATCCAAAACATTGCCACATTAATTTACAAGTGTTGAACCTAAGTAAGAATGTTTTCCAACTTTTTATACAAATCCTAGCATATGATTTCATTCGTGTTGTTAACACAGTTTTAGCTTAACTATGTAGTGTCTTATTATCTGTCGGGACCTCTGAGGTTGTGGGGCATCGTTTAACTGAAATAATCAATAGAAAATTTAGTATGGAGTATAGTGCCAGTCTGAACTACGGCGCCTAACAGAGCAAGTGGAAACAATTTATAATGTTACTAGAGACAAGTTTAAGTCTGCTGAAAAATATAAGAGAGGGAGTCCAGATAATTGGGATTTTCAGACATTCGAAAATGGGATAATCGTACCTGTACTGTGCTTAGTTATAGAATGTTAAATGTTGCGTTCGTTATAAAGTTATTCAACTGTCTGCATATGGCTGTTATCAATTCTTACAGGTACATCCTCTAGAGGTGATCAACAACAAGAAAAATTTTCCAAACTACACAGAGAATGGACTCGTGACACATCACAATCAGGATCGGGAGACTTGGAATTTGATCACATTGACATGGACACCTTGTGTGTGGGGAGTGGGGTTCGTATTCAAGTGGACAAGATTCCGGAGGCTATGCTCTGTCGGGATGTGTTTTATGTGTGTGCTGGCTGTGGAAAGGTGTTCTGGGAAGGCTCACACTTTGCCAAGGTTTGTGAGCAATTCAGACATGTGATAGTTGATGATATGAAAGAAGCAAAAAGCTAGCGTGGATTGACATCAAAGTTCAAATTGAAAATAGATTTGCTATACTCAGTATTCATATTGTTTTGTTTTAATTTTTTTAGTCATTAGGTCATTTATAAAGAACTATAATTTTATATAATTTAGTAAGATCAATGTTGATGGTTAAAATTATTAATTTATATAGAAAATGTGAAGCACTATTTTACCTTGATCTCTTTATTTAACTATATTGTACAAAATATTATATTGGTATATATTTTAAATATTTCTTTTGACTTATTCAATTTTACGAATATAGTTAAATTGAAATATTGAAGTAACCACATCTTTAATCATAGACATAACTAGAAATACGCATAATACGAAATAGTACATTGTGGACAATTAATTTTTTTGCAAAGAAGTACCGGTAAAAAAATATGGATTTGAAAATTGTTAAATTTTTTTGTTTCTTGTATTTGAAATATCTATACTGTAAACAAAAATCACAAACAGCCAGAACATTGATTTTTTTTAGCTGGTAGTTTCACATTCAGCTATATGCTAGGAATACTTGGAGGGAATAAAGATTTGCTGGAAAGAGATGGGGTGAATGGATTGATTGTTGACAATAATCTGTAATAACTTAGATAACAATAATACTCATGCACGCTCAATGCAACAGGCTATGTGAAAAGATTTAACCAAAAAATAAAGTTCTTCACTATCTGCTTGTTATCACTTGACCGAACATTGAATATGTTGAAAATGCACATCTGTGAGAAAATACATTGTGCATATAATTCATGCAAGCCAAAACCATATTTCTTATACTGATCAGAAAATATAGTACATTTATTTTCATTACACACAGTACATGTACAATGTGAAAATGAAATTACCATATGTAACCATCCAACAGCCAATTTTGACATGTAAAGCCCAAAGCCCCAAATTTAATAGAAATACATGTAAAAACCCACTTTAGATTCACATATTTCCAGCCTAAAATCCCGTAGGCTTTTAGAAGGTCGTATACTGTAAAATGAACTTTACAAGGCACCAAGCCCAACAGACTAGATAAAAAAATGCTCAGAGAACACAGCATTGCTGGAATGTTAGTCTCATGGGTAATAAAGATGTTCACAAAAATGTTATCGTTATGGAAATCTTGATAATTAAAAGTACACAATAATTCCAATATACGTAATCAACCACTTATAATCTGTGTGCCTGTCTAATCATATTGGCTCCATCATGCTACATAGCAGCAAACTGTACCAAGTAGACTTGTTGGTGCATTGAAAAATCTTTTTTTTTTTCATGCTGGCTAAAGTGCATGGAATACCAGAAAAAATGTTATAGCCTTGTGGAAAACACACTTTAATTGGCAAAGTGCCCAAACTCGAATCACTTCAGTGTCGCCTCATACCTCATAGTTGTGTAAAGTTCGAACAAAATTTAGTTCATTCTTAAAAGCTCTAGCTTGTCCCCATACATACATACGTACGCATGTTTAATTTTCAATGCCAAAATTAAGTGAGAAAGTTAACAGAAGCAATTATTGTCACGATAAAAAAAAAAGTTATTGCTACAAACATGTGTGCATAGATCTAAGATGGACAAATTTTTCTCCCAATCAAATGAAATTCATACACATGTATCCCCAAATACTTAAATACAGACAACAATTCCATGGAGCTTTTATTTAGAGCTGACCTTTTATACAACTTTTACTTGTTATATAACTTGGATACACAAATGATAATGTACATTGCACAATAATGTACAACTGGAAAGTGAAGCAAGTAATTGTCATATCACAATTCAACTATAAAAATAAAAACAAAACTGTTACTAAGAACCTACTTAATACTACAATCAGCTTGTAATTTAATACTACTTCAATGAGTAGGACCAGTAATTATGCTATTGCAAACATTTATACGCAGATTCGCCCAAGTTATTGGCACCACCAAAGAACATTTAATATCATTCACCAAATAAATATTTATTTACTCTGAGATAGTCCAAGCCCCATTAAAACATAAACCGTGCGTGCTATCTTTGAAATTCTCAAGAAAACTCTCACTTCCGTTTCCTGTCTGTGGGGGTCTAGCAGTGACAACAAACGTACGTGTGCCGTATTGAACATAAACAAGAAAAACACACGTGTGCCTGTATTGACGTAAACAAGATAACGTCTGGAACGTGTAGCGTATTTCTTAACAAAGGGAAGACAGCGTTTGGCGTACAGCGTTTCACGTGATTGTTTGGCAAGGCAGGGCATCTGCTGTATTGAGGTCGGCTATTTCAAAGCACCAGGAAACTTTCATTAGCAGCCTCTGCTCTAAAATCTGTCCAGTGTGCTATACAATGATACATATACAACGTATTTTAATTCACAACTAACAAAATCTAGCAACTTTAAGTACAGAAATATCACGTCAAAAACGGCCACTTTCCCGTGCATTTATATGGTCACGTGTGAATGTTAACACTTCACGGTGGTATGATCGATCACGTGATGTATGATGCGGGGGTTTCCTTGAGTATAGATATACATTTGGATAGTGCAAATAACTTCGGTATGCCTAACTCTGAACAATTTCTGGCCATGTAAGTGCTTTAAACTGCTTTTCACATCACAAGTGCAGGAACACTTAAAATTGTTAGCAACTTAGCAAATTTGTCACGATATAGAAATGTAGCTATAAACATTACATCAAACGGTTAATGGTTATGAATTCATACACAAGTAATTTATTGAATTTGAAACCACACAAATATGCCAGAGTCCCAGCATCGTTAGATGAGGGTGGGTACTATATTTACTATACAAACACCATTCTAACTTGCATGACATAATTAAAAAGTAACTAATCGTACAAAAATAAGGGGAACCAGGATATTTGGTTTAAGCTGGATTAACGATGCTGGGGCCCATATAAATATGATTAACTGCACTTTGATAGTTCTAAAAGGTATACATAAGTCACAACAAGAATGTACACACCAACATTTAATATAATTTCATCACAGAGGTAAAACAGTAATATGCAAGAAGTTGTCTGGATGACTGAAGTGTTCACTTAGCCATTGAAGAGTAGCTTCAAGTGGAGGTTCAATTCCCTGAATAAGAATTCGATGACTAGGATTCTCTCCAAGAACACTTGGAATAGAGAATGCTAACAAATCTTTCAACACAGCAATTTGACCATTTTCACAAACAGGGCGAAATAACTTTTGAGTGAAAGGTCGATCACCAAGATAAATACGAAATGGTATGTGTTTGAAGAGTTCTTCTCCACATTCCATGAGCTTTCTATTAATTGCCCAAAACTGGTCAAATTTGTCATTCACTAATCCTGACCATAACTGTTTATGGTCTTTCTTCAGCATTGCACTAATGACCTCTCCACGGTGTTTCAAGAAATCTGCTTCCTTAATTGTCGCCATAAAATGTGCTTCAACAACATCTTTATTTGGACAACGAATCAGTTCAGACTCTGGAAATCCCTGAAAATGTACTGTAATTATCCATGGTAAGTTGTTTTCTGAACATGACAAATCAAACAGAACTCCTATTGGGATATGCCATTTCAAAGGCTGCCCACCACTTTCTAACCACATTTCATTGTTCACAAACTCAGGATCAACAAATTTCTGAAAATGTCGATGGACCATGTCTGTGACCAGTGGAAAGTAGCTCTGCCGTGATACTAGAAGATACATATCGTCTGGCTTTTCAAGAGTTTTGGATTCATCTTGCGCAAGGCTGAAGTGGATTGGCACTTTACCCTCCCATACTTCCTTCAATATTTCTCTGTCATCTGCCATTGCGTGTGAATTTTATCTTGAATTCTGAAAAAACAATAAAGAATCTATTAAACCAAGTAACACACTCTTAGAAAGTTTCTCAATTATTATGCTGAAACACTGAAAACTACAAAAGTACAATGTACCAATTTTTCATGCCGCCCCTATAATTATAGGAAATATTTTCAAGACTCTCAAACAAAATAAAAGTTGAGTTTCTGAGGTGTTGCTAGATTTTAGTACTACCATTGGGCCATGATAACCCTGGCATGATAAATCATTGTAGCCCCTTAGATGTTTATGCTGTGAAAATTGGGATGGGGCACACACAATCGGCCAAAAACTGACCCTTTTACCCTATGTAATTTTAGGATAGTTTTAACAAGGAAGTTTAAACAAACACGGACATCTTCGGTTGCCAGTATGTCATTGCACTGGATCATGTGACTCACTGAAGAAACATGGCCAATACTATGTGAAATGTCTGTTTGCAAATTCATTCCATCATTCCAACAGGTTTTCAAAGGGACACCAGTAGATCTACAACATGTTAGTGACGTGTCGTTTGAAAGGTCAGAATGACGCCGGCCTCTTTGTTTTGTTTGTTTGATTGTGAGAAGTAGCCATCAACTTGCTGATAATTATGGCAGAGGGAGGCCACATGGTTTTTGTACATGAACCTCCAGAGGCAGGTTAGTTTAACCAACTGATCCTCGGGGTGGGAAGATCACGCTCACTATTATTTTGAAACTAGTAGGCGAGTTCTTTAACATGCAGATGGATGACTCTCTCTCCACTACATGGAAAGCCTTCGAGACTTCCAATTCTTGCACTTGGTGTCATCATCGTCTTGAATTATACTCAAAAGTGGTGACACATTGTGTGGAATCAGCAATTTGATGGGAGGCCTGAGTGGGAGGCAAATCCCACATCTCATCTAAGTAGGCATAGTGGCCAAGTTATTGGCACCCTCCAAACATGTCTATCTCCAGGGTAACACATCCGTTTAATGTGATAATGGGACGTAGTGTGCACAATTATATCAAAGTAGTAGGCTTACTAGTAAATAGCTATTTAGTTAGATGTCACTTAGTCACTTCTCGTATCTATCCCCATTGTCGCACCCGCTCGTACCTATTCACATTACGACGTTAGATCTCTTGGTAATGCTCTTTGGTTACTACTAGATTGGATCTCGACTGTATCCGGAACCCCGGATTTTTTAGGCATTATAAGCTACACTCGTCTCGTGACTCATTCTCACGTGTTTTGGGCTTTTTATTGACATCACAACTTCACAGTATTAAAAGTATAACGCTATCACGGAGACTGAGGTTGGTTACTCAGTCTCAGTCTCACTCTCAGTGATAGGAAAGTTGCCAAGTGATAGATCTAGATCTCTATGAAACTAATGAGATTCCCGCAAACCGACGATGGTTTACACTAAATCTAGGCTACGTCTATCTAGATCAACACATAATATTGTATAAAGTATGCTCCACCGTTCTTACCGTCGTATATTTCTTTGAGAAATTCCACACACAGTGCATTTCACATAATAACTACTTGCATTATTTACACTGTAATCATCACAAAAGTAGACTTTAGTTTATATACCCCATTAATATTATAAAAACGTCTTTTTTATCTATATGTATTATATCAAATATCAATGGAATGAAAATAATACCAATTATTCTTAATTCAACTATTATTTTAATTGCAAAACATACATCAAAATAACAATTTATAATATTTTTAGAAAGATCAATCACTATATGTACAATTTCATTTTTTACAGAACGTTCTAAGTTTAACGCGGGGTTGTATCATGCGGTTATAGTCTATGTTTACATTATGGTTCTCTTTGATTGCATTATGAACCACTGAATTAGCATTGTCATATAATACCGTAAATCTTCACAGCCGAGTGGCTATTGCCCGGGGGCTATAGGCGTTTATTTGAGGTGGGTGCCATGTGCCCGTTCAGGACTCTGCGAGTAATTGCTCAGATTCAGATTCAGGTTATGCTCAGTGGCCTACCAAGTATGCAATATGATTGGATTCATGTATTCTGAAAGTTTCTTTCATTTCACCAGCGTATTAAAGTATGTAGAGCAATTTAAATACTATGCAATAAGAGGCCAGTATAAACCCACCGTACCCACCGTACGTCCAGCGAAAATCATTCGATTATGCAACGTGACGCATAGGCGTGACCTTGTGTTTTAGTTAGAAACTGTAGAAAGAGGGTATAGTATTTTCAAAGGTGTAATAACGTATAAATGTGGTGAATATAGATATTATTTTCCTTTCACTTGCAATGTGTGGTCCTCCGTAATACAGTGGTTACAGCATACAACCCCAAAACGTGATTTGCCTGCGTCGTGAGTTTGCGACCCAGACATAGCAGACCTAGTGTCGCCAAAACCATTACGTCGTACGTCTGCCACTGGATATCTGATCTCCACACAGCGTATCACCACAATACAGTATCACTACTAGATGGTGCCGACACCAAGCGTGAGATTCAGAAGCCTCATTAAAAGGCGTGTCCCGTGTAGAAGAGAGCCACCTCACTGCACGTAAAAGAACTAACCTAGCTTGAAAACAATAGCTAGTGTGATCCCTCCACCCCTGAGGCTCAGTTGGTTACCTAACCTGTGGAGGTCCATGTACAACACCACGTGACCTCCATCTGCACATATGCTGATAAAGCCCTGCAGATTATCATACATATACAGAATGGAATAGGCAGCATTCATTGATAATGGGGTTTACAGAATAAATATTATTTCAGCTAAGCATTATCTTTAATGGAGGTAGATGGTTAATAGTGTAGGTAGCGTTCTTGTTTTTTATGGTATACATACCCCCATCCCATGATGCTTAGTATATAGCTGTAATGTGTGTGTTAACTTGTAATTGGTTACATTAAATATTGTTTGCTATATATGAACACATGCAAGGATTTTAGTGATTAATGCCGCCTGATAGACGCCTCCTTCATTTAAGAGCCTATTCAAGACATTGAAAAAATATTAGCTCTTAGGCTTAAACTGCAGAAGTATTGTAAATGGGATTGGAGTTTGACCTGAATATTTGTCCCACTGATTATCCTCTACATGTAGTTGACATAGAAATGGTTTTTGGTATTTGAGTAACTGCCATGGAAATAGCTCAATTATTATAAGCGCAGGGACTGTCATCACTATTGCTCTTATTTGAATACATGACATCGAAAATTCAAAATTAAAGTGGTCAGTATATACATGTACCACAATGACTGTGACTGTGGAAATAATTTCACAAGAATAAATACGATGAGCATGAAAATGCCACAGAAGGTAGGTTTGCTCAACACCCTGCACCAGACCAGACACGGAAGTTGCATAATGATGGTAAAGTTATTCTCCAGAGAAAGCTGTGCGGACAACATTGATGCATATTCAATCTGAAGATGCCAAAGGAAACTTAGAAATATCAAACTTGAAGTTTTTTTTTAATACAATATTTCAATTGTTTTCAACAGGCATCCATGTCCAATGTGCTGGAGACTTGAGGATATCATGAGAACCTTGAGACCCCCCCAAAAACACACAACATACATTTTGAAACTTCTGACCACCCACAACATTCAAATTTAAATAGATGACCTCCTGTTTTTTTCCGACCCCCCACGCTTAAATAATGACTGCCCTTATTTGATAGTTCAGCTCATGTTTGAAATACATTTAAATGTATATGTGCTCCTTCAGTATTTTAGAAATTCTGGCGGAGTATCACAAAATTTCTCGCGTAAACCAATACGCTAAATATTCATAGTAACAAGTTAGGTATATAATAAGAACAAACTAAGAAAAAAAATAGACCCCATATATAGAGGAACATGGACCATTAAACTGGGTCTAAGTACCAGAATATATTCAGTCCCAATATTTGGTAGTGTGGTAAATTTTTTAGTTGATTTACTGGTTTTCATTGAACAAGAATACTCGGTGTTGTACAAAAGATTAACAATTAACACAATAAATATGTTCATAACATTTTAATTCTGAAGCTACCAAATCGATGTGGATATAGAAACATTTATATGAGCAGAATAAAAGCAAACCTAAATTAGGAGTTTACTAAAAGTGCCTGTTCTCATACATGATTTGAAATCTTATTTCAATTTCTGCAAGTGTGTTTTCTTACATTTACTACACATTTACACATAAGAATTTTGATGTTTAGAAATCTAGTACATATAGTCATTTGTTTGATGTCCTCCTTCAACAGAATTATATCACACTAAGTGTTATTTTCTAAATAGTTCAACAACTACGAAACATTTGGTAACTTTACATAATACATAAAATCAGTTCATAAAACATGGAATGAACAACATACTGAATTGGTAATCTTAACATACACAATGGTAGGCACATGATTGTTTATAATGTAGACAAAAATAATCACTTCTACAAAAATAACAAAACGCAGATATTCTCCCTCAAATAACAATTATACCATATATACTAAGATCAAACAATATGTTTGATACAAATATTCTAATGCTGCAAATTAAATCACAAGGCTAGAAGCATACCTTTGAAATTATCTAAATTGGTTGTCAATGTAATATTGATAACAAAGTTATAAAAAGGACATTTTTTACATGTATGTATAGAAAGAAGTAGCTACTCTTATTTTCTTGAACCAATAACTCATTAGTCTTAAAGACATTTTTTTTTCTGAACAGATCTGTGAGATTAACATTCTAGCAGACACCAATAAATGTAATACATGTATCCTTTTTCCCACCCTGCCCCTAGAAAATAAAAAAACTGTCAGGTTCCCATTGTCTATAAAATGTGGCGCCGTTAAGCCTGCTTTTCTTGTTCAATGGCTATAAAATAAAAACAAAAAACATTATAAACATAATAATTCTGATGAAATTATTTACAATTGTCCTTAGACACACACAAAATGTTTTGTTTCTCTGTAACTTAGATGCAATCACTGACAGAAATTCTAAAATTTTCAAACGAACTTTTTATAATAGCGATTTTAGTAAAAGGCATATGTACAAATTTTAGAACAGCTCTGTTCATTAATAAGTAATGATTTCTTAGCATCTGGATTAATAACAATATAAAATACAGAAAAATGGGAATATCGCAGGCATCTGGTTGATGGAATTATTCGGATAAGTGATGTACAGATAAAAGAGATTGAACTGAACTTAGAAATACGTGGGAGTTAGTTAAAATCATCACCATAATTAGTGTATTAGGAAAAAAACAGTATTACGGGCAAAAAAGGTAGGTGAATAAAATTGGTATCAGGACAAAGAATTTACAATAATGAAATGAAACAATTTTTCTAATAAGCGCATTAGAAAAAACCCACAGCATTACGACTAAAAAGGTAGTGAAATAAAATTGGCGTCATGACAAAGAATTTGTGATATTGAAAGAAAACCATTTTTATGTACTGAATGAAATTCACAGAGATTTTTTCTAAGCAGCTTGCGGCTACAAGTGTGACTGTGGATCATCACGGGTTAGTTTCAAAATTGATGATTTAATTGCACTTACTTTCTTTTGTTGGTAGTGTGTTTTTCTCTTTAGTCTCGGTCTTCTTCAATTTCGATTTATCAAATTTCTGTACTTCAGAGATATCTGCAAAAATCCATAAAAGCTATATATTCTTTATCAAATAAATTGTTTTAAAAATCTGAAGTAATCCGACCCTACGAAAACCTATTTTCATAGACACCATGTTATCTTTTCTATGGCTGCTTGGTCATAGGAATTTCAAAAGATACAGTTAATATGTGATTTTATTCAAATTATGGGAAGGACATAGAAAGCAAATTTTAGACAGCTGTTTTTTTCTGCAATACAAATTTGCAATAAAGATAGTCATTGCTATGCATCAGTCAATTGATTTTCATATATGATATTTGCTTTTTGAATATAGTGCCACGGGTTTTCAATTACGAAGTATGTTGTGTAATTTTGAAGTCAATAAGGTAAATCAATATCCAGACATTCTAACAAGGTGACTCAATATGATAAAAACATTCTAGTCAAATGGTATTTTGCAAATTTCTTATTTTTTATTAGCATTCATTGTGTATCTGAGCAAGCATGTCAATGAGATCTCAACAGCATGATCACATATGTTTATCTAGTTTATAACAAACTACATAAACTGGTACATGTAAATAAATCAGTATTTGTATTCTACAATTTTATATCTTATTTCGCAATGAACGCATTAATGCAAAAATTACATCATGCAAAAACAAGTATGTAAAATATCATACCAAGAAAAGTTTACAATTTCAAATAATACACGTATATGAATATCGAAACCCAAATTTGAATTTGCAACATACGTCAATCTTGGAATTACAAACATCATACACTTCTATTACAGAAGTGCAATGGTGACCATGGTTAATATAATGTATGAGCCCCTCTAACCCCTATGCAATTTGCAGCAATTATCAGTGTTTGAATGATATTTTATAATGTGAAATGATTTGTGGATCTAAAAATATGCCTTTCGACAAAACAATTGAATTTCATACAATATAAATAGCACATCAATATGAATGGTTCATGTTTACTCCAGAGATATGGTTTCAACTACATTTATTTCCATGGAGTTCTACAGCATCAATAAATTGGGGGGAAAATAGCGCTAATTTTACAGCACATCATTTGGTGCATGCGATCATTGCATGAGTTTATCTTCTTGTATGGGAAATAGCTATGTATTGTGCTAGTTATCATAGCTGTTGAAAGCTTTTTTTTCCACAGGTTATTCTAGTAGTTATATCAGTTATTTGTGCAATTCATTTTACAAACATACTGAACCAAATTATGTACAGAATTAGACAAGATTTACATATTGTGTATTGAGACTGGAAGTATAGTCCTCTGTCAATGGACACGTAGGATGATATGCAAGGGCAGCATGCAGCTTCCTGGTGATTGATGTATCAAGTACCTAATCTGATATTTACTTTATTTCTTTGTGTGACATATACTGATGCCATTTTGAATGCAAGACTCATAAGTATATAGTATTAGATATACGTGATACAGAAAATCTCCCATTTTAATACAAACATCATACAAAATCAATAGAAGTGGGATTATTATCATATATGTGCCCTAGCTTCCACCATCGCGTCTGAATAATTTGATATAGTCCTATCAATTTCAACCAAAATCGCTTGGTTAATGATAAAAGCATGAAACTTGGTACGATGATTCGTGAGTACCTATCCTTCATTTTCAGAGGTGGTGCCAAAAAACCTGACCCCTATCTTAGACCATCACTATGCCAAAGATCATAGGATTTAGACCAACCGCTATAAGTGATTTCGTAATTAGAGAATAACGACACAAGGTCAGAGGTCAGGCGGTATAACTTGAGCATTGGGAGTGATTTACAATATGAAGCTGGTGAAGAGGTGTAAATAATTTGGTTAATTATCATTCAATGCTTACATATTTGAGTAATCCCATGCAGCATATGTGCAAGAGATACATGTAGTATGCATGACAAAAATCACAGGCTAATTTGCATAGAGTTAGCAAACATCATGAACAGAACATACTTCTCTGACACAGAACAAGTTCCATATATCTATAGCAGGGTCACGATTGATTTATTTTGTCTTTGTGATGATTAAAATATGTTGCACTATAAAAACCAGCATTTCAAGAAATTAATTCTATTTGTGGATACTTTCTACTATTTGATCCAGTTCAAACATTAAATAGGTACATGTAAGCACATGTGTGTTTGATTATATGAATGGGAGTCAGACATGGCCCTGTTTTTTTAGGAAAGGCTTTTTTCCTATTCTTAGAATTTTGAATGCTTTTGTAATTATGCATATATGTATACATATACTTATTATATAATTGTTAACAATGACAATTATCGCAACAAAGGCTCCTGAGTATGCACGGTGATCGATTGCATTTAATATTTATGAACTTGATTTTTCTCAGAACTCTGTCTAGCACATAATGAGTGCAGAGAACTATGTCAACCAGTACAGATCAGTACAATTAAACCATTGAATAATAGTCTGAATATCAGCAATCTTTTTTCCATTATTCACTTGCCAAGTTAATGTTGGTCAATCAATATTATTTATCCAGGCATTGCGCCCAAGCTATTCTTACGGATATGCTTATTTATATAGTAAGTCTCTTGAATGCAGTGACATCAATAAAGTTACATTTAAAATGATCATAAAAGACGAGGCAAAAATTAGCCATTGTGACACCTTGTTAATTTTTTAGACTGTAAAATGTAACCAACTGTCAATTATGATCGGTCAGAATTTACATTAACACGCAAGCTGCAATAACAACCAGTTTTAAAAAATTGTCTAGCTTCCTCAATGTAAACACCGTAAATTGTGACAGAGTATTATTTTTATGACCATACACTGATTTTTCGCCACCTCAGGCTTATGGTGCTAGTGGGGAGCTTTCAAATGACACCACAATGGTCTCTCAGCATCCTAGCCTGACCCACGCCTCGTCAAAGTTGGACCTCGGGTGTGGTCACATGTTGAGCCGACAATGGATTGGCACACCAGATGCGAAATTGAACCCCTTTTTACTTGGTCAATTGTCAATGTATCTAGAAGTATGATACATGAACTAGCATTTACTCTTAATGCTCGTTTTATTCGTGTCAGTCCCATTGCCATACATCAGCGAATAAGTGTAAGCTGGTGGTATAGATCATAACATAGTGGGTTCCAACCTGAAGGCTCCTAAAGAGTCCGCCTGCTACATAAGATACTCCTGAACGTGATTAGAATTTAACTGTGTCCATCCCCAGAATCTCACACTGCACATGTCAGTCCGCAGCTCTCCATATGTGTAAGGGGATTACTGGAGTATCAGATGTCCTGAAAAGACCTCTGACACATAACTATTCCCATTAAAAATTCTGACCAATCACAGGCTGTTAATCTATGATCATCACAGGCTGGTGATGAATATAAATGAGGTCAAGTGACCAATCACAGCTAAGTATCAGATGGGTGTGGCTTGTTCAACCAATCAGGTTGCAGTATTTAAACAGGTCACATAAATTATGTTAATGCACTATCAGGCGAAACATTTCAGAGGTCAATTTGCTTGACATCTGATACTCAGAGTGAAGGGGATGGTCCAAATGGATGATTTTCATGGCCGAAAAAAATGTCCAAATTACAATCTTTTCTTTGACAAGATGTGTATAAACTTGAAAATCGATAGGACTTACTTTTCAGCAAACACGGGCTGAAATAAGGACTGGTAAGACAGTAGAAATCTGGTCTACCAAGTTTAAAAATCAGGTAGCCCGGCTCAAAATCGGGTAGTAATGCTAAGGCACTTAAGTAAAGATGAATTGAAAAAAAAAAAAAATGATTATAAGATCATCTAAATAACATTAAACATGGTTTACTTCTTAATCTTTACACATTTTCATCAATAACTGAGGACATGAATAAAATCTATTCCCAACTAAATAATGAAATACGATGGCCTAAAAAAGAATGATCTAACATTAATGGTACATATTTAAAAACAATCCACCGACTGACCACATCCCATATGTTCATAGAATTTCAAAAGACATGTATAAAATTGTTTCTTTTTAAACACTAACCTTGGCCATTCAGATGTATATAATGCATTACATGTACTTCATGACACCAATGCTAGACTTACTTCCATACTTAATATAGGACCTGTTCAGCCTGGTACTACATGTATATAAGATCGTAACATACATATTTTGAGTGTAACCCATGCATTTTCTAACAGGTTTCACAATAGTACAAGGTCAAACATTCTTGTTCTGACAATAAAGTATAAAATTATATATATAAAGCATTGACTTGTAAAATAGTTCAATCTGGCAAGAGACCAAGGAGGCTTGTGAGGGAAGGCTGACCAAATAATTTGATTTTTGTGGGGTTTTTTGTACATGAAAATCTTAAAACTAGATTAATGATAATAAAATATTATTAAGCATAACAAGCAAAGCAATACTACTAAAACTATGTTATTATTCAATATAGTCCCATTTATTATAACATTATATATGTTAGTCAGATTTAAGTTTGAATAAGCTGTGCAAATGCTATTTCAATTGAGCTGAACAGATTCAACAACTTAAGTTGTCCCGATGGGCCAGGGCCGTTGTCAACAATTGACTAACGTATGCTATGTGTTCAAAATGTAGAAATAAAAGTTCACGGTTATATGAAAATATTTGTATTGAGTACACATAATTTTCTTTCACTCAACTGAATGCAAGTACAAATAACCATATTATCAAAAATTATCTATAAAGCAAATTCACACAAATGTCTGGTGGCTAGCATTGAAAACAGAGACCTTTCTAATCATTCATTTTACTTACTATTAATCATAATCAAACAATGTAGGATAGGGATTGATATTATATCTTTTTTTATCAGAATAAACGGATTTTCAGTGTACTCATAATTTTCTAATCTTATGAAAAAGGACTTCTAATTATTATTTACGGTGCATACATATAAAAACATTTCTCTTTGAAACAAGATTCATCCTGGTTATATACAAATGTAGCAACCCATAGACATTTATTATTTATAAATAATAAATGTCTATCAATAATTATTGGGATTCATTGCTGTGCTCATTGAAACCATTAACTCAAATGAGATGAACATAACCATTACATAGCTACTATGTGTGCCCTTTTTTTTTTTAATAGAGACCTAAAATTGTAAGAATTATTTGCACTGACCCACATTGTTTATGATTATGATTTGTTATACTTATGTAATCTTATTTTACCAATACAACTGATTTTTTGCTATTGTAGGCCTACTTGAAATATCGATGGATGAAGAACAATGACATATGATGGACAGACACATCTAAACACCTACACGTGGCTGTCTAACATATACATAGTATATGACAGCATGAATCTTATGCAAGAGTAGTATTACCACGTCTAGTAGACAATGCACCTGGTGTGTCATTATTAGCAGACTAGTGAATGTTACCAAGATAACCATATGAAACTGAATTTGACAGACCTCAATTTATTCATGTTGTATGTCTAGAGTGCATAGCAGAAAAGATACAGGAAGACTCCAGTTTTCAGAAAGTGAAATGATTAATTCAATGTTCTGTTAACTTTCAATGTCTCTTTCTGGTTACGAAGTATTTAATGTAAATATTTAATATAAACAGACTTTATCTGGTCTAAAGTATATGGTGACAAATCATTATTTATTTAGCTATTCTTCAGCCTGCTACATGTAAAATGTTAACTATGATATAAGAATTATCCCTTACAAGAGATTCCTTCACCTGCATATTAAAGAACGAAATAAACATTCTTGAATTTATCTCTATAACACAGAAAATTAACCCTGAACAAAGTATTAGTTTCAAATCACATCATACCATGTAAGTACATTAGAAATTTCAGTTTTGATAGGAATCATTTCCATCACTAATATTGCCAAATGTTGTTGACATAATATGCCTGCAGCCAAAATTAGCTAACAAGATGATAATGACCATAATAATTGCACTGCACAGTGCATGTCACTGAACACCGAGTGGTAAAAACTTTTCCTTTTGTAACGTCGAAGATTTTGAGTTGCGGGTAATAAACACTTACTAATTTATAGCATTCAGAAAGATATATTTCTCATATTACAATACTCCACCTGGATCGTACAATGCAGATTTACTGTCAACCAATAACCAGTCGGTAGTAGGTGAACATGATAAAAAAAAGACTAATTAACATGTTTTCATCTAATGAGATAATAAATATAAAAAACATCCGCCTCAGACACTTCAATATGACTATTAGACTGAGACACCTAAAAAAAAAATATGTCTATTGAATACGTAATTTCTTATTAGTCATAACATTATCACAGAAATCTATTCCAATATTTCACTGAATAGAAGACTAATAAAAGACTTACTGCTAAGTATAGTTGGTATAAAATCTTGTAAACTAAATGGCGTAACATATATGTACATGAAAGAAAAGCATATAACATTACGGTATGTATATATCTACATTATCAAGAGTAAGGAAAATACTTTATACTGCTTTTACATTTCTGAAATTATGTGCATTACAAGCTATTACATGTACATAAAATTATAATGAGAAAATATTTATTCAATATGCATCCACGCTTCCTAAGAATATACCGGTACACCAATTGATGTACTCCATGAAGATACAATATCTCTTTTGGCAAGACAATAGGTGTGGCACAGTATGGTTATTTCATGTAATGAGGAAATTTACACTGCATCTTCATTTACATCATCTTCATTTACATGTTATGTGTATATTATTTCTGACTTAATTAAGTGTAAATATATTGGCTGATAAGTTTTCCGAAATTCTATTTCTTTCATTACACCACTAGCAGATCTTAACGAGGAAGAGGCCCGAGCCAACACCCTTTTATGAAACCATGTCTAATTTTGTGTAAATTCTACATATACCTATTCATTTTTGCAAAATTTTGTCCTTGTAAAATGGTCAGTGAATACGTCGTATCATCATGCTATGCAACCAACATGAAAAGATAATGAAGCTTGATCTCTGAGTGTCATAAATATGATCTGCGAGTGTCATATTTTAGTATGAACAAGACTGAGTCTGCTAAATCTCCAATGCCAAACTTTACAAAAGACATTAAAAGCCTTTCTCCATGGTCAGATATTATTATAAAAAGTTTCAACTTTCCAATAGATTTTCAACCTTTTCTCTCACAAGCATTGCGACAACACATACATGTATATCCCTTCACAGGATTATCACCTAACAGAAAATTCATCATATTAGAGATCTATCTATCAACTAAAAATACAACTTGAATAAGACTTATAAATTACAGCTAATCATCTTATGACTTTCAAGGATATTATCATAACACCCCCACGGCTAAGGTGTGGTACCTCATGAGCACAATACTCCATGCCAATGAAGTTGACTTGTACACACAATGCCTCAAATTGGAGCAGTCAAATCTATTGACAAATACTTAATAATGTCAATATGATATATATGTATTCAAACCAAATGTCTCGCTGTTATAACGTTGCAGAGCATCGACGCTAATAATGTAGATGCAGTTATCAAGTTATGATAGTAAAATCAACCTACATAGATATGAATTGTTGGATTTCTCATACCTTCTCAATCATGAGATAGATCTAGAATAGTATACAAACATATTAATCATTCATATCTACCAATGTATTGTGGTACATTACGAGTCTGCAGCATATGAACATCTGTTTTTTCTTGTTTGGTCCTGAAAGTGTGACTTTAGAATGAATATTTTTGTCCCAATACAAGTGGAAATGAGATCTCATCACTAGGAAGATTCCCATCATGTTGCTGGAGTGCACCATTTTCAAATTGGCAAGTTGTGTTGTATTGACTCAAATCTTATTTAAAAAAACAGAGCACCGCCTGATCTAAATGTCAATGTATATTTGGCTCTCACATTTGTGTACAAACTCTCTGTAAAAATGATATTTATTTCAGAGTATGAAGGAACGTAAACATGCAGGAGTTTCTGCCATATTATCAGAGATAAATAATGTGATGTACATGTATCCATTTCCATACTAGACTAGACAACTTTTTATTAAAAATAATCCTGATTATTTATATTTCCACTAATTTTAATATATTATGATAAACTTCCATATAAAGCAGGCACATCATCCCATTTCAAAAGGCGAATGCATTAAAATATATAAAAAAGGTACTAATCAATCAGCATGGTTCACGTTATATATGAGCTGTAAACATCCAACAGTGAATATTGTTACTTGTATTTATTAATAATGCTAGACAATATCATCGCAATGAAAAAAAACTCTTATACGGTCATCCAAACGATGGACTGTGTACTTTATTATGATCTATTATAGATGATGTATTTGTAATATTGTAATTAGCAGATTCTTATGCAATGTATTGTAATGTATACTTCCAAGATTTACTTCAGGAAGTGTTTATCATTAAATCCATATCATCACCAGATATGAAACATGAGTAGGCAGCTGCCAAATTTCAATCAGGACTTTATGGTTAATGTGGGTCACCAGACAGTCAGACACGCCTCCTAAATTCCAAAATATCCTGTTTTCAAGTTACAATAAAATAAAACAAACTGCTAACTGTAAGCTGAAAAATTTGCAATTGTTTTAGTTCATGGAAATATCAAATTATCACTTAATCGGTCACATTGGGAGAATTAACTCTTTTTAATATGCAATATGATCCCTTCGCAGTGTACTATCATTACAAATGCCAAAACAATGCTACAGTAAAAATCAAGCCTTCATTTATATTTTTCATGACATTTTAATTCTAAGTCCAAAATAATATATTGTACCTAGGTTTCAATTCCATGATCAAATGTATTGGTAAGTTATACTTTATAAAATTTCCATCCTTTTGATATCTTCATGTACAAGATAATAAAGAGTGTCAAGAATAGCTACAAAACTATGCAATATCTGGGATTCCTGACAAATCTGTACAAACAGGATGGAATGACTATAGCTGCATATCCATCACAACCTATGATTCATCAACGCATCTCTTGAATGTCTTTTTTTATCTTACAACTTGCGATCAATACAAAATAAACTGAGACATGCATGTGTATCATCAGTCTTTTGGTATTGAAAGCTGAAGCTGTATTTTACTGGCTACCATACAGCTTTAACAAATGAATCAATCTTCTTCAAACTTAAAAAATTTCTGTAAGAGGCAGCAACTAAGTGATCTAACTTTTGGCATTAGGCTAATGAGGATGTACATGTACACTTAGAAATTACAAATGTTCTACATAGTGTTCCACTTAGGTGAAAAATTACCATTGTATTATCAATATAGAAATACATATACATAGTTTGTATACATCTTGGATGTTTGCGGTGTCAACTCAGGCAATATTTTAGCTGACATGATGATCAAGAAATACAATGCAATGCAATAAGCTAAAAAACAGTTAGCAATAGAATAAATCACTATTCAATTTAATATGTACATCAAATTTCTATTGCAAATTACACAACGCTGTTAATATTTAGAGGTACTGAGCAATAGTTGGCAATTATGTGTGAAATTTTGATCAGATTTTGTTTGTAGCATCCATTAACAAATGCGCTATGCCCCACCCAACGCATGATGAATAAATAATCAACTTCGCTTTAGGCTATGTCCATACACAGTTGATCATCCTATAGATTTGGGAAATTAGCATCTCCCCATGTTTTGTACTAATAACCAGACTTTTTCCATTGTGCAAATATCAATGCAGCAGATGCTACTTCACGATTATTGAGTGAGGCATTAATTTATATTGAATTGGAATAAGGAATTTTGTGACATTTACCCTTAAAATCAATCTCAAATATTTTCCCCTATATCAGTTCAAATTCGAAAGACAAATGAAATGCATGTTACTTCAAATTACGATGGTAAATTAACATCCTATATATTGCCCTATCTCTTGTGAAACAAATTACAAAAGAAAAAGCTTTAAAGTAGGACAAACTATTTATTGTTGATAATTTATGCCCTACCATGACTCAAAGGTTTTGTCAAATTTAGACCCACATGGGCCAAGAGTTACTCATTGAGGATACTCAGAATCTGACTCATAGTGAGCTGTGTGCAGACACAGTATCTACCATCCCCCTTGTATAATTTGATTCTGTGTAGCAAAAAAGACTACACATTTATTGGCATTATATAAAAATTCAGACTTAATTTCAGAGGCTGTTCTTTATATAATTTACAACTTCCAAATGAACTTCCTCAAAGTTTGGAAAAGCTAGCAAAGGAGAGTCACTTCCTTATTCCCTGGATAAGCTAATACTATCATAACTGAATGATCCTATTTCAATTTTAGAAAATGTAGAAGGAAGTAAAGTGAAAAACAAACAGGACACCAATACAGATAAAAGGAAGTACATATGCACTTTTCCATGTGCATTTAACTAACAAATAAAGATTATAGTAAAAACCTACCAGAATGTTTGCAATGCAATCAAACCCTTAAGTTATAACAAGATTTAGTCTCAAGTTGATTTTAACTACTTAAATCAGCATACAGGAAAATATATGCTCTGTTCAAAATAGTTGTAATATTTCATTGACACATAATTAGGCGTGTCCACATCTATTTATTTATGTGGAATATTCCAAACTTGAAATGACTTATTTTTTAGGCTTTTCCTCAAACAAATGTTCAAAATGTTTTTCAAAGACTATATAATAATTTTGTTTGCTAATACTATTTGATAAATAGCCATATATGTATGGCTGTGTTAAGTATGCAGCAACACTGAACAGGATATAGATCTTATATTTTAAGAGTATATATAACATACCAATGGTACCTTTGATACACATTCTTAACAAAGTAAGATATGAAGTAGTCTACCATGAACTAGTTTTCTATATGTGGTGACCCATAAAGATAAATGCAATATATATATATATATATAAACTTACAAACTAACTTACAACTACTGAAACACCAATGGTCACCTATGGCAATGCTTTTTTCCAATTAAGAAAGCATAACTAATTCATTTAGAATTGTGGAAATACTTCCCAATAACTGCTCACCATCAAATGCACCAATCAACAGAAAACAAAAAACCTTGTACATACCTGGTTTGTCAGCCATGATGGTAGATGAAGTGGTCAGCGCGCACACCGTTATCTGTAGAGCCTTTGATGTCTGGCAGTTGTGCAATATGTCTCATCCGCAGGTCCGGCTGCTGTCCAGGGTGGTGCGCACAGCAGACCGAGATGAGGCGTGTAGACTAATCAGGCTGGCACCATAGCGACTGAACGGTGCAAATATGCGCAATATTTAGCGCATCCATCAGGCACATGCTTGCATTTTATTTTATTCTAATATAAATTAATTCTTGGCAATTGTGCCAGTACACTTTAAAGTGAATACATAAATGATAGAGATGTCCAATCCGAATGACTTATTACTGGAATATTTAGAAGGAAAAAAAATAAGTAAACAAAACAAATAAGACTGTTTGATGTATTTGTAATTTTATTACACATGTCGAAAAGTTGAGTAACGACAAAAAAAAAATATCCACTGCATTAAGAATCAGAAATTCAATAGATCAATTACCACGTTATTCTATATGTATATTTCACAAAACACGCACACGTCCATACACGCACACACACAGACACACATAATAAGTTATATCAAAGATGGTTATATCGCAATTTAATTTCGTTAAAATTCTATGATATACATATAATCTGAATAGTGCACAATAATTAGGATATATCATAAATAGCCTGTGAGTTGGAGCACATTCGTTGAGCTCGACAGTACAGTCAGTGAATGGGACTGTTGGTGCATGTGTCGTTCTCACTTCACGAGACTTGCTGGAGATAAAAAAAAAAAAAAAAAAAAAAAAAAAAAAATCTTAAAATGTGCTTGTTTTTTATTTTAGTATAAAAGTACAAGCATTTCCTTTTAAAATACAAAACACTTTAGGGGTTTCGGGAATAGATTTTGGTTTAGGGACCATACAAAAGATCATGTATACAATTTCGGTACAGTCAAAATTAACATTGACTGAATTTTTCATTGTATTTGTATGATCTTTTGTATGGTTCATAAACCAAATTCCATTCCCGCAACCTTTAAAGTGTTGTACATTTTTAAAAAGGGAAATTAATGTACTTTTATACTAAAATAAAAAACAAGAACATTTTGAGAATATTTTCCTCCAAATTTCTTTTATCTCCAGCAAGTCTCCTTCAGTGGCTTGAGTGAATTCTATATGTTGAACAATGACAACCACCTACTCGACGTGACAACGTTTCGCAGAGAGAGGGAGTTATGAAATGTCATGGGCATAGTATGTGGCTATGGAACTGACAGTGTTGTAATTTAAGGACCGCACCATTTCATGATTTAGAGAAATTTAAAGATCGCAAATTACAGCAATCCCGTATGAAAGAAACATGAGACGTTGGTGCCAATCCGTGATATGTATTCAAACCTAGAATTTAAAATAGAAACTGATGGGAGTGTCTTCAACTTTCTTTATCATTGTATTTGCGAAAAGATGGTCTCTTTTTAAAGTGATACTTTTATTTTCTTCATTATATTGAGACCCGGTATAGATATGGATAATATTGAAAATCCAGTTGAATTGGTTCACAGCACTTGGCCAAATGATATTATTTTGTTTGTATTTTCTGTTTGGTTGCGTAATAAGGAAGAAAAGGAATTTTGAAAGTAATCATTATTATTATTATTAACGTTTTCGAACTATACAAGGCTCTTTATCAAATGAAAGTTATCCACTAAATAATAAAAATGCTACTACATCACAATATCATTATAGATACTTTATATATCACAAGAGTTGCAACTGTGCATTAAAACTCCGAGATTCGTCTTGCCAAACTAATTACACGGATTGTCCAATTTCTCACACATACTTTCATGATGTGTTTGTCTTTCTAATCCACCTCATAATAGAGTCAGACATGAGAAGATACGATCAGACTCAATACCCGGTCAATCTATCTGCTCTGATAAGAATAGAAAGCGACGCGTGGGGATCTTACCTACAATCCCGGTTATTGATAGATTAGAGATATTCAGTCTTATTATTCCAACTGCACCTGTGTCACCTGTGTGAATCATCGAACATTTGAACTCTATTTGAGGGGCATTATACATAGACAGATCCAGGGGGTGCAGGGGGCGACCCCCTCCCTTTCCCACCAAAATACTTTATTTTCATAGCGTTTTTCATGAAATCCCGTAAGTGCGCCCCCCCCCCTTTTCCTTACGTGCGCCCCCCCCCCCATTTCCAAAAACCTGGATCTACCTATGTTATAAATGGGGTTTGATGACAGTTCATACATTTTAACGGGATTCTTCACAGAACCTACACATTCGTCCTGCGTAAGTGTACTTGTCTTCCAGGATCTTCCAGAACTGCAAGAGAAATGACGTGAACAAACATTTCAAGCGATTTTTATCTTGTAATAATTGTTGTATTGTAAACAGTTTATTTTGCATTTTAGTGGAATCCATAGTAAAATATCACAATATATATAGTGTTTTAAATGTGAAACATAGCATATATTGAAACATTTAGACACTTAAAAACTTGAAGATTTCCCCGCCAAATTACAGAATGACTAGAATAGAAACAACACGCTTTGATTGGTACATTAGTATAAAGTAGGCCTATATACGGGCACTCTTCTAGCTTTTTCTGCCTCGGGCCCACGTAAACCCTCATTCCCGACCCCCAAGTAGTTTAAAGATCGTAATTAAACTGTGTTGCGTTTCTCTGGCCACGGCATGGCAGCTGTGAATAGTAGTCAACCTATATATAGGTGAATCAGACCTAACTAATTTAATCAGCTATTGATATATATGCATAGTAATTGGTGAATATTTAATTTGGATATGGAAAAAAGTATGTACTGCTACGTAGTGAGCACACCGCTCACACGTCTCAATTATCTATATTGTGTTAGGCCTATCATATTATAATGAAACAGTATGACTGTTTTCAATCTAAATCATAAGTGTGTACTTTTTAACTTGCTAAACCTGCAAATAAAACCTTGCACATCAATAAACTTTATTCAACAAACCTGCGAGGCACTTACAAAGCATCGCCTGCTATCCAGATGGTTTGATATTCACGTAGGTGGATTGGTACGTCTACCAGGCCATCCCCAGGTCAGATTGACGGCTCTCACGGGAGGGACTTCGCACCAATGCAGGCCACAACAAGCCTCGTAGTCCGCGTATAATTCACAAAACCCCAATCATAGGTGACCACACACACACACGTACAGATGTACGCGCGTATGTCCACCTTCAATCGGTGTGAGTTTAGATAGTGAAAGGGGCATCGAATTAAAAGATTCGAGGGTGCTAGTCCCTACCAAATGCTCGCTACCACTTTCAAAGCTAAACTGAATCTTGTTGACAATGAAACTAGGACCCAGCTACTGTCCCGTTGTGTTGTGAAGTTGTAAATCCCGGCTCTTGTGGCTTGCATCCCAACCCTTCTTTCGATGGTGCCTCCTTTCGAAGGTTCATTCGTGAATGCGAGACACTTTTTAACCTGAACCCTTCTTTCGAAGGTATATATACAAGGTACAAGGGTCTCTTTAGCAGGTTAGGTAACCAACTGAGCCAAGGGTGTGTGGAGGGATCACACTATATAGCTATAGTTTTCAGACTAGGTGAGTTCTTTTACGTGCAGAGAAGTGGCTCTCCTCTACACGGGACACGCCTTTTAACGAAGCTTCCGAACCCCCGCTTGGCATCGCCACCGTCTAGTAGTAACACTGTACTGTGGCGACGTGCTGTGTGGAAATTAGCAACTCAGTGGCAGACGCACGACGTAACGGTTTTAACGACACTGTGTCTGCCATGACCCGGGCGCGAACTTGCGACGCAGGCAAATCACGTTTTTAAGTCGTACGCTCTAACGACTGAGCTATTGAGGACCCATTTCAACTGGCAAACTCGACGTAAGGGCAGAAGAATGTTAAGCACATCGAGAGAGTGAAACAGGGAACGTAACCTAACTAGGCCCTGGGCAATGCATAATAGGTAATTGCCTCACTAATTGGGGTGGATGCTAAAATCCACCCGCCCCAGGCACCTACTCTAACTTTGCTCACATAAGTACGCAGTAGATACTTTAATATTTTTAACAAAGAGTAAAATTCATAGGTCGATTCATGCTAAGATGGATCTCAGGGACGGACCATTCGATATTTGGGGGGGGGGGGGCGACAAAATGTTTACAAATGAAACAATTTTTTTTGTGACTTTCTAGAGACAAATTTTTTTATTTTCAACTTGAAGTGAGACAAATTTGGTGAACATCAGGGACAATTTTTTTTCCTTTCAAAATCAGAGGCAGATTTTTTTTTTGGAAAATTGTGTCCCCCCCCCCCCCAAATATCGAATGGTCCGTCCCTTATCCATTTTCAGCCATGTATAGAAGCTAGCTAGCTATAGATGACATTATTCGCAGTTGGACGATTTTCTTTTCTTGGGTGAATTTTATCATGAACAGTTTACTAACTAGACTAGAACTGATATATGCAATCATCGAAAGTTCGTTAGTGACAGGCACTCACTTCTAGATCCAGAAGGGGGGGAGGGGGGGGGCGCTCACCATCATATCAGTCATCGAATGTGACGCACGTCGTCGTCGCTTTATAGGTGTATAATTCCGTCTTGTTGGCTTTGTTGTCTACTACTTGAAGATTGCTTAGGTAAAAATTGAAATCTTAACTGATCCTCCAGCTCTGAATATTTTTAACAGCTTCTTAAAAATCAGCCCACCATCTGAGAACAGTACAGAAAATCGAAAGCAAGTACATGTAGAACATAACCACATGAAGCCATAACACTCTGAAATCCTTGTTGAGTCTACCCAATTAGAATTAGCAGAAGAAAGAGAAGATGGGTGGAGGATTTGTCAGCTTGAATGTACATGTGACTTCAGTGAAAATACACGGGACTGCCAGAGCTGTTAACAATATTCGGGTGGGTGGAGGCTAAAGAAATTAGGGATATGGGAGTTGTAAACATAATTTGACATATGAACTTCAGTCTTGTTTTAGGCGCATGTTCTCTACCGACACTGCTCTTATAATACTTATTTGAATGATAAAATAATTAGGGGATTGTACACTGGTGTAGTTCTACTGGACTTACGTAGGGTTTTTGATACAGTGAATCATGAAATACTAATAAAGGTAAAAGCAATTGGCTGTGGTGAATCAGTTATCTGGTTTTCATCTTATCTGTCAAACCGTCATCAATTTGGAAATATTGAACATACTTGATCTAATTCTGAAGTAAGTGTGGCATACCACAAGGATCCATTATTGGTCCTTTGTTATTTTGTAGTTGTGTAAATGATATGGAAAGAGCCATAGATTGTGATTTATGTTTGTAAGCAGATGACTCTGTGTTAGTAACAGGTAAACAGATCAAAAGAATCGAATCGAAACTGTCTGAAGAAATGAATTACGTTACCCCCGTGTCAGAGTGGACGCGCGGAGTCAACTCCGCGTCATTTTTAGGTTGAAAAAATGACAAAGTCCGTAAAAATGGGGAAAAATATGAAAAATTAACACTTTCATTGTGGAATCGACAACGCAATTTGCATGGCTCCGCAGCGGAGTCCGGCGGACTCTTGCGGACTCTTGCGGACTCTTGCGGCCTCCGTGAGGGCTCCGCGCTATCTCCGCGAGCAAAAATGGCGCAGACTCCCTCCACTTCTCTGGAGAAGTGTAAATTTGAGTTCGCGTGACCGCTCCGCAGGCGGTGGGATTATTGATTAAATTTCCTTTGATCTTCAGCTATGTACTATTTGTTTCTACTTTGGTATTTGGAAAATACCAACATGAACATTGTTGTAGGATAAACTATAAACTATAAAGTGGTTTGTTTCATTCAAGATTGTTCTGTATTTGTACTATTTGATGGTCATCATGTTATCAAAATTATTATAACATCACCAATGTTTGATATGTTGTCACTTAAAAAATAAATTTAATGTATGTATTTCTTGTAATTGCGCGTGAACTTGAAATACTTGGACCAAATAAAATCATAAAAACATTGGGTACGTCTAAACCCCGAAAGGCACCGAAAGGCTAGTATATGTAATAACATGCATTTGTTTTAATCAATAGTAAACATAAACAAAGGGAACCAAGATGAGCTCCCCACCTCATCCACCACCACCCCTCCACCTCAACACCCCCCCACCATATCTACTGCCTTTCAGTGCCTTTCGGTGCCTTTCGGTGCCTTTCGGTGCCTTTCGGTGCCTTTCGGAGCCTTTCGGGTTTTAGTCATACAAAAACATTATGTAGTAAAATTGTCTCAATAAAAATAATTAGTCACTTCTGGCCTCTACAATTAAATTCTGACTTGCAAGACCAGAAGTTCGCTTTTATACGCGCTACCTCCGCGCATGCTCCGTCGTCAAATTGATGTAAATATCCTCGCCGCGACGGAGTAAATTCTCCGTCTGTTGGTCGGCCGCCTTTGTTAAGCAGAAGTTCGCAGGACTTCGCAGAAGTTTGCCAGACTTCGCCAAATGACTTCGCTGCTCTCCGCAGGGAATTTTCCCATGTTATTTTGTCTTTCTGTCGCTCCGCCGGTGGAGCCTTCATGTCTCAGTTGGCGGACTATTGATATTCGTAACAGTTTGCTGGCGAAGTCTTGCGATCCACAAGAGTTCGCTGGCGGAGACATAAAACTTCGCTTGACTCCGTCGGCGGAGCCATGGTTGTCTGGCGACTGTTACGCCCAATTTCAGTTTGCCAGGGTTCGCAAGACTCATAATTTGACTCCACCAGAGTCCGCCATACACATTTTACACTCCGCACTAGCAAAATTTCTCTCCGCCTGACTTCGCTGCAGTGGAGGTCCGTGGCGGCGGGGGGGTGTGCTCGAGGGCTATTTCTCCGCCTGCGGACTCACTTCTAGTCCACTAGGAAGGGAAAATTTTGCACGAGTTTGAAATTTTTTTAAATTTTCACACTTCGGGCACGCGGAGTCCGCGTTCCGCCTGTCCACTCTGACACATGTTAGATACCAATAAGCTGGCATTACATCTGAGTAAAACTGAAAGTATTGTATTCGGATCGAAAATAAAACTAAAAAGGGTAACTTCTTCAAAAGTCACTTGTAATAATGTAATATTGCATCTAAATCTAATGTCAAATATTTAGGTGCAATCATAGACCAAGATTTGTCTGGTAAAACTATGGGAATGTTATCGTTAAATGCAAACTAAATTAAAACTAATTAAAAACAAATTCTGTAGAAGTCTAACAAAAGGTAAGGAATGCACAAAATAAGATTATGAGTTTTATATTATATATGGATTGTAGAAGTCATTTATTTGCTTCACATTTTAAGAGAGTTTAACCTTTGGACTTTGAGTTCTCACTAAACATGATGCACAATATTTTCTATGGAAAATCACCAAAATATTTATGTAATTTTAAAAAAGATTGAAGAAGTACATCACCACAACACTAGAAACAGTTTTTAGCCATATATTATTCCCCATGTCAATAGCGTAGGTCCCACTTCTTTTGTGTATTATCTTGCTAAATTATGGAATTCTTTACCAACTAATTTAAAATCAATAGATAACAAAAACTCTTTTAAAGATAAATGTAAAAAAAAAAAAATTCATAAAATGGTTTATCAGAATTTTTTGTTTGTTTTTTTGTTTTTTTCTGTTTCTGCTGCCTTTTAATTGAAAACAAAGTCCTATTTTTTGTGAAGAATCAAATTTAAATTTATTCAGACATGTTTCGACATCTCTATAGTGTCCTTTTAAACTTTACAAAAAAGTTGAAAAGGACACTATAGAGATGTCGAAACATGTCTAAATAAATTTAAATTTGATTCTTCACAAAAAATAGGACTTTGTTTTTGATTGAAAGGCAGCAGAAACAGAAATAAAAAAGAAAAAAAAAATGCGTCCACATGCTACCATATGTCACAAATCTGGTTTATTAGAAAAATAGTGAATTTGTAAAACAGTGAAATTGTAATATAATTGTATTATAACTGATAATGTCTGATATATGTTTGTGGATCTTGCCACAGCAAAGTATCATCTATCAAATATATAGAAAGATGTATGTCTAATGACCACCTTCTCAGGGGAAGATGATGTTTATGTAGCCTACTTGACCATCTTGTCACTGCCATATTACATCAGGGTCCACTGTGGAAATAATTCGTTAATAGCAAGACTTTTAATGCTCCCTGTCTGTAATCTCATAGTACTATATATTTATCATTTTTATTTATTTATTTTATTGTTAGTATTTATATTATTTGTTGTATTGTAATTGATTTTTAATATACAATGTTATTATGTCAACCGGATTTTTGCAATTCTTATTATTTTGTTGGTGCTTAATACAGATGGATCAATATGACAGTCAGCTAACTGTTGGTCTTTTGCTTCTGTGTGTAGAAAAGCTTTCGTTGACACTGCTTCCTTTCTGTCTTTTCTTGATCTTTCTTCATTTTAAATTTTATAATGTCTATTTAAGGAAAGAAAGGGTCAGATTTAGACTGTTATTACATACAAAAGCACGCGCCAAAAATAGTATGTTAAAATATATGCCCAATGTTTACGAGAAACGCTGGGCCACGTGGATTTGTTGTCATTGGAAACGTAAAACTTTATCTGAACTAACTAGTAATGATGACCTTTTAAGATTATTAACGCACATTATGGTCATTCTTTTATTATTATAACGTGACAACAGTTATGCTCCACCTGTGAGGTATTATTGTTTTATTTCTGTATGGACAACAGATGTATGGTTAATAGATGTTATATCATAATTAAGATCTAGACTACCTGTCAAAATATATAGACTAGAGTCTAGTCACAAGAAAATTGACACCAATGGCCGTCCACAGAGTGGCTTAGTGGATTATAATCCATCATATACTTATGTTGGATTAGGGAGCAAACTGAGCCTGATGTTTTGGCCATCTACCTATCAAAACGTGTATTGGTCACCGCTACATAAAAGAAATTTTGACATGGTCACATGAAAATGAGATTTCTTTTGCACTTAAATACGGTCAGCAGAGTCTCGACATGCGTCAGAGTCTCGTCACGTCACTAAAATGTCATGTCACAAGACTCTGACGTATGTCGAGACTCTGGCGATTGCATTTACCATCACTTTTCACTCGTTGTATTCTATCAGAGGACATGGTAATTTGGATAGACTTGCATGGATTCAATTGCAGTTGGAGCTAGCCTTGAAATATTTAGCTAGGCGGCTTGGCAGGGCCTCTAAAAAATAATATTCAATAATATTCAATCAATCAAATCCTAAATTTATGTGGCCAGCTGTGAGGTGGGGAGGCCCTAATTATTCCTCAAATTGAGAGTGTGGCCTGGCTGCTCAGTCTACCCCTCAACCATCCTCTCCAAATTTTTCTATCATTTGTGTCTATGTGACCTATACCCATATGTTCTAAGTCTTTCTGAACAACTGTATCCCAGATCTTTTTTGGTCTTCCTTTGCCTTTCACTCCTCGTATCTCCAGCGTTCTTACTTTAATGATCCACCTGAACCTGTGTTGTACATCTCAATCTGCCTTTGCGAAGCACGATATCAATGTCTGTGTTCCCAATTTCTCTAGCAGTCTGTCTGAGCTCACATCATCATTGGGTTTTACATGACACATCCATCGAATCATTGCTCTCATTTTGCCTCAGCTGATTGATTGTGTTGGATGATGCTGCCCATAGTCATGCAGCATTGCACCACGTACACAGTGGCATATACTCTGCCTCTCGATGCCAAAGGGTACGTGTCTGTTGGTAAGTGGTAAGTACTGGCAGGAGCTCATCAAATTTGCCTCATGCAGATTTGCATCTAACAGTTGCAGCTAATTCACAGCCTCTACCACTGGACAACATTTCACCAAAGTAACAAAACTCTGTGACAACCTCTAACTTGTATTCACCTACAGGGCCCTCCTTGATTGGCCTGCCATCCATTGCCATACCAGGGTCATTATAACTTTGGACATACGTAGTCAGGATCAGGTTTGAGAACACCCTCAATTCTGCTACACCGTTTGTGTACCCAGCATAGACACCTGCCACACTAAATGTTCTTGCTACCCCCAACAGGCATACAGCACATAAGTATTCTCCACTTTTGAGTAATTTGTCAACTTTTGACCCATAGACCAGACATTTGGATTTTTTTTTTTAATACCCATGTTTACACAGTCCCTTCGCTTCCATCCCCATCTTTCAGGTGTGCTCCTTTTCTGATAACTCTTCAACTCTGATAACTCTTCAGCCATATTGATATGGTCATCACTATACAACAGTTCGCAAGGGGACCCTGTGCGAAACTCACAAGAGAGGGCTTCTTGGACCATAATGAATAGCATCGGACTAAGAACCAAACTCTGATGTACTTAAACAATAACAATAAATTCCTCACTGATTCCATCTTCAACATGAACACGACTGCATACATTGCCATACATTGACTGGACAGCCTTGTTGTATGCGTTGCCTCATAAAATGTAAGATGCACTTGTTGGCAAACAGACGCGGAATCAATTATAGAGGTGTCCGTTTGAAAATTCATGTTGGTTTGCTGACTCGTGCATCTAGGATAGTTCTGCCACAGATTCTATTTTGATTATGGTATTGTAACATCATTGCTACATACTGATACATCAACTTGGCCAGAAAATGATTATTATCCAATTATTCTCAATCTACATGTACTTCATTTTCAATTTATATGTACTTTATTACTATATTTGATTATATATGTTTATATTATATTTATATTATTTAAATTTCTCTATATTTATTTACTATATTGTTGTGTTAATATGGAATGTAACGTTCTGCAATAAAGAAATCTTATCTTATATTTATCAATTCATGGCTTGATTTTCTCATCTTCTATCATACATCTTTAATGTCAAAAAATGATAACATCCAGTTACATCCAGTAATATTATACAGAATTACAGTTTTAATAGATTTAGTATATGCATTGAGTACACCTTGACTTGGAATGATAGTGACAGAAGATTAATTGCTTCTGAATACTGGATGGAAATGAGAACATGAATGCTGGAAAATTCGGGTCAGTTTGCAACGTGCTCACATCAGCATTTTACATAAATACCTACAAATGAGTTACTTTACAATACCACACCTTCAACAGCTTGTTATTGTCTTGTATGCTTTGATTGGGATGGTGTAGCTTGGATACCATCTTCACTGGGAGATTCAGGTTTAAAAAAACAAAAAACAAAACAATGCAGAATAGGAACTCATTCCAATCAATAAACAAATTAGATGTGCTTTTGCGCTTACATGATACTTAAGTACAGTCCTTCCACAATTGCTCATATCTTTACTCTATATATCTTCTATGCTGAAGACTTGGACACCATAGTGTTCAAATGTCAGCTTTGCATCAGTTCATCAATGATGAATTGCACAGGGACCATCAGATTGAACATGTGTCATAGCGATGCAAATGACCCTTTGAGTTCCTGCAACATTATATTGTCTCTATGCTCCAGAGACTTTAAAGAACTGGCATATGTTTTTGCTGCCCAATTCGTGCCAGGACCAGCGTTGAGTACCACATTTCAATGAGAGAAAAGAAACATTTATGGAACTTTTCCTTTCCAACCCGAGTGCGACCGCCTATATAGATACTGAAACTGTGAACTGTGTCAATGTGGGCCCCTTTCATGCAAGACTCCATCCCATACCCAGTGGTCAAGTAGCCAGCCCTGCATACTCCAACTAATTTCTCTTTATAATCACTGGAAGCATGTAGATTAGCATT
This sequence comes from Streblospio benedicti, assembly GCA_019095985.1. NCBI lineage: Eukaryota > Metazoa > Annelida > Polychaeta > Spionida > Spionidae > Streblospio > Streblospio benedicti. The sequence continues at coordinate 12,784,556 of CM032660.1, forward strand.
AAAACTCATAGTATAAGGACCAGGACCCCATGTTAAAAGTGTTTGATAATACACTTATATAAAAACTTTATTTGAAGGCATAATTGCACATGTTTTGATGTAAAAAACAAAACAATTGCTCACTTTATGTGGGAGAAACGTGGACATGCATCAGTTTTACATATTTTTTTCAACAATAAAGAGCCATATTCTATTGACAAGAATAACTACAAAATAAAATGAACATCTTATCACCTTCTTGACATTGATGCTTTATGGGTGATTCAGTGATAGAGTATTTTGATAAGTTAAATCAATAACTAAACTGAAAAGTCAACGGCACAGGCATACACATTTGTTTACCAGGAATATACTCCCCCAAATTGGAACCATGGTAAATGTAATTGTTATTATTACAAAATATGATTATTGTAACATTATATTCAAAACATTTTGTAATAGATATTATTAAACATTTATTGCAAGATTTGTTATCATATTTTAGACACTTTTTTAAAATTTTTATTCATTTGTAATCATACAAGTCTAAATTCTAGTAAGCTCCGTGCTAAAGCACAGAAAGGTAGTACGTTTACTAACTGCCCTCACAGAGCAAGATGGACGCCTCACTTCAAGAATATTCGTTGGATACTCAAGTGTATGACAATAAGTTTTGTGTGACAATGGTGTATTCCTTATTACACTAAATTTATCAATATAAAATGTTAGTCAATTATCAGTAAATGTATTCATGAAGGTGGATTTATGTTAAATGTTTGCAGGCAGGTGGTATGTTATGTTATGACGCATGGTTATTTATTTGAAATTATATGAAGCGTAACCCCCAATTGTTGCCACCTCTATAAAGAGACCACATCAAAGATTAATTAGTTTTTCAGTTCCTAAAAATCAAAAAGAGACCCATTCAAATCTTCTAAAGGAGACTACTTCTCTACCGAGACCTCTATTGTGGCCATATCCTGAGTGGTCTCAATTAGAGGTTATACTGTTAATTTACTAACTTCCTTGCTTTATCACAGTGGTAAGTGAACAGTAGCATTTTTGTATTAACAAAGTCATTCACTCAAGACTAATAGTGCCACAATATGTATTTACATAAAGGCCCATAAACATATGTAGCTATTTTCTTCTACGCAAATTACATACATGATTGAGTAAATAGCATCTCACAAGAAACAAAATCATTTTTTATCCAAGAATACATCCATTGTTACTATAAAACTAGAATATTTCGTGGCTATTAAATTTTGCAATTTTCATCCATAAATTATTTTGTGACTATTTAATTTTGCGATTTTGGTCCATAATGGACCCGCTTTACATAGGCTATTAATGTTTGCTGACTATCTAAGTTTGCGTTTTTGCACCTACCCACGAAATTCGCAAATTAAGTCGTGCACAAACGTTTCTAGTTTTACAGTATTCCATTTAAAAAATCTAAAATTATGATAACTTATTCTACGGGGTGCAGTAGATTGTTTACTTGTATATTAATTGTAGTGTAGATACTTTTCACAATAAATAAAACTGACGTCTGTGGATCAATATGAATATGAACATAGAATTTTTCAACTTTCAACTTCTTTGTAATTATAAGACGAATCATTTTCACAACCAGACATCAAGATTTAATTTGGAGGAACAATGGTTCTGGACCAATGTATCAGTCCGCGACCATATAGGTATTTGCATGTGGCAAAATGTGTTCAGAAATCCAAGGTGTCCTTATGTAAGATACTTATTGTACTGGGGATAAACACTCATAAAAATGAGTATCTGTGATCGGCAGATGCACTTTTTAAAATGTTCATTTTTGTCTGTCTTTACCATCTAAAGTGCTCACTCAAAATTTATGATTATGAAATTAAATGCTAGAATAGCTTTCTTACACAAAAAATTATGTGTGTCCATAACATGTAGAATTTCGTAAGACAAATACAGAAAGTTTTAGTTTGCATTTTTTTAGCATCAGGTCTGATGCAGAGGGTTTTAAATAATGAGTAAAGAACAGGTTTTTGATAACTATATTGATATAATGCGCATCAACCAAAATTATACGATTTTCATACATTCTAGCCAAGAGATTAAACGTACAATTGACACACTTTTACAGATTTGTCTTGATGGATGGTGTTGTCTAGTCCATGATGAATATGATGCTTTCAGGAAGTTGTTTTTTTGTGTACTTAAAGTTACACTGTCCTACATTACTCTTACACATTGATATCTGCCTGGCTCCCTGTATTGGCATATTAAATGTTTCGTACTACACTATAGGTAAATGTAGGTTAGAGTTGAAATCCATGCTTTGCATGCATGAGCAGATATATTTTTAATTTTGTAGTTTGATAGTAGAGTAATGAAATTGTTTCCATAGTTGTTGCAAATTAATAGATAAAATTCTGCTAAGAACAAATGTTCTGGCTTAAAATATCTGAATATATGAAAATTTAAAAAAAAAGATATTCTTATAAATGATACCAAATATATAAAAAAACAGTGAATAGATATTATGGTAAAATGATAACATTTTTATGTTCCTGAAAATAAACCCATTATTGACAGATTGAGCAGGCCTAAGAATATATTCATATGCTAAAAGATACTTTTGAATGTAGACTTGGTTGTATCTTTGTATATGTAGCGTTCATACTTGTATTGATTCTGTGCTCAAAGTATGCAGCCATGAGTGAAGCTCATCTTCCATGTATGGCTGTTTCAGGTGAGAGTGAGCAGTAAGTTGTCAACCCTCCGCTGCCACTGCCGCTGCCGCCACATTAGTCTACTATCACCGCGGGGATGAGTAGCACAGACCCAGTCCAGCAGAACAGCAGCAGAAAGCAGCAGAAATTGACAACTTACACCGTTTCTTATTCCAACCCAACCAACACCAACTATGATCATGGCGTATTGAGTGACGTCAATGAAAATCGTGGTTCGCACAACAGGCACCATCTTCCTGCCTCTCACCATTACTTTCTACGAAACCCATCTAGTGGCACAACACAACCAGGAGTGGTGGGGAGAGGTGCAGCACCTCGGCAGGCAGGTGCTGACACTGACACCTCTCTGACAACCGCGCGTGAGGACTGGATACCTCAGTGTTTGTCAACGCCGAGGCCCTACTGGCCCATATTGTCGGATAGAACTAGTGGTAGTGAGGGAGCAGAAAAGGTTTATGGGGGTCTAATAGTGGATATGGGGGTGGGATCTAGCAAATACCCCAAGCATAAACATCGTCATGCTGGTGCTAGTAACAATCATGAAAGAACTGCTGACAAATCCCACTATAGGGTCAACAGTAAAGTGCCTGGGCACAAAATTCTTGTGCAACCGACAGTTCTTGTTGGCCCTGGTGCCAACGAGAACCATCACAATGCACAATCAGACTCTGTCAGAATCCCAGTGGGTACTGACCAAGTGCAACCAAAACCTGGATGTGTGGATTTTCATAAATTTCGTGTTGTTAAGTTGAAAGCTGCCATTGACAAGAAACCAACGTCAGTGGACGAGAAGTCATCTGCTGTGCTAAAGTATAAAACCCCACACTTCAGGTGAGTGTCAACTTTCTCTTTCACTCTAATGTGCAGGTAGTGAGGCTTTGACTTTAAGCCTACTGCATAGAGACATTTGTGAGTAAATATGAATGAGTATTGCAAAAGACAAATGTAGGGCAACCCAATGACACAGATTTATTATGAAGACTGATACATAAATATTATGCAATATTGAAACTATGGGCACCAACAACTAAATATCTTTTGAATTTATCATTTGACATTATAATATATTCAATATGTGTATAGTATATTCAATGTTCTACTGATACATGAATACATGTATATTCTACTTGTGCCTATTTTTGTTTTGTTCTACTAATTATAAGATTTGTTTTGTAAAGTTGAGAAGGGCACTGAAGATGCCGAAACATGTTCAAATAAATTTAAATTTAAAATAGGACTTTATTTTTCGGATATAAGGCAGCAGAAACAGAAAAAACAACAACAAGAACTAACAAAAATCTACTAATTATGTAGTTCGATAGAAGATTTTTTCTTGGCTTTAGCGTTTTGTTTTTCTCATTTCGAGAAATGAAAATGATAGGTATATATTTTCATATCGTTTTATGCCCCATACATGTATATATACAATGTAAGTATAGACATTGAGTGGCCAATGTGTATCAACGATGGTGATTATTTAAGAAATAATCCATTAAATGATAACTGTATGTGTAAACTGTGTAAAGCCAATTACCTAATTGTATGGATTCATAAATTGTCTTTGGAACAAATCCAATTTATGTCTCTAATGCACATTGAGTTATCCGAGACCATTTTTTTTCACAAGGATAACATTCAGGATTCTGATTATTCGGTTCGATTCTGGAAGAAATCCTTTGACATTGCTCTTTATTTGTATTCATTTGAGTTTATTTAGTTCTGTGCCAAAATCTTGAAGGTACATTGTATAGGATCATGGTTTTTGTCAATCAAGTTTTTGTATCAATTACCTCCAGTTGAACAATAATTCTCTAGTTTATTTACTTGTGGCTCTTGTGATCTAGTGTTTGCACCACCTATCGATAGCAAATGGATCTTATGTTTGTTAACAGAATTTTAAAAGTATATAGTGCAATTTTAGAATAGTTGCTAATTCATACATAGTTTCAATATAAAACAATCCATTATGAAGCAAATACTTCTTGTACTTTCCTATTCCCACCATTAGATGATTTCTTGTATTTGCCCAAATTTTGGTTGTTAATCATATGTAGTTAATTGATACATATCTGATTCAATCGAATACACCGTGAAATTAAAAAAAATTATAATATATTGAACCAAAACAGTTTGGGTGAGTTTGTAGAAAGCACTAACCAGGTATTCTATATAAATTTAAATTACTAATACAGAAAAAAAATACTTTGTTTCGCATCCATATTGCCTGATTCAAAATAAATATTCTAAATTGTAAGAATGAATGTATGGCAAAGATGACATTCAAAACATATAAGGAACAACACACTGTTACAGTAATCCATATATGGTATGTATGCGTCTGTGTGAGCAATATTTATATTGATGATGAATTTGTGTAGAATGGCATAAAAATTTGCTATTCAAATCCCTGTGACAAAAATAATTAATAATCTAATTTTGAACAACACAGTCATGATGACAGACGCAACATGAGATCAATTCTGAATCTATTACCTTTAATCAGTTAGATAACGTCCTCACATACATGTAGTTGTATGTTCTCAGTCTGAGTTTTGAGCCGCTCGGGTGGAAAAATATCAGATTGAATGTTGGTGTAGAATGTCCAAATGGTTGTGATTATTAATGCATATTTTATGCCATATAAATATCATAGATTTTGTACTAGCAGGACCAAAATCGGAATGTTATTATGCACTGAAGATGTGTCATTATGTTTATTTCTAATGGAAAACTTTGTTTTTTGTTGTTGAAAAAGTGAGGGCAGTAGGGAAGTGAAATATAAAATCAACAAAATTGAAGTATATTGGTAATATTAGTAATATATATATATATACATATTGGAGTATGCATATATTTAGTATATGTAATATTAAGTAGTATGTAATATTTTCTATATTCAAACGATGAAAATAGTATTACAAATGTTAAGAAATGAAAATATTCATTCGTTAGGCTTATTGTTAGTCTGGTATCACTGGCATGCATAATTGAGAGCTCTTTATGTGATGAGTTATGATCAATAGTATTCACATATATATAATATGCTACATAAAACAAATAGAAATTATTTCCTAGATATGTAATTGAACTTATTTTGAAACTGTTTCTGATGATATTGTGTAGTGTAAATAATTCATTGGGTAAATTCAGACTGTTCTTTTTCACTGTTAATTTATGACAGAAGTTGAAAGTTGTTAATCTATTTTTCTGTTTCACCAATGTCTGTTTTTGCTCTTTCACAGTGAATATAGTCAATTAGATCTGCATTTTATAGGATTGTTTATTTATTTAAGATTTTTTCAAAGTTACATAAATATTTTGACATTCAGTGTTAATACGCAGTTGTGTGGTAGTCATAAATGTACATCTAAACAAGTAGTGGTCCAGGGTTCGAGTCCTGATAGACTTGGAGTACGAATCCTCTAATGTCAATACTTAAAACCCAGTCAGTTAATTTCCAATACATCTATGTTTAAATTGAAACACAGTATTTGTCAATCTTACAGTAAATTAAAAGCTCAGTCTACATTTCTACATCTACATGAGTCCTACATGTATGCATTGATCTTGGCCTTTCTATATGTCTCTTAGGTGAAAAGGAAATGTAGTAAGAACAATTAAGTATTACAGTGTTCAAATTTATTAAAAGTATTGATAAGACACTACAAAACACATTCTATTTTTATCACTCAATTATGCATATTCCTGTTAACTTAGATAATCATGGTGCTAGAAGCATAATGATTTCATGGAAAGATTCTTATACACCGTACTTGTTC
>CM032660.1:12791157-12869133 GCA_019095985.1 Streblospio benedicti
AAGAGACAACATGCATCAATGTTTTCGCTTGGTGTTAGCATTGTCGGTCGTCCTTAGGTTTTTTCTTATTCCTGTTCACACATTTTATCGAGTTCTGCAATAGTAATAAGTTCACTTACGTTATATATATTATGTATTTTAATCGATAAATCAAGCTAGTATACTGTAGTTGTGTTTTAAGTAGTCTTATCAATGCATGTCAGAAAGTATGATCAGGAAATATGACGATATTAATCTAATATAAATGTTCCATGCGACAGTAAGTTTCGAGGGTCGGCTTTGTCCCATGCGACAAAACGTGTGTTGTGTGGAATGGTATGATTTTGATCCAAGCGCTATGCGTTTTGTCGCCTGCTTGGCAATGTCTGATGAGGAAACACCCCATTGAAAAAGCATTGTACCGATTTGTATGACAGTTTGACATGCTACAAACGGTGAGATTAGGAAACACCCTCCAAGAACTTAACTGAAGAAATATCAGAAGATAACCCGAATGCCTCATATTTAGTAAACTGAAGATTTTATAAGATTTGTAAGTCAGGTAATCATGATGCACTAATTTATACCCGTGGCGAAGGTAAATCAGTAATAGATGTCCTATTTCTGAAGTAAACACCACACATCTATACCACAAACTGACCCCACTATCCAACACACAATAATAGCTCAGGTATGCAGCATCCACACTAATCCTGGGATCCTCACCCATCATCCTGACAGCACCCACCACTATTCTAACAACCTTCTTGTCCACCTTTCATCATCCTGACAACACTTGATAGCACACACCAGTCCTGACAATACCTACCTCTCGTCCTGATTACAGCCAAAAATCACTAAATTACAAATGAGCCTTCACTGTTTGATGTACTTACGCAATACAAATGGTCATAGTCCAAATATAGATGCAATCTAAATACTTACACAATACACATATGTCAATACATACATTCCATATAGCTCTTTTAATCCTTACCCCCCCAATTCGCCTGGGCGCGGCGTGGGCTCTCCGCCTCCATTTTTCGTGTTTTTGCCCACTCCAACCAACCATAATAGTAAGCATTTATAATCTTGCAAGCATCTATAATGAGGATTACGATGGCGTCACCACATGACCATGTTGCCAATATTGACCCCATAGACTCCAAGATGTCAGTCGTTGTCTGGTATTTTTGTTATAAAATCTCCCATTAGACAGCCAACAGGACCATCATGAACATTAGAAACATAAACTTGCAATACTACCCTGTATTGTGGACGATCTCCTGTAGTCACATGGTGTTTAGTCAGGTTAAAGAATAGTTCGCAAGACAAAGATTAGCGCATTAATGCATAGATACATGTATATAGGCTATTTAAGCATTCACGATTTGTGGCTAAATGGAAAATTTAGCATATTGCAAAATCTTCCAATTTAACCACGCAAAAGTTTCTAACTTGACACCTAGGGGTATCACACCTATCTACACGTATTGTGTTGAAATCCTACATTTACAATTGAAAGGAGAAATTGATAAACCTCTACAATATGCACATAATTGCACAGCGCATATATTAAATACTTAACTAACAACTTATATTGCTTTGCTTGTTGAATTGTTCTTTTGAAAATAAAGACATCCAAGCAGAATATGTGTTAATATCTTTCAACATGTACGATGATGAGTTGTGAACAGCCATACCTTAAATCGATTACTATGTCAATACACGAAACCACGGTTTCGTGACGTGCTGTACTTTGGCCCGATTGCAGGTAAGATTCTCGTTCCCCGTAGTAAATAGAGAGAAATTGCCGACTTTCTACCCAAGAGTCTTGTATTAAAATTGTGCTTATCTTCTTACTTTTAACTTCGCCTGAATTCGCTAACCTCTGCTCTACAACATACTAGAAGTATTCGCAGAAATAATTGATAATAAAGATTTGCTGAGACATTTACTTTTCCATCTTTTTGCATCCACTACCAAATGAAAATACTGCACAGAGTCCTGACAGCAAACGTTTGACGTTCCACGAGAGGGTTGGATCACAAACAAATACTGACTAGCAGGTGGTTGCTCACAAAAGTGCTTCCTTCTAATTTTCGATAACTTTCTCTCTCAAACGAATTATAAAATGTGATGATATTACTAGAGCATGCAAACAGCCATACCTTACCAGAAAATAATAACAAATGGAGCTGTCAACACACGGGTTAAGAAATATCTATAGGTGTTTGGTTGATCTATAAATCTAGACTAACATGACCCCACTCATCAAAAATAAAGTGATACTGCATAGCAGGTGGATCCTTGAGACCTAATATCTTTATTTTATTTTTCCAAATTAACTTTCATTTGAAGGATTGGTGAAATGTAACATTATTACTACAGCTTGCACACAGGAATAACTTATAAGAGTTCTATTGCAGATACAGCTGTCAAGACACGGATTTAGTTTAGAAAGACGATCTTGGCAGATTTATATAGTTTGCTGACGGAAATCAACCACCATACATATAGTCTTTTGGCTGTTATTTCCGTTATTATCTGCCCTATTAATGTAAAATTAGGATTGGTCAATCAGTAGTAATAGGCGTTCAATCCATTCATATCATTGGACATTTTCTGATACTTTTACGGGTTATAATAGCGGAGTTTGACTTAGGTGCACATGGGAAAATAATGCCACAATATGGTCAAACTAACGAGCTTGTATATCTTTACTATCTATCATAATCTCATCTCCATCCAGTATGTTGTGGGCGAGTGTATATATAATGAGTTCTAATTCATAAATAGGATAAATAATAAATTTAAACCATATAAATATTGTGTCAAAATACGGCAAATTTCCCTTCATTAACACGGGAGCGAGTTTTATTTACCTGTAACTCAACGCTCGTGGCTGACGCATCCTCCATCACATGCTTTGCTACGGCGAACGTACATACGTATGAATCAGAGCTTTTTCATCAAGGCTGTTTCTTGAAACCGTGTTTTCGTGTATTAGTGTCTCAATTTTATACCTGACAAGTATTATTGTTGCCAATTTTCCATTCAATATCCATTGCACAATACAAGGGTAATGTTATTGTATGCAGTGTTCAGAAAATGTCTGCTTCATTCTTGTGGCTTGACAAAATAGGGTAATGGAGATATTGCCAGTGTTTACAATCTGGCTTATAGACAATTAGTTGGATCAGAATGACAGAGCCATACATAAGACTACATGGGTTAAAACAAATATGAATTACTGATTATTATTGATATTGCAAAGTTTCCAGGGAACCATTGTTTTGTTGGTTTGATAGTGGACTCAAACTCACCACCTTCCTATTCTACACCATAGACCAGTCATGTATGTAAAGGATGAGCTAAATAGGTGGATGGTGAAGCAGACATTGTCTGATGTAATGAGATTGCAAATGTGTCTTAAGTATACATATAAACTACAAAATTAACTTTCAGAACTATAGTAGACTGGCTTCTACTATACAATGATGTGTGCTTCCGTGGCCGATTGGATAGGTAGTTGGACTCATGACCAGTAGGTCATGGATTCGATTCCTGGTCAGGTTTGGTGGTGGGTGTTGAGCAAACCCCTAACAGGTTGCACTCTGATCCATGGTACCTACACCTTAGGGTACAGGTCAGGTGAGAGAACACTAGTGTGAGTGATAAGCACGTCAGCAGTATGGTAGCGATATGTTGTATGCGCCCCAGGGAGTTGAGATAGATATAGTGTGACAAGGATGCCAATAACCTGGTGTAGATGTAAAGTCGCTAGAGCATGACAAACTGTGAATTGCGACTGTAAATAAGCACATTTACATTGACATTTACATGACTCATATCCTTCAGGATATCTGTTTCTATATTTTCATTATTTGAGATATTGATGTCATTTTTCATGAAATACATGTAAGCGTGATATAAATTATGACATGATATAAGCATTGTGTCAAAACAATGCCAACATTATGGATGGGGAATGGGGTGGGTAGTTACACAAAGAGTCAAAATGTACATTGTACTATAATTGTGTGTGATTCTTTTAGAATAAAAAATGATTCATTAGCCAAAGAAACAATGTAGCATATAGTGTATCTAATAGGACCTTCAATACTCTGAATACGGAATCGAATACAATGGGTATTTGCTTTGAAATTTAAAAAGAAATCTATATATGGTATATCTTTCTTATTTGCTTGCAAATTTTCTTGTCTTCTTCATACATGTACACATCGTTGGTCTATACGAATCTCTTTTACGCTGCACATATATTCAGTGTTACAATATCTACGTGTTGGTTAAGTACATGTACCGTATTCGTTCTTATAAGCGCACCTGTCCCATTAAATGTATGCACACCCTACTATTAACATAGATTAAATCAAACATACTTTGCTTTTACCCGCCAAAGATTTCATGTTTATCTCTCCATATTGTAAGACTAATACGTCGGTATGCGCCGGCAAGTTGTAAAAAAATACTAACACGCCAGTTGCGTTGTGAAAAACATGCCGGTTGCGTTGTGAAAGAACGTTTGCGGTGAGCAATAAAAGAAAAAATGCAACAACCGCAAAAAATTGTCTGGGTGCGCTTATTACTAATATTCAACATTTGTTTGTATTTGAAATTTGTTTTTTGTAAGCGCACTGTGTGCTTATTAGAACAAATACGGTAGTTGAGAAATTCGTCAGGTTGGACTTACATAAAAAAAATCAATTCTCAAATATTATGGGCTTTGAATCACCAATATACACTGTGTATATATGAAGATGCGTCATGCAGTCTAGACATATACTTACGTGTATGAAAAAAAAAAATATATATTTAATTTTTAACAAATAATTTGTTAAAATTACTGTGGTAGTATTTCAAATGAACTCATGAAAACCACCAGTTTAGTATCAACTGTTTCGTATTTATATTGCCAATTTAATTCATATGACTTCATAAAACATGATTATATTGTGCACATTATGTGGTAGGTATTCTGATTGAAGTAGACAACTTGATATTTTTTCCCCTCTATGGTCAATCAGACGGCATCAGATTTTAGAATCTGTTGTTGCTCTATATACGTGCATTACACAAGACTACATGGTTACTCAGAAACGCCTACTGTAGTCAAAATGAGCACCACCATATAGACTAAAAAAGCAGTTTTCTTATAGAAAAGCAATTCTCAAGATGTAGTGTCTAGTCCATTTGGTATGGTAATTTATGACCTTATCCCATTACTGCGTAAGTGGTGTCCTCGGTCTGAGTCCTTGATCATAGTACAATAAAGCTCATCACGTGGCAGTACAGCTGCAAATATATCTGAGATTTTATACTTTGTACTGATCACTTTTAGTGACAATCATAGAGGAGGGATATGTTGTAATCAAGAACCAAACTTATAACACAGATCTCTTTCTCTGACAAGGTTGTCCAGCAGAACAGTGTTGTCAATTTCTCTTTGACTGTATTACAGTTGTTGTTTAACTTTTGCAAACATTATATTCCAAATTTTATGGTTTCATCAGATTACATTATAGAATGGCCCAAAAGAAACATGGATATGTAGTCCACAAAGTATCCGCCTTGTTTTCTTTTTTGTATTTTGCAAATATTATGTATTATAAAATGCTGAATAAATGCCCACATTTGAATTGATGGAAATTCGTGTTTTTAAGGAGTCTTCGATTAAACACCTGGTGGCCAAGTTTGTCTGGCATTAAAACATTTAAAACATGCACTGACAGCCACATCATTGAAGTCATAAAGCAACACACCATTATAAACAAAGACAAGTGTATAATTTGAAGCCTCAGATGCTATGTGATAGCAAAATGTTCTTCTAATCACATAGTTATAGAGTTACTGGTTAACAAACAATATTAGGAGTTATTTTAAATCATGGGATTTTTACAGGGGTAACTAGGTATCTAAATGGTCACCTAAGGCTACTACACACCATTTTACGGTACATTTGTATATAACAGATTGTAGCTATGTAAAACTAGCTTCCCTCCCGTCTCCTACGGAGACATAACGCACGCAGCAACAGAGACAAACGCACGCAGCAACAACGATGGATAAAGTCGCACGCAGCAACATAAAAACATAACGCACGCAGCAATAGTGAAATATAACGCACGCAGCAACAACCAGAAGTGCAATGTAAATAAAAAAACAATCATTTGTACGCGAAAAATGATGGTACAACTGAGTTTTCGCGTCAATACTGAAGCAAGCAAGTGCACAAAGAACAAAGAAACCCGTAGAAGGTGATTTCCCACAAAGTGGTACACTCAAAATGCGTGAAAGCACCCCAGGAAAGTGATGCAGGGGAATTTCCAAAAATAAAAGAAAACAACCATGGCCATGCCCATGTCTTCGTAATTATATATAGATTCCAATGCGAATCACTGAATTATCGTGCATGAAACCCTTACTTGAAATGTATACACATTTTCTTCAACATACATTGGTAAATTTGTTACATGTAATTTTTAAAACAGAAATGAGTTCATTGGACACTTTCATTGCCATTCTTCTAAAGAGATTTCTCATATAAGAAGGTTTTATGGTCAAAGGCATGTCATGCTGAAATGGAGATTGGTGTTGCCATTTATTATATCGGTAATCAAGGTTTATCTCAATGTGATGTGTTTGCACTAATTTTCACCTAAAAATAAGATCAATGTAAGTGTCATTGTGATTTTGGCGACAGGTCAATCACTTGTTGTTCTACTGTTGTTAGCATTATCAACAAGTTCAGCTGTTGTGGATAGTATGGCCCATGCGCAATTGGACATTACATGAGTTGGATCTAAATGGATCAATGATATATATTGACTCTACATGTTTCTGGTGGCACACCAAGGAATGTAATGTACATGTATGCTGAAGAATGGAGACTTTCAGTCGTTTTATTTGTCATAATTGAATGCATGGTTTTCTATAGTACAGAATCATTATTTATAGTGCTAAAGGGATGGATACTATACTTATTTATTATTGCACAATCTCATTGATTTAAGTATACTACAATTCATATTACTGTCTTCTATTCCGATCTCTGGTTATTTTGTACTGGTTTCTTGTTGTCTGTTACTGTTTGGCCACATGATAATTGTTTTGCTCCAGTAACATTAAAGGCAGAACACGTTGCAGATCAATGCCATACATCGAGTGCTTATTGATGCAACCAGGGTAATGCACTCACCAGTCTGTTCTCAACTACTAACGGAAGCAATTCTAGCTGTTAACTCATGCACTTGTTTTAAGATCCAGTTTCTCAGTCCTTATTTGGTCAAATACTGGTGAAACATGTCTGTGATACTTTTGTGTGTAATATATGTTATCTGATGCAAAACTCCTACTTAGTGTTGGCCCTGTCATAATTGTCGTGACAAGTGTCATACGTTTTGCTTATAAATACAAACAGGGAAGGGGGCCTTGTCCAAATGACTCCAACAAGTATTTATTGAAAGACAATTATAAAAACTGTGACAATGGTTACTAATTGCATCTCCATCATTCTAAGATTGCTCATTGCAAATGTAAGTTGTCTTCTTACTAGCAGAAAAAAATTATTAGGTCAGTCTTATTGTGTGATAATAACTAGACATCTCTGAAAGAGTACAGACGTTTGTTGTATGTAAAACCGCAGATTACTTAAACTGTTTAAGTACCGGGTAATCTGTGCGTTCTCTTTGTGAATCTCTTTCATGTTGCTCATGTATTAATCAATCAATCAATCAATCTGACAATCTATCAATCAAATCTTACACAAGTATTTATTTCGGTAGGCACTACTTATTCCTCCGTGTATGTGTATAATAATCTGCAGGGCTTTATGAGCATATGGGCAGATGGTTAAATGTACTATTTAAAAGCCCTGTAACACAGACACAATGCATTAATTATGCATGAAAGATCTGGGAATTTCAGCAATGCATGAAACGTCTGTTTTAAACGGTATGTACACATGTGTAATATGCGCGGAGGGCTGCCAATATGTTGAGCAGTATTTTGGATTGTCCAAACTTTCTCCGCAGCATAAAATCCATAAAACTAAGCGCCCGGTACGTAGATATAGTGCCAGACGTGCACTATATATACAGGTACATGATATTAAAGGGGAAGAAAATGGAGCTCATACCTCATATTGGCCATGTTTAGATGTTTTCCCATTTTTTTTCTCATGTCTTCGACGAATGAAAAACTGATGTACATGTATCACTTATTAGGTTATGAAATATTAACCATACGGTGTAGAGCGAGGACAAAGCGAGTTCTATGAGGTATGAGTGAAGTATACGTATTTAATACGTCACTTATGCTTCAAATTTCAATGCGCCACTTTAGCATTTATGGCGTCGGCCGGCGTATTGGGATCTTTTTGCGTGGACCATGCATTTTTTAATAAGTTGAGCCTATGTGACAGTAACATAGGGGTATGGCCTGACTGCCCAATTTAATCTGCAAGCGTCCTTTCCTCTCCAAGCCGTTCTGTCATTTGGATCTGTTTGCTGGTTCCCAGATGTGTTTAATCTTTCTGCATGACTGTGTCCCAAGTGTGCTTTCTTGTTCCCACGCCTTTTTCTCTCCTTGTATTTATTCGAATGGTCTAACCAAGTGACCAACCAACCAACTATTTGTCTGGTTTGTTACCCCTCTACAGGTAACATAGTTAGACATAGGGTGCTCAAATTTTGTTTGTAAACCAAAAATGCTGACTACTTGGAACCTATTTCACATTCCCAAAAGGTCCATATTTGGATCCATTCTGGACCATGATTTTGTCAATTTCTGAGTTGGTAACCCCTCTACAGGTTACATCAGTTGAGTGTACCAGTAGAGTGCTCAAATTTGGTATATGTAAATGTTAGGTAAAAATAGTGACCATTCGCAACTTTTTACAAATTGACCTAATCGGTCTGTATTTATGTGCATTCCAAATCCAGACAATTATTTGCTCTATTTCTGACTGAAATTAAATATGCAAACAAGTGTATAATGTTTGATATGGTGAGAGCTAATATAAGAAAGAAGTTTTACCTGTATAGTGTTGGAAATGTGAATATCATGTTAATGAACATAAATTGTATGAAATCTTAATTTGCAAAGTTACAAGTTACATTGTGATGAAAGCTTACATTTCCTTTTCGCTATAAGATGCAAAGGAAATAGTGTGGAAGCAAAGCCCATTATTGCATGCAGCATTATTCTCTTTCATGGCAAAATATTCTGAATATTTATGTACAATGTCGTATTTTAGGTAAAATGAAGATTCAACACAAATTATCGGAATAAAAGTTCATGCGTGAATGAGTATTGTCTAGTTATTTGAAATAATGATTTCATGCATGCATTCATGTATTTTTATTGTTGTCTTTATAGAGCTCTAGCTACTGTTGAGGTGCCAATCCTTGATGACCACCATACAGTGAATGTTGGTTGGATCCAGACATGTACCGAAATGAAGTTTGTTAATACGTACGGAGATGAAGGACTGTAAGTGAAGACTTTTATAATGTTTTGCTGCTTTATGGGTTTCATTTTTATCTGCTTGTTAGCGGCTGGCGATAGCTAAAATGTATCTAAATTTTGTATAATTTGTTAACCAAAAGGAACTTTATGTTTGCAATTCTTAAACAATCATATCCAATTAATGTTCAAGAAATTCACCCCGACCCCCAAAGCATCATGTGAAAGGGGAGAATTACAAATCCCTAGGCATATATATTTCTGCCGCGAGTGCCGATGGCACATTTGTTTGCATTGGAGTAAAGCCTTAGTGTATTGCTGTATTCATTTGTTTTAAGAGAAATCTATAGCTTTACTTAAATGTAGGCGAATTTTAGTTGAAGGTTGTGAAATATTTGTTTTAAAAGGCAATATCTTATAAGTTTGCAAATGAAAAATGTAAAATCATGTGGTAGAGAAAATCTATATTGTTGTATGTACATAACATTAGTTAAAAATACAATGATTTTTTTTCCATTAACAGCATTGATTTCACTCTGAGTAGAACATAGTAGGCTCAATCTATTGATGAGTCTGAGTAGGATTTGAAAACTGATCATTCATATTAGGACTCGACACATTAAACACATACTTAGTAGTATCTTATATGTTTTACCTATCATAAAACAACTTCAGGCCTTTAAACTAGGTAATTATTCTACTGTTTATTAGAAGCACATTTGATTTAGAATATTGATGAAAATATTTATGCTACTTTATCTTATCATATGTGGTAATGTACATGCTTTGTATGTTGAGTGCATATAATACTCTCCTGCAAGGAACTGACTTATGCCATTCCTGTGGTAATCCCAATGTTTAAGCGGTTGCCAAATGACAGGAAAAAGTGGCTGTTGTCAACAGGGTACCTCCTCGAGATGAAAAACAAATATTAAATAGCAATGCAAAATGATATTGACAATAACAAATAATGGTAGTATGATGTAGTCTATGATGTAATTATTGGCTAGTACTTTACTATTCGAAGTTATGTCCAGTAAATATTGTTTTCAAATGACACGATGGCCACCATGTCATGTACATTTATAAGTGTTTTTTCATGAAAATTGTGAAAATTTAGTATAAAATGATTTATATGTAAAATTACAAACTTATTCTTACAGTACGAGTTGGGAGTTCCCTGAAATCGTGTCGGGAAAATTCCAGATGATAGGTGATGCTGATGGAAAGCAATATCCTTGGTATGGTTCTAAAAATGAGTTAGCTTCAGTTTCGGGGCCAACAAGAGAAGTCACCCCAGTTTCTGTGCATATGAATGACAACTTCTTTCCTCAGGTTTGATTACTTTTCTTATGTCTACTCAACTTATTGAATATTTGTAATGACATATTGTGCATATTGATACTCTATAAGAAGTAATTTACATATTATAAAGAAGTTTTTCCGCTCAGTACTTTAATGCAAGAGAATACGTCTGGAAAGTCACAGCAAGATGATTTTCATGATGGAAAAATTTCCTTGTGATCATGGTGACAAAAGTCTGTATTAATCAATGGTCAATTACTACATTTATATAATATATATATTATTAAATATTTTCATTTTAAAGAAAGTCATTTAATTTCTTAAATATATTTGTAATTGATTCAGAAAATTTTAATGTGTAACCAATGTTTTACTTAGATGCCTTAATTCAAAGCCATATCTTCAAAAGCAACCAATATGGTATAAAATATACAAAATATTTTTTTTCATTTTATAAAATGTTAATTTTGAATTTCTTTTAAGGTATTGTAGTTACTTTGTTTTTATTAGGTTCTCACCAAAATATTCTTTCAGATTTGTACAACAAACGTAGCAGTATAATTTAAGACTATATGTACATTTGTATCCATTTTAGGAATGAATATAACCATATTGTATATTTTTTTACATTTAAGTTAAGGGAAAAACGAATTGGTTGATATACAACTAGAATACTTGAATAAAAGCATATATTTTCATTTCTTTGTATGTATAATATATGTGTAATAATGTTCTAGCTTGCAACAAATGTATAAAACTTATAGTGTCTCATTTGAAAAAAGATTTTAGGTATTTTATTTGTTGTAGTGTTATGACACATTAAAAACCACCCTCAATGTTTTCTGATTTAGTTCTAAACCTTGTAATAAATGAGACTAATAAATAAAAACACACACAAAGGCAATATATATTAATATGCATTATTAATTTGCAGGTGACGTGGTATGTGCCTGACAGTGAATACGACAAGACACCTCGCCTCACACACATACACAGGAAGCAAAGGTTTTTCACATATCTTGTTGCACACGACTTGCAAGCTCAACGATACCACATTTTGCAGGTGTGTTAGAATATATTGCTATTGTAACAGTCTTCTTTTATCATGAAATTGTGATTTGTAGCATCAAGCTAATTTTTCAAAAAACAAGACATGCATTCTTGTATGACATTATCCATAAATATCATGAGTTAATTCAAATAGTTTTTGCATTTTAGCCTTTTTGTCTTTCAGTCTGCATAAAGTTTAGAGATGTAATATTCACTCCATTTACAAATTTGAATATTCGTCCAAAATAATGATCAAAATCTTTGAAATATTCGCTACATTTTGGAACCTTATTCGTTTTCGTGTAAATGGTGGTGTACATCTGATCTGATCAAATGATGTAGGTAGTAATTATAACTGGTTAGCGTTTGTAACAGGCAACTGCCGACTCATACCACCGCATTATTTGAAGGCCAAATATTCGAATATCACTTTCACAACCAAATATTCAGTTTTTGACATCTCTAAAAAGGAATGATTCCTAAATTTGAAATCTAAATTTTGTACAAGAAATACTTCAGAGTATTAGTCACAAATGATGACTGACTTTTTTGCAAACCTTTTTTAATAGGTGGTAGAATGGTCGATGGAGTTGAACATAGACGTCAATCCAATGGCCCCACTAGGTAAACGTGCACGTCTCATTGGTCCCATGGACCAAATACAACCGAGAGAAGTCTCGTGTAGTTTTCTACCCCTACAGGTATGTGCATTTTTAAAATTTGATATATTCAAATCTTATACTAGAATACAATGATTTACTTTGTGCTGGAGCTTATCATGGTAGCTCACCATCAAACGATTTTCTTTTCTTTAAAGATATAATTTTTTTGTGCAATGGCTATGAACTTTTTCTTGCAGCCTTATGCACTGAAGCCTCCAAATGCCAACAATGCCCAGACCCTGGTGTGGCGGCCACGTCGTGGTGAACCGCGCATCATTGTTCCTCCAATTGAGACCACTATGGACATGGAAAAATACATCATCTCCACGCGGAATCTGGACATGTCACCGCCAAGCTCAAGCTCGAAGTCCTGATATACGCTTTCTTCACCTGGCAGCAGAAGTAACCTGCTGTTGCAGGTCCTTGACAGTTGTTTTCGTCCCTTGGAAAAAGTGATTTTATAGAAACTGAGGTGCTGCTGTTTAGTTGTTGAATGTGAGACCAGTTCAGATTGGGGCGATATTTTAAATTGACTTGTTGGAAACGGAAATGATTTTGTCAAGACTGCTTTTAGTTTGAAGTTTGGGGCTTATATTTTAGTATGTGTGTTGGATACAAATGTAGTTAAATATTGTGCGGTTCTTTATCATAATATATGAAATGCATTTTATATTTTTTGTTCAGTTAGTGTTTGTTTGTAATACCGGTATAAAGTAAATCATCTCAAAGTAATTGTTAAGTGCTATATCTGCAACATGTACTTGAAGTGTTTACTACTATTTCATCAGTGTGTGTTATTATTTGCATTTTGTATAATTGTAAAAATGTAGGTATACTTGAGATTTCTATGAAAATGAGCCTGTATCTGTTGTAAAAAGCAGATTACATTGTTATATAACAAATTCTACCGGTGCTGTAATGTTTTACTTGTACAATGTAGTCCAAATAATTTAATTATTCGATACAACTGAAAAATCAGCTTTTAGATATTTTACCTTCAATGGAAAATTTATTTTACTGCAAAATTATTCATGTATTGTTGAATAGTGTGTGTAGTCAAGAAAGGGTTTGAAAATATATGGGTCAAAATGTCCATGATACATTGATCATTCCATGACTATTATTTGAAAGAATTTTATGTAAATAGATATCAACTTGAAGTTTACCCTGGGGAATGTGTGGGTTACTTATGAATGCATCAGTTATGTAATGATCGTGATCCATTATACTGAAGACAGTTTGAAGTGTTTATGATTTTTTCTAATGGTGTAGATACTTCTGTGCCAAAGAGCCTTCATTTATTTTTATTACAAGCTTATGTTGGCTTTACTTTTTGAAGTCCAAAAATAGCAATGGTAACATTCCGAGATCGATTATTGGCAGTATTTTATTCTAATTTATCATGAAGTGAATGTGATATACGTGTCTCTTATTAGTCATGAATTATAATGGAAATTTACACATATTTTTTTGTTTTAATTGTGATTTTATTGCAAAGTGCAGTTTTCACGAAACAAGCATATTCTATTTCTTTAAAAAAAGGAAGGAAACATTTTAAAAATTAATTTAGCTGTCAAAATTATTAGTTATTCGAATTATTAGACTATTTTTATGCAAGTATATTCGGTGGTAATTTCTCTATAACATTTTAATTATATTGATCTCATTGTTTTGTTGTGATAATGCTTAGCTAGTCTTTATGTTGTGCTAACCTCAATTTCGAAAGTACGTCAACATTCATCGTACTTGATAAGTCACTAAGTCTTCTTTGTCAATTGAGTATATTTGTCAATTGAAACACCTAGATGGAGATCTTTAGGTATTTTATCATTATTTTTATGGTACAAGAAATGTCATGTGTGTGTAAAAATGTCTGTGTTATTTATAATTGTTATGCATGATTGAAGAAAACGTCATCAATTTTCTTTACATTTAGATTATTCTGTACTTTTTAGCTGCTAAATTTTTATGTATGTTAGAATTATGGTTACAATTTGGAGTGGACAAAATTCAACCACCTTATCTATTTTCTGTGATATTGAATGCAAAGTGAAAAATAAAATTTGTTGTATATGTTAATAGTTGTTTTCCCATGTTTTAAAACAAATTTGATATATCAAATTTAGAGAAAGGCTGAGCAATCGATGTTAGTGAGAGTACTAGTAGATTGATAACACGAAGTTCGGATTCAAGTATGAAAGAGGAACAACTATTACAACAGATCCCATCTTCATTGTACACAAAATGCAGAAGTTTCCAGTAGCAAACGTGTCCTTGTATAAGTCCTTTGTGGACTTGGAGAAGGTGTTTGATTAAGTTCCTATACAAGTCATATGGTGCGCTATGCATGAGTTAGGTGTAAAAAAAAAAAAAAAGGCTTGTATAGCTAGTTCAGTCAATGTGCGCCAATGCTACAGTGAGGAATAGTGTTATTGTTGGGGTCAAACAGGGTTAGGTTCTTAGTCCACTGCTGTTCATACATGTAGTTCTAGATTTTACTTTAAATATCACAAGTACACATGCAAAAGATAATTTTAACAGTGGTAAATGTTTTTGTCATAATTGAAAAATACTTTAATAGTGCACATAACAAAGCCGCCTTTTTGATTGTCTAACAATCAAGATCAATAATATTATTGTTTTTATCTGTGAATAATATTTTTATGTTTTTATCTGTGTGAGGAGCCAAACTTTGTTCAATAATACACTTCAAATCTCATTTCTTAAAATGTTTATTAGATAAAATTATATACCCAGTATGGACACCAATAGTTATTACTGGTACATCATAAATTTTTACAAAGCTGTTCATAATAATAAATGTAGAATAGACATTAAACTATACACCTATATTTATAAACCTTATAAATAGTTCTATATTTACATACATCAAGTTGCAAATATCACAGAATGGCAATAGATTTCAATTTGGTTCATTAGACCTCTTTTATGACAATGTAAATTCAATGGTAGCAAAAGTAAAAATCAAAGCACTTTAATCCTGTTCTTTATGATGTCAAAGTATGCGTAAGAAATTCACTCATAAATGTTGCAGGACAATCCCTATGCATGAAGAAGACAACAAATGAAACAAATGAATACATTTACATACACCAAAAATCAACTTTCAGCACTAAACTGTGCACATATTTCAAACTAACTACATTGAACATCCATTATTCTATAGCCTTTTCTCTTGTACACATTTATTCGAATATTAATATCAATCAACAATTAAGGCACAGAGTAAAAATGCAAAATGCCTCCTTTGGGATTTTTGGTGCTGCCTGTAATTACATGAATATTGAAAATCCGTGTTTCCAAATACTGTTGAAATTGTTTATTATCATGAATACACTGATAATACTGATGCTTCCTGTAAAGCATCATTTCAGCCGTATTGAATATCACTTTGTTTTATAATGTATCCGAGGCAAATGTTATTAAAGAAAAATAAGAATCTTTCTGGAGAGAAAACATGAATGTGCAAATAACTAGCACCATGATTACAATAACAAATGAGCAACACACAGTAACACATATTCATTATAAAGAAACAACAACTTAATGACAACATTCATTGACATGCAATACTGGACACTTGAATAAAAACGAAAACATGAAAGTGTTAACAGTTACACCAACATTTCTATGTAGAATTAAACACAGCTCTCCTTGCATACTTCATTTATCACATTCACAGTACTTGTATTTTCCTTGCTATAGACAGTCAAAGTTATAGTTCACTTGTAATGAGGTATGATGCAATAAATATTCATTAATTTTCTTCCTAAGGAACACTTTAACAGTGTATAAGAACAAAACAGTAGATAAACACGGCAAAGTTAATGAAATATTGCTTAGCACCTTCAGCCTTAGTCATATAAATAAGGTTCCTTTGATATAATATAGCTATGCTCTAATGGGACCATTAAAGAAAGGAACAGTTGTATCTATGTACAATGGTCCATAGACTCAAAAACAAGAAAATGGAAACTATCATCATTGTTACCTTATACTAGTAGTTTTAACTTATATACTGTTTGTGGTATATATGAAAACCACATCCAAACGTTTCTGACCAACATTTAACATATGAACATATTAACATATGAACATATTATTGAAAAATACTACATGTACAAAAAAGCATTTTTTCATTCATTACTTATTCTTCCGTAGAAAATTTCTAGGCAATAACCAGTAGATGGTAAAGGCCTGCACATTATGTATTGGCCAAAGTCAGAAAGGAACAATGTAATGTTAGGTTGATGTCATGAAATTTCCTACAATACATGTATATAAAATAGTGAATGGCATAATAGTATTGCGAGAAATTTAGTATAATATGAAACTTTGGTGACTGTCCTGAGTTTGTGCAATCATATCCTCTACACATAATAAATACACCACTCATCTCTGTCATGATATGTTAAATTTCCATTTTTTGTTTAAACTGGCTATAAAGTCCACTATCTGTAAGTCTTTCCAGGCAAAAGTACACCTTGTCTCTGTAATTCTCTTAACACCTGAAATGTAAACAGCATTAATGAGCTTGTAACATGGGGTCTTGTAATGCTAGATGAAAAAAGAAACAACAGGTGCAAGTTGGTCCAATATCACCAAATTCAACAAGGGGCATGATTCAAGAAAAGAAACTTTGTTTTTACAGCCAACAGCTTCTCTGCAAATCAAGTTAAAAATCAAGTTGTTGGTGTACAAACATGAAATTGTTGATGGTGCTGTGGCTAAGAGTCAATTTTCAATTTAGGTGCATAATTCAAATAAGGAAACATCATTATATGACAGCCATATATAACATGCATGAAGGTTTGGTAAAAATCAAATGAAAAATTAAGTTGTGGATGAATGAAGGATGAATGGTGATCATAATTGCTGACCTATTGTTGTGTGAGCCACAAATAGTAATTTTCAAGGTGTCCAGATTTATCATGCTATGACAATGTCTCATTGCGTGATTGTTGTTTTAACAACATATCCATTATGCGCTATGCTTGACCATCACACCATTAAAATACATGAACAAACCTCAAGTATGGAGTCAAGCTCATTGCGAAACTTGTCAATCTCCCTGTTTTTAGACTCGACCACAGCCTGCCAGTGAGCCACCTGGTGGGACAAATCTGCATGAGCCGCGGCAGAATTACTGCGTATCACCTAATGACATAATGCACTAATTGTTAGAAACTATTTGAACAGATACCAAATCTTGTTTTAATAAGTAGTTCCAATGCTAGCATTATATTCCAATGATCAATAAATGTGGTCAGTGCGGTCAGTGAAATTATGCAATATTTTGAAAACATATACATGTAGATTTAAACCAAACATGCATATTAGCTACTGGTAGGTCTTTACATACTTATTTAGAACTAATTTGGAACTAACAACATAATAACAAAAATACCAACCTGTTGCAATTCATGTTCTCTCTGCTGATGCCGTGTTTCCATTTGACGGATTTTCTCATTCAGTGCTTCAAAATGACGCATTTCTGGTGTGTGAAACTTGCGTGCTTCCTGAAGTTCATCTAATAACTGCCTGACCTGCAAATTCAGAATATTTTCAAAGATGAAAATATGTAACATTGATTTGTCCACAAAACACTTTCATGCAAAAAAGGTTTTAAAAGTTATGCTGCTTAGTGGCCTGAGAACTATGCTTCAATATGATGTGTTTTAAACATTTTGAAAAGTTCATTAAGGGTTAAGAGAATTACTGGAACAATGTAAATACCTAAGAAGTGGCCTATCTCACCAATATAATGTTTCATCTTCATGTGAAACAATGTACGGGTATATTACACTAAAGCTTGGATCAACAGGTGAGACGAGATTGTGATTGCTGACAACAAAGTGAAAGGGAGACCCAGAAAATCTTGGCATGATACCATGAAAGAAAACCTAAAGGCATGGGGATTGAAGATCAAGATGGCGAATGACAGAGATTTGTGGAGGGAAAAATTGCGGACAGCCATAAGTCAGTCAAGGAAAAAATTTCAGACAACCACAAGCCAGTCAAACACCCTCAAAGGTTACAATAAGGACTTCAAATACATGATACACCGGTATATATTATACTAGCTGTTTACCCGGCGTTGCTCGGGTTGAAACAGATGAGATCCGGAACACATTAAATGCTCCTCCCTCCCCATCCTTCCTCCTGTCCCACATCCCTCGAACCAGTTCTCGTCAGTATACAGGTCTGTGACAGATTAAATACAACTCCATCACCGTCCTCTCATCGTCATATATGTCACAGCCATTTACACACTAAATCTACTAAATATGGCAATGATTGATTAGTCTGATATCCATCCCCCAGCTACTGCTACCCCTGGTAAACACGTGCGGAGCAGATTAAATTCCTACTCATTCCCTGAGATTCCACCCCCACCACCACCCTATTCTATCCCCAACCCTCTCTACCTCACCCCCATCTAAACAGGTCCATAACTAATGCACCCCCTTCCTGCTGCTGCTCTTGTTGAAACAGATGAGATCTGGAACGTATTAAATGCTCCTCCCTTCCCATTCTTTCCCCTGTCCCACATCCCTCAAACCAGCTCCCATCACTATACAGGTTTGGGAAAGATTAAATACACCTCCATCACCTTCTTCCCACACTCAAATGTGACAGACATACACACACTACATGTATGTGGCAATGCTTGATCCCTCTAATACGCCTCCCTCCAGCTATTCCTACCCCTGGTAAACATGTGCAGACCATTAAATGTGCATATCAATCACCCCCTTTTAGTCTAGTTGGCAGATATGGGTCACACGACTGTACGTGTGACGTGCAACGTACGTTTGACATATACAAACGTTTAACGTATTACGTACCTTTAACAAACATGGCCTTCTAAGCAACCTTTCTACAAAATTCTTTTTTCTTGTTTTTATCATTAAAACCAATATATTTGGTTTTAAATGTGACATCATAACGACCAGCAAGTTGTCCTGATTGTACATACACAATTTGGAGTGTGTACGTCTTGTGGGTAAAAAGCCTTTTGTGATGCAAAAAATCGCCTCTTCCTTTGTATATATAGATAGATTATATTGCCACAAAACTGGGGTGGTGCGGATTTGAAATAGGCCAACCTATTTCAAAATACGCCCTGCGGATTTTTTGCTTTCCACAAGTGCTAAAAATTTCAAGAACACAAATTTCATTTTTTCAGCCTGATTATTTGCTAATATTATTTTTGCGCATGCTAAAACCAGGCTAAAACTGGTTTTAGCAGTTTCAAGAATACACCCCCTGGGGAAGACCCATGGAATGGCCCATATAAAAAATGGGATGCGCAGCATGTGAAAAAAATCAGCCGGAAAACACCAGTATCTACACATGTTCAAATAAGGCAAGTGCTGGACATATATAATTTTTCCAAATGTTATTTTTTTTTTATTTTTGCACGTTGTAATGGAGGTAACAACTCTTGATTTTTGTTGTACTTTGTTCTAATATAGATCAACTAGTTGTTTACCCGGCGTTGCTCGGGTTGAAACAGATGAGATCTGGAACAGATTAAATGCTCAGGACTCCCTTTCCATTCTTTCCCCTGTCCCACATCCCTCACACCAGCTCCCGTCACTATACAGGTCTGGGAAAGATTAAATACACCCCCATCACCTTCCTCCCACACCCCCATCACCTTCCTCCCACAGTCATATGTGACAGCCATACACACACACGACATGTATGTGACAATGCTTGATGCCTCTAATATCCCTCCCTCCAGCTACTCCTACCCTTGGTAAACACGTGCAGACCATTATAAATGTACATCTCAATCACCCCCTTTCTGCTGCTGCCGCTCGGGTTGAAATTGATGAGATCTGGAACATATTAAATGCTCCACCACCAGCCATGTCCGCCCCCTCCCCCCCGCCCCCCCCACCATATGGATATACACACCCTTTCTGCCAACACCCCTCCTCAAAACAGGTCCGGAGCAGATAAAATGAGTCTCCATCACTATCACCACCCTTCCCTCGTTGTATGACTGTACGTGTGACGTGCAACGTACGTTTGACATATACAAACGTTTAACATATTACGTACCTATAACAAACATATGGCACTGTAAGCAACCTTTCTATAAAAATTCTTTTTTCTTGTTTTTATCATTAAAACCAATTTATTTGGTTTGAAATGTGACATTATAATGACCACCAAGTTGTCCTGATTGTACATACATAATTTGGAGTGTGTACTTCTTGTGGTTAAAAAGCCTTTTGTGACACAAAAAAGTGCCTCTTCCTTTATATATATAGATACATGTATCAACGATATTAATCTTAATTTCCTTAGACTTAAAATGGAAAAGCCATTGTTAAGTGATATAAGTTCTAGCAGAACAAATGTTTTTATGATCGAAACAAATATACTTAAAATCAATGTAATTCATTTCTTAATATTGGTAATTACTTTCTTCTCATTTCAGTCTCGAATAAGTACCTGTGTTTCTAGTGTAGTCTCTCGAACCTTGAGTGTGGACATTTTTTCCGTGTCTATCGCTACCTGTGTTAGCTGCTGTTTCAAGTGCTGTATCACAGCCTCTTGAGTGCACGCTTTGCTCTCTAACTCGGCAGTTTTGGATGTTGCATTCTTAATAGCTTGGCTTGACATCACCTATAAAAAATTACCAATATCCAGACTGTTTCTTTGGGGTCACAGACCAAACCCACCTTCCACCACATTGTATTTCTATTATTATTCTCCTATTCATGTAAACTCACAACGAATGTGTTGAAAATAAATGTTATTTAAACCAAGACAGTTTCACATAATTATCTGTGAGTTTCTCCATTTAGAGTTAGTCCATTTTATGGAATATCTTATGGCACATGTCTACATATATCGAAATAACTGACCTGCTGAAGCTCTCTCCGGTGAGCAGTTTGCAACTCTGTGATTCTATCTTCAGCCTCCTCACGGATCCTTCTTTCACGGCTTTCCGCTTCAGCTGTGAGCTTTTGAAGGTTGACGCGCTGCTGATCCTTGATATAGATATAAAAAGTTTAAAAAAGAAAGGCAATCAATAACAATGATATCAAAATGGTACTCTATTGTGGAGGCATCATTCGTATTTTCAAAGTAATATTAAAATCACTGTATACATTACCGACTAGTAAACAATTAATCATTAGGTTTGATTGATTATCTCAATAATATCTACAAAGTCAGAGTAATAATAATAACATGAGAAAGTATAATATTTTTGGGGGTGGGTTGGGGGGCGGGGGGTTACCGGCTATACTCAAATGGATACTAATGAATCCTATTTTAGAACCAAATCACAGTCATACCTTTTCTAAAGCAAGCTCTTCCACCTTGCGTCTCAGCATATCACGATCTCTCATAACCTCCTCAACATGTTGGCCAGTAAATGAGCCAGGTTCATAATGTCTGTTGAAATTAATAAATGTTCAAAATTGATTAAACTGTACACACTGTTTGTGTTTTCTAAATAGAATGAAAATATATTCCATCAATATCACTTTTCACTTATTTTGCATGGATAACTGATATTCACATCTCACCTATCATTCACCGGTGTATCCGCAGAATACGGTGGCAGCTCAGCATTCTCAATTGGGTTAGTATCTTGTAACATAGCCGGTGTTATAACCCGTGTGGCGGCATTCTTTAATCGCTTTGACTTGCCTTCAAGTTTCTCATTTGCCACCTTTGCTAGTTTCCCAGATTGTCGAGATGCATTGATTTCTGCAGTTTGCTTCTCCTTTTGAAGATGAGAGAGTTGAACCTAGTTGATGACAAATATATTAATAAAATGTAAAATACAATATGTACTATACTAGTATTCAGTTCACTTTAAATTTTAAAATTTGTTCATTTATCAAAGCGCTTCTATGCAACCTAATCATAAGATAACGAATTATATTGTATCAAATCTTTTATGAACATCTCATACTTATCAGAATATAGGTGGACGTAATTGTTCATAAGAATGTCAATGCTTTCCTTGCATAAATTGTTTGTATAGTCTACAAGTTATTTACCTTAAGTTGATTGTTTTCTCTCTCTTTATTAGAAATTTCAAGTTGAAGAGCTTTAACTCTTGATTCCAATTCTAATTCATGGTCCTCTTTTGATCTTCGCTCACTTTTTGCTGCATTCTGCTCTTTGGTTTTCAAAAGAGTTACTTCTTTTTTCAACTTCTCTACTTCAATTTCAAGTTCACCTATCCTTTTCTTGCTTCTGTCTTTCACACTATCTAGTTCTTTTTGTAATGCTCCTGCATGTGTATGTGGATATGCAATATTCTGTCCATTTAGCTTGGTTTCTAATTCTTCTATGCGTCCTTCATACTGAAGTTTCATTGCTGTATATTTTTGTTCCAATACACGTATGCTCCTTTGCTCCTGAACGTAAGAAAAAAGTGATTATGGCATAAACAAAACATAAATATGTCAACAAAGTATAATTCTGATATTATTACTATAAGACAAGATCTCCATGCATGCAATTTCTAAATGGACATGGTTGATAAGAAACATTTGGGAACAAAGTACATGAAGTCACTAGACAGTCTAACACCCTAGCAAGGGAACCAACATAATTTAAATAATTAGACAGACAGACAGACAAACTGCATTCATATAACGACTGTACCAAGTGTCTTCACTCATGGACCAAAATCACTATAAGTAACATCATGATTTGAACTATACCTGGTCTTCTTTTTCATCACGCTCTTGTTCAAGCTTCTGGATACGTTGTTCCAGAAATGCCACGGATCTTGCCTCTCCTTCTCTTGGTGCATCTGGTACTGTTGATGCTGCCCACATCAGAACAGGAAGCGAGTTTGGATGTCGTTTTCTCACTATTGCTTCCATCTCTTTCACCTGTCTTTCTAGATCTTGGATTCTTTTGGCATCTGCACTACGTTCTTTTGCTTTCTGGCGCATCTCATGAGCTTTTCTAAAGCAAAATTTTAAATGGTTTCCTCTTATATACAAATCAATCTTTTATATATGTATAAGTAGAAGCGCATATTGATATGCCCTCCTAATTCATTATGATTATTAACTGCAGAAACCAGCCACTACTTCCTAAACCTACTCATGAAATATTGTTTATTTATTTCCTTAACAGAATCTCTAAAATCAGGTTTCAAAAAGTGAAGTCAGTATAAAGTTTACATAAAATTCTTATTCAATGAGAGTGCTTATGGCAAGGTTTTGATCTTTATCTTTAATGTTGAAAACAAGGATTCTTAAATGTCCAACTCACCTGCCACTTTCTGAACTTAATTCCTGCACTTTGATTTCGAGTCGTCTGATGGTGTCATCTTTGTGCTTCAGCACCTCAACATCTTTATCGAGCAGTTGCTGGTTCTCAGCGTACCACTTTACTTTTCTGTTCAGACGTTCGATTTCCTTTTCTAGCTGAGAGATTTTCTCACATTGCGCCTTTGTGTCCAAGCCTACATAATTTACGAAATAAAAAGAAAGAATGTCCAAGCCTACATAATGTACAAAATAAAAAGAAAGAAAATGAAACACAAAGAGGTGTAAATGTTGCTACTTGCTCCTAGCCTAAAATACGCCCAAATTTACAATGACCAATGCCTGACCGAACACAGTGCAATAGTAGGCATCAATAACTACCTTGCCATCAAGGTTAAAGTGTTTTATTTTCAGTATACTGTAACTATTCAGCTTTTATATTCATTATATATCATTATAGACTATCATATTTCTATTAAGGTACATGTAGCTCCAAGTATTCGATATTCCATGACGAAAGCTTCATTTCACCACTGACCTTTCTTCTTGATTTTCTTAAGCATACTTTTTAATGACACACATTTGTAGAAATTCAAAATAACTATTAGAAAATTACCTTTAGCTTGTAAGTTATGAAGCTGCTGTAGTAAATCATTCACCTTTGATTCAAACTCATTGTTTTCAGCCTAAAAAATGGCATCTAATTAAATCGTAATTGAACTATTTTCATAGATTTTAAGGGGACTATGAACTCTTTTCTTAGTATTTTATCAAACTTTGATTTTCTCACTCATTATTCCTTCAATTCTTACAAATTACACCTTATTTTGTAGATAATTATCTAATCTAATGACACAACATGTCTTGAATTATATAGATTGATGGAAAAAAAATTTATAAAGCAATCAGTGAAAAAATTACAACTTTGCCTGTGAAGCATATAACTGATAGTAAAACATTGAAATGACCAAAATCATTATTTAGTTACAAAATTTGTATATTTATCTAAAAAACCTTGCCTCAAATTTTTTATATTTTTCCTATTTATCATTTTACATGCATTTTAAGTTTTAAAACCACTTATTTTCCGAATTTTCTTGCAAATCAATACAAAAACGTTCATAATTCATCAACGAAATGAAAAAATCAAAATCCCTAGTAAATTTGATTTCATGGTTAAAAAGAAATATAAAAAGAAAAATTCATCCACTATGCAAACTTAGTTTTGAGAAAATGAGCTTTAAACATGGCCTATCAATATACATTGATGGTAGTTGCTGTCTATAAAATGTATGATATAAGAAAAACTATTGATGATAAAAGGTTCATTTTAAAAAGATGTTCTTTATCATTTATAGCATACAAAACATTGAAAATGTAAAAATTGAATTTTTAGCCCATATAACCTTATAAGTCTGCAAAGAATGTGTCATTGTTTTTCACTCCGGCTTGGTCTTCACAAATGAGTTGTAATGGGAAAACTATTGAAGATAAAAGGTTCATTTCAAAACATGTTGCTCTTCATAGTTTACATTATAATAAATATTAAAAAGCTGAAAATAGAATATTTTTTCCTTAAAGAGTTCATAGTACCCTTAACACTTCATAATTATGTCATGCTACTTTTATTCTTCAAATTTCTACCGGTATTTCTCAAATCATGTATGTGTGTAGACTAAAAAAAATCTACATTATTTGAACATGTCACATTTCTCAAGAATATGGTTTTCGTGTTCGT
Organism: Streblospio benedicti; assembly: GCA_019095985.1. Classification (NCBI taxonomy): domain Eukaryota; kingdom Metazoa; phylum Annelida; class Polychaeta; order Spionida; family Spionidae; genus Streblospio; species Streblospio benedicti. The sequence continues at coordinate 12,816,663 of CM032660.1, forward strand.
TCTAATAAGCACACATGCCCTATTAAGCGCACCCCCTGTTTACACGGATTAAATTAAACAAATCTTGCTTTTTTGTGAAGATTTCATTTACCTGGGGCCATATTGTAAGAGTAATACATTGTACGCCATTATCGTTCGTAGGCGTGGTTTTGGGGTGCGCTTATCAGACATCTCTTGCACTTTTGTTTTTGGTTAAAAAAAATTTTTTTGTAAGCCCACTGTTTATTTATAAGAACAAATATGTTATATGACATCCATATACATTTACAAAATTCATGGTTTTGAGAGGTGGGGAGCATCCTCCAGTACTGTAAGTCGCCATAGAAGAAATGACAGAGCTATGGTCTGCTGAATATGCAGTGTGAAGCCTAACGATGATACAAGTTCAGAGAGCCTTCTGGAGAAATTGTGTATCACAGATATTGATATCTAGTGCTTCATCAAGGAAGACTGAGATGGCAGGATCATGCTGAGCGCAAAGTGGCTGGATTACCACAGTAATAAAACTTGTAATAGAAGGGGAGAAAGACAAGGTAAGACAAAACAGACTTGATGCAGTCCCCAAGAAAGACCAAGCATGTGATTGTCTGGGCATGGGTCTAATAGATCCTAATGACCAAAAGGTATGGAAGGTATGATTGAGATGTAGACTGGGCAGCCAGGCCACACCTTCTGAGTAAGGAATAATGGGGGCCTTTCCGAATAAATTAAGGATTTCATTGATACATTTATCAGTCTAGCAGATAACATTTATTACATATAAAACATGCATTACGTAAAACAAGCAGTATGGTATGTGTCAAACCTTGAGATTTTCTACTTCAAGCTTGAAAGTCTCTTCATTAGTCTGTGTAAGTTTGAGCTTTTCCTCTAGCTGAGCAATACGATGAGCCCCCAGCTGTGCTGCTCCAATATTACCACCAGCAAGCTCTCTCTGGAACAGTAATAATCAATTTTCAAATTTGGAAACGCTTCATTTCAGAGGATAAATATTGATCTTAATAACCACACTCACTTGCACAGATGGACTGGTGATGAGTCCTTTATTCTTTAGTTGCACATCTTTGAGGCTGAGTTGTTCTTTAAGGCTACTTATCTCAGACTTAAGCTTTTGATTTTCTTGGAACATTGCATTTTCAGTTGATTTGCAAGATTTCTGCAGTGCTTTTATCTCCTGATAGAGCCTACAAAAAAGTTTATGATAAACTGAATTTTCATAGAAAACTTATCAATCACAGCAGCTTTAGTATATTGGTCCTATATAGGCTATCATGGCAGCAATTCTTCCTCAAATGAGAATTGTTAATTATATAATTTTGCCAGGTAAACATTTTGCTTTCACATTTGAAATCAAGTATGTTGTATCAAAACACGTCTTAATCAACTGACTCTCATGATTACCTTAATACCAATCATTTTACATAACAATTAAACAAATACAGATCGAAGCAGTGGACTAAACATGTGAACCATGTCGCCATTACCTGGGCTGTGTAGTCATATTAAGCAAAATTTGAGCAAAGTTTAGATACAAACACTTCGAAATACAATATTTAATCTATAAAACATCAGTTTCTTTTCAAGGATTATTGCTAATAATCCACAATATTATGTGTATACTTCTGGTATCATGTTCTCTGACACGTACACATAACCCCATGTCACAACCTCTACATCACTCGGTACGTTTCGCGACTTAAATCAAGTATATTCATTCCATTTCCAAGAACCCCCCAGTGACTCAAAGTTTGACATTGACCCAGGTCATGGTGTCATGGCCCCTATAATGAATATTGTTAAGTCAAGCATATCAAATTTTGAATCAGAACGTCAAAATTCACCTTTCATTTTCAGTTTGATAGCCTGCTAGCAATTTCTCCTGCTCTTCAACTTCACGTGCCATAAGTTTAATCTGCTCATCTCTTGATATTTCTTGGTCTTCTAACAGCTTTTTCAGCTTTTTGCTGCTTTCTGCATTGTCACCTTCACCATGTATCTATAGTAAAAGGAAAAAAGACACATTTACTTGCAATCATCTCACAATATCCATAGTCTATACACCAAAGAAAAATACATAAAAAAGAAAAAGAAAAATGGAAATTTTTCATCCTCTTCATTTGTTTATCTACACACAATAACTAAAACTGTTTCCCGTCCTGGAAGTACAAATTCTCTGAAGTTTCAATTAGAAGTGACATGGAAATGCTTATCTAATGAACAATAAGCATTGAAATAGAAAATTAATAGTAGATATCATTCTCTATGTAAACAATACATATTTCATTTTCTTTATATAAAAAATCATATAAGAAATTGAAAAAAATAGTATATACTATAAAGTAAAAACCATTCTTTGCAAAAATTTCTCTACAACATTTTTTGTTCAAAAAGGCATACATGTGTGCCGTTTTATCGGAGGCATCGATTGAAAAACAAGTTAAATACAAAACATTTAGTCTTCTGCTATAATTCAAAATGAAATTAAATCGCATACCTTTGCAGCAAGAATGAAATTCTCCTGCTTCATTTTCATGATTTCTTCAGCATGTTTAACATTAACTTGCTCAATTTTGTTGTTATACAATTTCTGCAGGTGTTCCAGCTCAACTTTGGTTTTTGCATGCTGCCTTCTTTCTTCCTTCCATTGCTCTTGCCACTCATTTACTTCCTTCACCATGGCCTTCTCCCGATCAAGAACGGAAAATTTCTGACTGGTTGACAAGGTTGGTTCTTCATGTGACCATTGTTTCATATGCTTTTGTTCACTCACTTGGGATTGAATATAATTTGCAAATGCTTCCACTGATGCTTGTAGTTCAACTGAAGATGCAGCTTTCTGTTTGTTGCCGTGCAAATCTGCCGGACTCCAAACTTTAGTACCTTTCTTCTGAATTCTATGTGGGGATCTTGATGTGGACCTCTGATTTCCTCTTTTGTTAGTTTTAGGACTTTGAATTCTATGCACTGATTTAGAATTGGTTTCTTGTTGATTTGTCTTTAGAACACTTGGTGATCCATGACTTACACCATATCCTGAACTTGTGACATGATTGAATTTATCTTTTTTGGAAGATTTCTTTTTGCCTCTACCTCTTTCATCTGTAATAGGAGTTGATTCTTGCACTTTAGATCTATTTCTGTCAGGAGTATCGAATCCCATACTGTGACTGGTCCGCACCTTCTCAATAGGAGAGAGATCAATACCATGATTATCTGCTTGTGAACTATGTACGGGAGAAAGTGCAAATCCTCTTTCATCTTCAAAGTGTACAGACGGTCTTCTTTCTGTTTTAAGTTCTTCTACTTCACGAATAATATCATCAACAGTTCGTTCATCAGCATTATTGTGTTTTGAATGAGGAGTGCGAGGAGGAACAATTGGGCGATGGCCAAAACTATTAGAAGTTCCAGCCTGTCGTTGAGTAGATCCTGCTACTTCACCTTCAGATGTATTTCCAGTACCTCCTGCCCTTGGTATAGATTCTTTTACTCCTGCAATTGTTGATGAGTCTTTCAGAGTGAGAGCGTCATCCATTGTTCCTAATCCTGCATGTGCTTCCAATGCTCTGTGATATGCTTCCAAATCATTAGAAGTGTCACCAAAGCCCATACCACTTTTAAGGGTGATACCACGAGTAGCAGTATCTGTCCACTTTTTATCTGTTTGTGTGTCAGTATGTGGGCCATCATTTTCATCATACTCTTCTTCTTCTCTGACTGCTTCTTGCTGTATTCCACTTTCATGATTTGGTCGACCAGATAATAAAGTACGTGCAGTTTCTGTTTGGTCTTCTCTACCTGTCTCTGGAATAACACTCATTGCACCATCATTTCCTTCACGTGAATCAGCAGGCTTTGTGCCATAAGTAGATTCCAATGAATCAAGAAGAGCAACATTATCAAGCAAATGTTTTTCCCCACCACTTTGTTTGTTTGTGTCTCCTAATGTACCAAGCGGTAATGTACCATCTTTATCAATTTCACGGTTAAGACGACTATAGTCAACTGTTGAGTCACTTTCTTTCTCAATTTCTCTGAAGAACTTCTCTTTTTCATCTAGTTCATCTAATGTATCAAATCCTGGTTTATGTGTAGCACCACCTAATGTGATTTTATGGTCAGTTGTATCTGTTGTGTCACCTAAACTAAGTGCAGGAATATCATTTGTAAGTTTTGGCTTCGATCTTGATAGCAATGAAGTAGTGTCTAAACTTGTATCTTCACTAAGTCTAACATCATGACCATTTGACATGAGAAACTCTTCATTGTTCCCAGTTTTATTTTCTACTGATTTTTTTTTCAAAAAGCTTTTTCTGTTACCAGTTCCCAAAATTTCACTATCGTCATCATCTTTGGACCACCACGGCTTATCTTTATTTTTCCCTTTTCCTTCAAGAAAATGGTTAATTTTGGACGTATCAACAGAATCATCTGCGCTTGATATGGACTCCTTGAGAAATTGATCGAATCCATCATCTGAATTCTTGCTCGCAAACCTCTTACGACTCATTTCTACAGGAAATGGGTGACCAACTAGAGGCATACATAACAAGCAAGACATTTCCTACATGTAACACACATTATCCAGGTTTTGTGTCATTTATCACATAGAGAGATACAGATCTTATCACTCAAACAGTATTCATGTCTTAAAAATCCATTTACATATTCATTGAGTACTGAACTACTGTAAATTTGACAAGGCTATGATTTCGAACCCATGAGTTATTCATTGTGATGACTATCTTTATGAATTGCCGTTCTAACAATTACCAGTTCTTTTCACTGTCTTACATGGTTCAATGTAATGGGAATAAACATGTCTAAAAATAAGTATCCCAACTTTGTAAACCAATTACTGTTGTTTTGGTATTGATTATGACGCTGAATGTTGCATAAATCTATTGTGCGTCTAAAGTACTATATTTGTCTGTAAACAATGTGAAAATCAATTCATCCATATTGTCAACCTATGGAAAAATAGAGAGTTTTAAATGAAAATTCTTGAAATTGTCCGCCATAATGTCAACATATTTTAGTATGTAAAAATATCAGTTCGAACATTTTAGCCTCGATGTATAGAAGTTCTACACATTCCTTCGACAAGTGCGCTATTTGATTATGACTGTCAAAATGGCCGCCACTATGAGGAGAGCAGTGACACAAGTCACTGATGTAGTTTTTCCACCACCCAAGTCTTATAAGGATGCTCATCACCAACAACTTTTACAGAAAGGTTAGTTAATGTAGCCTTGTTCTCTGGAGATTTTGAGAAGTTATTTTGTGCGTCATATAGTTTATAAATCGTTTATTAACATCAATATTCTCTTGTCAAAACTTGTTTGTTTACATCCGTCGGATCCGAGAATGACGAGATTGCATAGCTCAATGTGTCATGGCTCATGATTTAACATGCATGACGATAGATATATGTGAACTGTTTTAAAATGAATATCGACATTTGTAACTTGATACCCACAGCATGATAGCTAGAGCATAAATCGCAGTTCCGCCATTAAGGTTGTCCTCAATATAGCTCAGTGGTTCTATTCTATTCAATAATTGGCTAATTCCCTGGTGGGACATCCCGCCGATGACAGTGTGTGTGCCACATGGCTAGGGCAGCCGGTTCCTGAACATGTTCAAAGATCCACTCTCAGCCACCTCCTTCTTCAGACCATTCCATTCCGGAATTGTTCGGGGAAAGAAGGAGTGTTTGTATTGCGTGGTGGCTGTTGTTATACTCCGGAACTTAAATGCGTGGTTCGCTCTGGTCCTGGTGTCTGCTGGTTCTAACGATAATGCCGGCACTGCCATAAGTCCCTGCACAACCTTATACATCATTGTAAGCCTCTGGTTAGATCGTCGGTGCTCCAGGGTCGGCCATTCTAGCTTCTGAAGCAGATCAGAGGCACTGCGTTGGCGATCATATGTGTTTGTCACGAAGCGAGCTGCTCTTCTGTTAACCTTCTCCAGTTGGTCTTTGTCTTTCTGGAGATGTGGGTCCCATATCACACTGCTGTATTCAATGGTGGAACGCACTAAAGCCAGGTATGCAGTCTCCTTGGCCTTTCTGGGACAGTAGCGGAGGTTACGCCGGAGAAAGCTGAGGGTGTTACTATCCTTCTTCGTCACAATGGCGATGTGCTTGCTCCATTTGAGATTGTTGCTAATGGTCACACCTAAGTATTTGGCAGCAACCACCTCCTCCAGTATGACTCCACACAGCGTGCAAGAGCTCAAAACATGATTTGCCTGCGTCGCAAGTCCGTGTCCCAGTCATGGCTGACAGAATGTTGCCAAAATCGTTATGTCGCGCGGCTGTTACGGAGTTGCTCATCTCCACTGAGCGAGTCGCCACAGTACATTGTTACTACTAGACGGTGGTGACGGCAAGCTGGAGGTTTGGAAGCCTTGTTAAATTGGCGTGCCCCGTGTAGAGGACAGTCACCCCTCTGCACGTAATAGAACTCACCTAGTTTGAAAACAATAGTTAGTGTACATGATCCCTCCTCCCCCGAGGCTCAGTTGGTTACCTAGCCTGCCTCAGGAGGTCCAAGTACCAACACCATGTGGTCTCCCTCTGCTATAATCATTAAAAATGATGCCTCTGGAGTATCACACAAATTCACAAAAAAAGAAATAGTACACACAATCCGAGAATTTTAGGTATGACATGATCTAGTGGTACTATAGATCACCAATTGCACTGCATACAAGCGTCAAACAGCTGGATATACCAGCTCGTTCGGCACCAAACCAGTACGACACAAAAATTCTCGGTCTTTACGTCACGAAAGACAAGCTCATATGGCACCATATGTCGAGCTCGTACAGCACTGTTTTTTGTGTTTGCATTGTAACTATTGAAGTATGCTCGTTTCAAACAATTCTCAAGTAAACCCCCGCGTCACACGTTACGTGATCACACATCCTTAAGGTGAAAACATTGTCATGTTCGCATACAAATTCATGGGAAAGTGGCTGTATTTGAAGTGATATTTCTGTACTTAAAGTTGCTATATTTTGTTAGTTAATAATTAAAACTCTTTCATATTTGTAATTATAGATAGATACATGTAGATAGAATGTTTTTATTGAAAAATGTTACATTTGTGATTATAATATAGTTGCAAAATACATATTTATACTTGTAACACCCAGCCCTATGGGCTTAATTGTCACAATTTTAATTTCAGAAAAATTATGAATAAATACTGAAGATAACAAGAAACACATACGTAAACTTATAAATCCCTATCAGAAAAATATATTATTTAACATACTGAACAGTTTTGGGAGCAGAGGCTGCTAAAAAATAGTTTCCTGGGGCTTTAAACATTGCTGGCTGTTACCACAGCGTTCTAGATCAAATAATTGGCAAATAATCACGATGTACAAGTGACTCCCAAACACCAAACATTGCTTTTCATTTATTAAGAAATATGTTACACGTTGCAGATGATTTCTTGTTTACGTCAATACAGCACATGTGCGTTTTTTGTCACCGAAAAAGGAAGTGAGGGTTTTCTTGAGGATAAGATAAGTGATTTCGTAAATAGCGAGTGACATCACAAGGTCGGAGGTCAGGTGGCATAAGATGTGTATTGCGATTTTTCAATATAATATATAGTAAAAACTCAGCGAAAAAAATGCGTGACTATAGTAACTTTGTTAAATATAATATATCTTACATCACATAGGAAAAGAATAATAAAATGATTCCCTATCCGTATCGAAGTATTTTTGTTAAATTAAAGCGCAACATCAGATAGTGTACATGTATAGAATTTGTGCTGATTACTACACAAATTCCATAAAATACTAATGGAAAAAAAAATCAAACAATGATCAAAGGAGTTGATTTTTTTAGTATATTATATGTTATATTATGATGTTTAAGTACGCAACAAATAAAAAATAGGAATCCCTTTCCTACGGAAATAAATAGTTTTTGGTCCACGCTGCAACCGAAAATCCCGAGTTCTAGCACACACATATATACATACCGTATTCGTTCTTTTAAGCACACTCCCCTGTTTACACAGATTGAATATTAAACAAATCTTGCTTTTTTATGCAAATATTTCATTTACCTTGCGCCATATTGTAAGTCTTAACAAGTCAGTATACGCCTGGGGCGGTGTGAAAAAGACTAACATGTCGGTATGTGATGGGTGCATTGTGAAAAACATGTCTGGTGCATTGTGATTTGTGTGCACTTTTTAGACATCTCTTGTATTTTTGTTTTTGGTTGAAATTTGTTATTTGTAAGCGCACTGTGCGCTTATTAGAACGAATACAGTATATATAATGTAATGAACACTTTCAATGATATAAGATGTAATGTTGATTTTTTGAAAACTTAGAATCATTCTAAAGAGGTATTTTGCCACAATGAATTACAATTATTCAAAGTTTTATTGTTATTATAGTTACGAATCTATTATGCATTTTGATAAAATATTTGTGATATTGTGTATACTATGGCACCAGGTTGCAACATTTACATAAAAAATGGAAAATAAGTTGAAGTTGTGTGTAGTTGTAGGCAAATTCTTGTGCTGACCAAGAAATTGTTTTTTTCAGCTAACGACTATGTATCCAGTCTTCCACTGCAGATGTGTCTTTTTTTCAACGTTTTCTTTTTCCCATTTTGGTTAATTACATGCATAGTAATACTGGAGATGAAGGTTTGATTTTATAGTCATATTACTAAAAATTCTATGTATTTGGTACACAGCGCTTGGTCTCTCATTGTTTTGGAATGTTCTTTTATGCTGTGTGAATATGTTCTCAATGATTTAATTTTGAAGTTTTAAATTTTCTTTATTTTTATTAACGTTTTCAAACCATGTAGTTTCCTTGTCAAAAACTGAAATAGAAATACAATATAAAAACAGTGCAAATACAGTACAAAGAATACGTACATAATACATAATAATACAATGTATTCTTTGTACTGTATTTGCACTGTTTTTATATTGTATTTCTATTTCAGTTTTTGACAAGGAAACTACATGGTTTGAAAACGTTAATAAAAATAAAGAAAATTTAAAACTTCAAAATTAAATCATTGAGAACATATTCACACAGCATAAAAGAACATTCCAAAACAAAATATAATCATATTCACTGCTGGTAAGAACAAAATATCAATTAGAAAATGTATGGATTTTATCACAAAATTCAATTGACTTTTGATCACATGAAATTCATCTCATGCATCTCAGTATCTGTTATCCAAATGAATTAATGAAAAGGACCATTTTTCATAAACGAAGATTAAATATCTATCATGGACCATTTTTCTTATCAAATAAATGTTTTATATAGTAAAGTGGTCAGTTTTCAAGACAGAATATTGAAATTACGTAGAAACAAAAAGCATTAATTCTCGGTGAAATCTATGTTTGTGTACCCATTGACAACATGGCCCATTTGCTCCCTCTAGATTTTAGAATTCGGCTCCGGTGATTGTGTTTAAAAGCTTTACTATATATAGATTCTCATATTTGTACAAGTCAAGCTGTTATGAGCCACAAAAACAAATCACTTTGTACTTTTTATTTAGAATATAATCATTTCATAATATTCTCATACTAAGTGAGAAATGCAAATATGGCATCATTCATTCATAAGAAATACAGGATTTTATATATTGTGGAAGCCGTGTGTGAAAGAGGGTGTGTGAGGGGTAGGTAGGGGTTGTGAATAGCATATAGAAAGTGAAATACACATAGTTCCTGTCATAACTCTATCAAACCTAAAATGAAATCCTCCAGTACACCCCATCCCAATATCATTACAATATCCAACCTCTATCCACCCCAACACAGAAAACAAAGACTCAAAAGAAAACAATTAACTCCTCCTCTCCCCCCTCCCCCCAATTTACTGTATATCTCTGCTTTATTTTCATGGAAAATAATTTATAATTTTTCAATAAAGGGGAAAATTCTGAAAGGGATGAATTCTGACTACTTTACCCTATATTAATTATAAGTATATTTTATATAAAATGTCTAAAGGTATTGAACGTTTCTTATTTACAGTTTACCTACTTGTCAACATTGTATCAGATCATACTAATAGCAATATTGGCGGTGATGACTATAGTAGAAGTCATAAGATTATACATTGGTTATGTTGGAAACTTGACAGAACAGGTAATGAAACTTATATATGTATGTGTGTGTGTGTGTGTGCGTGCGTGCATGCGTGCGTGCGTGCGTGTACTAACAGCATGTAATAATTAATGTAATACAAATATAATAAGTATTCAATGTTTGCTTTTTCATTAATCACTTTCTGTGAAGATTTTATACTATGAATAAGTAAAACAGATCTGTAAAAGTACAAAATATGTAATGTTTCTTCATTAATAAATACTATGTATATGTATTATTAATAATATGTATTTATAATTGAGTTTATTTAGTGTTACTTGGATAATATAAGAAAACATATTAAAATATCAAGTGCTCTTGCTTGTGAACAAAGTTGAGTGAAAATATCGAAGCCACCAGTGTAAGAATTTGTATTATGCTTCAATATGGGTTTACTAATGTTTTGGATTCATTTTATTTTTCTCATAAAAATTCCTATGTGCGCTTTTAATATTAGAGGCGTAGTGAGAGCTATTCACAGTTGATTGTGATTCTAACTGGCATCCCTAAAAATGAAAGAATAATGGTAAATGTCTCTTTTGTCTCTATAAAAGCAGTAACCCAATCTAATTTTATCACAGCTCCTATTAATTCCAAATTTCAGATACCAGTTGTCATGATGGTATGGTTCCACAAATATCTAGAAATGGCTTGGTTGTTTGCAGCTTTCTAAAATTTGTGAACATGATCATTATAATAATGATTTGTACATTCATTTTACACTAGATGGGCTGTTGAATGAAATCTCCCTAAATTTCATGATTTATTTTTCATTTTCCATAGGTTCCTGAACTGGCTGGTTCTTGGCTATTGACTTTATTACTGCAACTACCGCTTGCACTCTTCCTATTATTAAATGAAGCTACAATAATTATGCCCTTAGAAAGAGCTGTTCATATAGTAATGACAGCATTTGTTGTGTTGGAAGTTTTATTTGGCTACTTTGCTATTCGAGGAATGGTGAGTATGGTAGTAGTATACATTTGAATTTGGCTATTTGCATTAGAAAGAAATTGAATTAACTTACTCCATTTGGACCAGTTTAACTTGAAGGAAAAGACTAAATATTAGAGTTATTCAAAATTTTGTGCTATCAGAGTCACTAATATTGTGTAGAACTATAAAAGGAAATGAATGGTCATTTCCTAAATTTAGCCATAAATTCATAATTGTGTCTACTTATCAATTCAATTTGTAATTAGCAAAATAGAATACAATAATAAAATACAATAATTAACTTAAAACACTGTGTACTTGGTATGTAACATATGTTTTCATTTATATTTTCTTTGATGTTCTTTTCTGCTACGTTATAATCCAAAAAATCCAAAAATCAAAGTTTTTAAAAGTTTTGAAATTATTTTATTAAACTGTTTTTGAGACTAAAGTCTCCTTTTCAAAATAAAAAAACACTGTTTTTTTAACTTTAAACTATAATTATTCAGCATTTTACAGTAATTGTCCATTCCTCGTATTGTTTTATTGCTCAATAAAGACTTATATTTTGTAATAGGTGAACTATCAAGTTACCAAGTTCCATCTACAACAGTTTACTGACATTCAGCACACAGATGATGAGTATAACCCAGTTCAAGCGCAAACATATGGATATGATAATAGGTATACAAGATGAACTGTGAGTTCAGGAATGCAAGTTACTGACCTGTATTAATGCAGATGTCCATGACTGAAAATGTCAGTGAATCAAGAATATTTTACTGGTATTCTGTTAGTAAAGAGATAACTGATACTAATATTTATGTCATGCCTTTCAGGTAGCATTTTTTATCAGGAATGCTTTTGTCAATGATATCTGTGTGTTTGAAATAATTAATGTACATGCAATATATATTTGTAATACTTTTTTTTATTAGAATCTCAATTACATATGTATAATTTTGAGATTCCTGATAAAGAATAAAAGGTTAAATTATAGAATTCACTACCAAAAGTAGTCAGACAATATAGATTTATAGTAACTGAGGTCGACAGGTACAATCTCCTCACAGAACGAGAGTTGTGACTAATACTATAATGCACATGTTGTGCTGTCTCATGTTGCAATATTGTAAAACGCTCGTTCTCGCTCGTACATAAGTGTATCTCATCTTAAAACAATTGAATTTTAGCAGAATAAAATAATGGATCCTATTTATATGCAGGCTTTTAAAGGAAAAACACATTGAGAGGTCATTATTATTTGGTGGGGGCAAGATCTAGACTGATGATGGTTCTAAATGTGTTCAGACACTACCAGACAGAAACAAGTTCTGTGCTGTAAATCATAATAGTTTAATAATTTAGTATTATAAATTGAAAATGTTGCCATCTATTCTATATTTCTAAATGTTTCATTCAGCATATGTATATGGGGATGAAAGTCACGAAAACAGGAACTACCGTGACAACCAAACTAAACTTAACTGGATTATGGACCGAGCGATGATACCGGATGTTGTAATGTTATGCTTATTGGAGAAATTGCGCAATACATTTTGAACACACACAGCACAATAAAACTTTAGACTTCAGCATTCTCACTTACATACATCACAGATAATATAGGTTCCTTTTGTCCCATAGTAAAATTACCTATAAACAATCGCATTTATTATGTTTAATACAAGTTGAAACGGTGAAATCGCTGTGTGATCCTAAAACGTCTACTGACAATGTCAGCAGGCGACGACAGGTTTAATGACCATGAAAAACACCAAACATATATTGGATCATATCTCTGTTGTACATTGTCGTATTAATATATAATTTTGATGGAAATAATCTGCAGTAATATGCAATTTCATTCATATATATAATTCTATGTAATTGTTTTAACTAAATAGTTTAATTTGACCATTAATCACATGCATCGCCATATCTAACACACAGCGTTAGGCGTTAGCTGTCAAAATGCATAGGCTATCACACGATTTTGTGCAAATTGGACTCGTTGCTATATATTTTATTATTTATCATGGTGAAAATAAGAAACTAGACCATCTTCAGAATGTGTACTGTTAATGTGAAAACGTTTGGATGAATATCATATGAGCTACTAAAGGATTATTGTTCTATGTCAACAATGGAAAACTCCGAATCGACTGACTAGACTCACGCCATTTTCTGGTCGGACGAAACGTGTTTCGTAGCATGATCCAGTTAAGCATCCATTTATCGCTGAAGAACTTCCGACCGCTATTAGCTCGGGTGTATTAATTGGATATCTTAGACAGCACATTAATAATAGTCCCATACACCTCTGTTACGCCAATTGCTGTGGCTTATTGGCGTATAATTAGCCAATCACAATAATATCCATCTTACATAAATTAGTCCAAAGCACACTCTTAGGCCTCATCACTTAAAAATGTATGAATATATTTGGTTAGTGAATTCTATAATTTGAGAGTGGATATAATAAAAAAAAAATGTTGTACTGGTAAATTGATGATATATTCTTTGCAAATCCGAGCCATTATTTATGTTTATACTTTTTATATGTTGCAACTTGTTGACAGGTGAAATTATGTTCATGATGAAATTCTATTATGTATTTCAAGAAAATAATGCTACATTTAATCTTTAATTGATGTGGTTAATGAACTTAATTACTTTCCTTTATATTTGAATATTTTTATGAATATCAATATTTGTAAACAGAAATCATGAATTTAAATAAAAAATCTGTAAACTATGTTGTATTTTTGTTTTTTACTATAATATCTATTTTTCAAATAATAGTGTTGCTGAGAGAAAATTGTGGGCTAGTGAAGTGGACCCATATATTAGTTGTGAATAAGCATTACTAGAGTACCAGAGGGCTAGGTGGGATTGGAGAGGTGTGTGTGTTTCTTCTGTACTTAAGTATTACACATAGCCACCACCCCTTTTTTTCCAGCTTCTAGGTAGCATTTTTGCCCAGCATTTCTGGCTGAAGCGGCAGTTTTGACCTTGCATAGTTCCAGGGGATGAAACTCATCAAAATTTGTTCACGGACCAGAGGGCCGGCAACTTCAAAACGTAGCCGGCCCAGACAAAAAGTGTACGGCCCTTGATTACGTTAATATTGAGAACTCCCTAAAAATAGCCTACCACTGGGCCGTGAACTTAAGAAACCAGCCGGCCCGGGCCAAAATCAGCCGGCACCGGGCCGCCGGGTAGGCGCTAATTCATACCCTGCATAGTTCAATAGGTATTGAAGATTAGAAAATACTTGAATTTGACTAAATGTTTTTATATTTTGTGTAAAAAAATCTCATTTCCTCAAGTCAAGGGCTCTGCGGCTGATGAAATTAAAAACATTCACTGTAAATGAAGATACAGTACAGGAGTGTACACTATCATGTATGTACTTTTGATAATTGGAAAATCTGTACAGCGAAAGATATGCAGAATAGTAGGAAAACACAACGTACACGTCAATTAGCTTCTTTTGTAGTGTATTTTTTATTTTCACTGTGGAAAAAAAAGGTTTTATTCTAGACGAAATTAACATGAAGTGAGTTAAAATGCATTCATGTTAATGTCTTTATTCAACTGCAGTTATATAAGAGCATTATATGTAAATCAAAATTTTTATTCACCCAATAAATCACAAACAAATTGGAAAGCTTGTATTATCGTCATATCTATGACTATGGCCATAAAGATCCAATATAATAGTTTGACTTCGTGAATCGTGGGGACTGGTGCATGTGGCCACTCCGCTCACAGCAGCACTAGTAGGTAGAGGATATTAGGTATTCAGAAGTGTCGGCGCCTGGGGGAGGGGGCTGGGGGCAGTCACTAAAATACTTGTCTGATGTGTACATATGTCTTACCCTAGCCCTAGGCTACATGTAGAGCTGGGTTGATACCCTGTAATTGATTATGTTCGTAGTGAAAACATCTATGTAGCCACTATACGTCATATGTACATGAACGTTTCAGGTGCCCTGGCATGTAGGTGTGGTGTAATCTAAGTTAGGAACAGTTTAAGAATATAAAACCAGACGCTAAAATTTAATTCCATAGTATTTTTATCAAATAAAGTCAGTACTCATGTACATGACATGTTAATCTGAAGTAGTGCACTTGCGAAATAGCTTCTAAAATGGCCATTTCTCACTGAGTTCATCTGCAAATTATCAGGGACATGGAAAAAAGGATATACTTTGATTACGCAGGCTTATGTGGTTAGTGGCTGCATATTTGTGCCCTACAAATGATCTTGAATTAAAAGTTTTTGTTAATAGGACACCATGTCAAAACCTCATTTTTACTGACATCAATACTCACAATACTGCCTAATTTTCTTACAAATTCGTATTTCAAGCGCATATTTTTACTAGGTTTGGCCAAGTGCATGTACAATGACATGATGCTATTAAAGAGACATGAACAGGTGAATTTCATGTCATATAAACTTTTTATGCAACATAAATAGTACTTGCTGAGCCATTTGAATATATACATTTTTATCTATACGCAGCTTTTCATTTCTTCATAATTAATCAGTTCCCTATTTCGGTTTCTTGAAATGTACCCACAGCCCAATGTTTTGTAAACAAAGAGGGAATTTCATAACATCCAGCCTTAATAACTATTTCCGACATGCGAATTTTGGCTTGCGGCGCACGAGTGATAAAGGCTACAGTCCTGTTATTAGTACGGAACCTCCCAATGTCAATTTACTCGTTTTTCTCCCTGTTTTGATTTATTTATATTTTTCTATCAAACGTGTGTTTATGATTGTAAAATTCAAAGTTATTAGGTGAAACATGTCTAAAATATAGAAAAATAAAATTGAAATTGAAATTGTCTGAGGAGGTGGTTGCTGTTCATGTCCCACATCTCATCTAAGTAGACATAGTGGCCAAGTTATTGGCACCCTCCAAACATGTCTATCTCCAGGGTAACACATGTGGCATGGGCAGTCGTGTGCATTTACGACCTTATCCGTAACCATGTGGTAATAGGATGCACGATAGTACTCTAGGAACGAATATACGCTGTATATCATACGGCTAGCCTTACACCAACCCCCAATGGAGAGAGCAAGACTACCATACGATAACATATGACAAGCCTCAAGTGTGCAGCTGATTTGATATTCGTTACCTCCATAGAGTGGGCAAACAAAGTCATACGATGTATACTTATAGTCTGTTATCAAACGAGTAACCTATAAATCAGTAATCTCAAAATCTCACATTTGTATATCATGTTCAAATCTGCTGATCCTAAGTTACGTAGTTGGTTGAATTACTGGCCTGTTTGTCATTAGTATTTTAGTATGTATACAGTATTCTTATTTTTTCAGATAATCTTGGTGTGCTTCAAAAGCTGTCGGTTGGATCAAACAATGATGGGAACATCAACCGAGACTGAAGAAGATTGGTTTGTTGAGTGCAGTGATGATGAGCGTTATGGTCCAGAGAAAGGGAAATGGGAACCAGAGCCAAAGAAAATAGTTGAGTTGTATGAACGACTGTCACGTGGTGAATCTTTGAGTTTGGATTGGAAACTCCCAACTGGTGGGAGAAGACCACCGACGCCTGATAAAGAAGAAGGAGAAGATTTGGCTGTAGAGTCACATGATGAAGCACAAGAAGATGAAAAGTATGCCATTGTTTTAGATCTTGTTTACTAATTTAGATACTTTATTTGTTTTGAACAACAACATATGACACATAGTACAGGCTACGAAGGGTAATACTTCATAATCTATACTTATAGTGACCTACTACATAGAAAGAACAATACATGTATAACCTAATAATATTGAAGCCTATGTATTTGAATATTTTTAAGAATACTCTATAAACAATGGAATTTTAATAAGTCCGCTAACATATATCCTGTAATATTCTTTATATTTGCTGCCTATTTATCATAGCATGTTTTATGTACTACTGAAAAGGTCATATAGATGACAAAAATATTTGAGAAAAGAATTTTGTTATTGCGTTTTTGAGAGAAAAAAACCCACTAACTTTTGGCCTCTCTTGTTGGAGCTGACAGCAGGAACAACATTATGAAAAAAAACAACCTACGACGAATAATAATCATATCTTATTTAAAACTATTTCATGTTTCAAATTATTTTAATTTCTTTTTCAGGCAAGAAATCACTGAGTTTGACTTTGATGAGCCAGTAATGGATGATCCAATAACTCCAAAGCGTACACCAGGTTTGTAAAAAAAAAAGAACAATTAACACATTTTAATTGGATTGTATTGACTGGGAAGATGATATATTTTACTTGATTTGATGGAAATCTTATGACAATCATCATTTATCTGCCAACATATATATACATAAATGTATTACATATTACCTGTGATATGTTGTATATTTTAATGAATTATTCACAGCTAAAGAAAAGTAAAAACAAAAATTTATATTCTATGATGGTGGTGAAATGAGTCTTATCTAGGAATCATGCGAAAGTTATAACCGATCAGATTAAAAATCAAGCAACAATAAAAGTATATAATCAGCCTATCAAATACTACTTTGATTTGTTAAAATGAATTTAATGGCATTTAATTTAAAAAAAAATCTTATTTCATTATAAGGGAGTGCAAAAGTTGGTCGAAGTGCACAGAAGCGAGTGGCAACCCTGGATAAAATCATCGGAGATATGGCTCGCCATAAGAAAATCAACACACCTCGATCAAAGTTACAGACAGTAGAGTCTAAAGACAGTGCAATAGGGAGTGCATCACAAGAACCTCCAAGTGTAGAAGGCACACCAACAAGACCACAGGGACCAATATCTCCAAAGCAGCTATAGCATACCTTTTATGTTGAGAATAGATTTATTCAGTGCAATTTGTCTGCACGAACAATTGCAATAACCGGATTTAGTAAATTCATTTCCACTTACAATTTATCTTCATGGATTTTGAAGTACAGCAGAACCTCTCTATTAGGATCACCTTTTGGAGCTTTGTAAGGTGGTCTCAATAGAGTGGTGGTCTCTATACAGATGTTCATTTTGGTAGCTTTATAAAGGTTTGGGACTGTGAAAAGTGGTCTTATTATAGAGTTGGTCTCAATAGAGAGGTGGTCTTAATTGGAGGTTCTACTGTACATGCTGATTGCTGCCATTTTGCATTATGCATAATTTATGATTGATTATCAAGTTAGGATGTAGGTAATAGTTGATTGCTAGTTAAACTGCGGTCTTTTAAGTTCGCCATTTTCATATCCCTGCAGACTTTACGTGTCTATGAATATTTATGGCTGCAAATTTTATTTTCCAGTTATTTTTTACTCATGCAACCAGTAATATTTCATACTCTCTCTGTGTCTTGGGCAGCATTCAAAAATGATTCGCCTATGTCATACGCAACAGGAAGTCATTAAAATAATTCCATGTTACAAGTACTAATTTATATACGTTACTGCAGCCTCGAGACTGCAACAAGTTATGTTCAGGGAATGATTCCCTGACATAACTTCAATGTGTGGTTTTATTTTTACTGGTTTGCATGGGTGCTTTAGTTTAAATAGAAAATTTAAAGTGACCCTAAATATACTAATGAATATAATAAGCTGCAGAACTATTTGAATGTTTGTGAATATTTGCGAATTTAAAGGGTTTTACAGTACTTACATACTGAGCTTAGCATGTAAAATGAGACTGTTTTTGGAACTTACAGAAATTGTTCATCAAAAGATACCACTTGGATTTTTTCTGTAAATAACCCAAAGTTAATAAAAATGTATATTTTTTTTATCAATGTCCGTATATTTCTCTTAAACTACATATATTACCATTCACATATATAGTGTATATTGCTTGTATTATGACCCTGAGCAATTGATATTATACTATCCACTAATTATGGATTTCAAAATGGATCAGTTATTCAAAGAAAACTCCATTCACTACATATACATTGTATGACATACTTACCTCCCTACTTCATCACTGTGGAAGCAGTGATATTCAAAGCTCATGAACACAATTTATGTATGATGTTCAGCCTACCATACAAAACATTACTCAGGCTGTACTGTTGACATTCAAAAAAGATCCAAAAAGTACTTCATGCACTTAGTGTTACATAGTACCTTTGACCTGAAACCATGGTTGCGCTTGCATTGTTTTACATTGTATTGTGTTAATACAAATTCAAGGTATGAAAAAGAGCCAGACTCTTGTTGTGATAACATAGATATTTAAACATCTGGATATGTACGTGCGTAGGTGTTATTGTTGGGGAAAGATAATTGTGTGGGTGATGAAATGCTGTGAAATATAGGTAAATATAAAATAACATCTACTATAAAGCTGATGATCAGTCAAGCAGTGGTTTCCCCACTCAGAACTACTCGTAATGTTTTGGAGCTCAAGAGAAATTATGTCCGTTGTGAGAGTAGTGTAAACATCTGAGGATTGCCGATTGGTGGTATCCCCTCTATAACATTATAATTCTTATTTTTAACTGTTGATTGTTGTTTGTATTTAGTTTTAGAATCTACAAATACTACACATATCTATGAAAATTAAACAGATCAATCTATGAAAATACCAGCAGGCACTTTTTTCATGAAAGAAATTGAGAAATTATAGAAGTAATATCGTGGATAACAAAAATAGGCTTTCAGTGTTCAGACATAGATTTAGATTTTTCTTATGTATCCAAAATTGATTATTAAAAAACAACATTTGACATACGTTAATATATAACTATCAAATTGACAATGAATTTGAACAGACACCATAGTTATAAACATACAAGTTAATTAGTTGCATGCCTGATTATACAGTTTGCATTATGGAGGAGTGAAATCTCCTCATATTCTTAGGATCTGTATTTTAGGTTAAACTTTTTTGGGTAATAGTCTCGATCATTTAGAATCTTGTAAGGTTGCTTACCTTCCAACAGATAGCAGTCCAGCCTAGGTGACCAAGGCTATTCGGGGAATGGAAGTAACACAAATCAGTAATGATACAGTAGTATTATTAGAAAATATTCCACTTTATCAACAAACAGGGTTCATAATTGGGATGATAATATTAGCAGCATTTGGTGGCTATGTTGTCACATCTTTCATTTTACTTAGATATCCAGGACTTTTGCATAAAAAGAAGAAACATAGATTTCATGCAGCACATATTAGTCATAGAGGAGGTATAATTTTGTTTTAATTAATAATTATTAATAAGTTCTGTAGAACCTGTGTATTACTTAAGGCCATACCAGGATCCGGCCTTAGGTAGTGACAATCAAGAGGTGGTCTATTTATGGATGCAGCCCGACTTGGTACTGTGAGAAATGATCTCATTACAGAGGTGGTCTCTATATGTATGGTTCTATCACAGAGGTGGTCTCAATGGTCATATTACAGAGGTGGTCTATATATGGTCTTAATTTACAGAGATGGTCTCTTTTTAAAGGTGGTATTGATTGGATTTTCTACTCGATTTATTGATGTATTTTTTACGTAAAGAGAAAGAATAATGATAATACTAATATAACAATGGCAGATCTCGAGTGGCAGATCCAGATTTTTGGAAAAGGTGGTTGGTGGTGGTGGTGGGGGGGGGCGCAGAGATTTCATGAAAAACCCTATGAAAATGAATTACTTTGGTGGGAAAAGGGGTGTGTGTGGGCGCCCCTTGCCCCCCGGATCTGCCTATGATTATATATATACAATGTATAATGCTGGTTTAGATTGTTACTTGTTATTAGATTTTGAACATCTAAAAGGTGCTATGTCATGACATGAGATGAGAAAAGGTGCTTTGTCATGAGTCACTGATGACAAGGGTAGAAAAGTGTTATGTCATTGTTTGATTTGTATACAACATGAAATTCTTAACACTACTTGTTCGATAAATCCAAATATATTGCCTGATGCAAATATTTTCGACCCTTCATGTCCGTCTTTCTCAAGCAAACGTCGTACAAGATGAAAGAATGTGACGTTAGGAAGTAAGTGAGGGGTGGGGAGGCAGCCGTCTTTCGAGCGGTACTCAGCCTCAGTATACTATCGATAACCTCCCGTATCTGTCTGTCTATAACACTGGACTCATGACTGATGGGCTTTGTGTTGTCCCTGGCAGGGATATGGTTCATATTGACCATATGATCTGTGATGGCTTATTTGTGGATGTCATCAGTTGACGACAGAGGGTTGGCTCTTGTACATACTGCCGTGCGGGCTGCCATGTTAAAAAAAAAGGTTTTTCTTCGACATCCGTCTGATGCTCTGATACACCAGTACCTAAGTTCCTACCCTTTCTCCAATGTAATCATTCCCCGGGGCTCATTCACTTTGACAATGTTTGCACACTTTAGTCTTGATATTGTCAATAATAACTTTTTAAACTGTGTTTGAAAAATAAGTTAGGGATAAGAGAGCACACACTTTAGTTATGCCTGTATTTGAAACAAAATCCATATGTGGTGTTGTGTGTTAAATCTTTGTCTTATATTATGTGCTTTACGTTAATAAGAACTTTCAAATTTTTCACTTAAACCATAGTACTGGGTATTGCAGATATTAATATGCGTCGCAGGGGTAGACTGAATTGGCTGGGTCATGTTGAGCGTAGCTCTGAATGGATCAATTACATGATAGAGGCAACAAAAAGACCAAAGCAGTCATGAGACTGCATTCATGCAGAAAGATCTATCCCATCCGGGTATGGATAAAACAGATCCAAATGATAGAAAAGCCTGGAGCGGATGGTTCAACACGGTTCAACATGGTTCTATTGGGCAGCCAGGCCACACACTTTCAAATTGAGGAATAATTAGGGCATTTCCAAATAATACTATGAAACAGTTGCTTGATTTACAGCTTTTTCAAGTATCTTTGATATAAATAGCATATTAAACATGTGCTAAAATTCTTGAGTGTGTATGGAATCACACTTTGTCATGTAACATTTGAACAAAATTTTAAGGTATTATTTCTCATTGAATCCTACATTTATATGGTAATTATATATATTATA
Source organism: Streblospio benedicti (assembly GCA_019095985.1). Taxonomy (NCBI): domain Eukaryota; kingdom Metazoa; phylum Annelida; class Polychaeta; order Spionida; family Spionidae; genus Streblospio; species Streblospio benedicti. Next base: position 12,838,792 of record CM032660.1, read on the forward strand.
TATATTTTTGATTTTAGGAGCCGGTGAAAACTTGGAGAACACTATCACAGCTTTCCATCAGTAAGTCTTTTCAATATAGCAATTTAGATTGCACTAGAAATATAGCTTAGCTTAGCAAAAAAATAAAAAAAATAAAAATAAATAAGTTCACATATGTTCGACTTCCTCTCCATGCTCATACCACGCTAACAAACAAACTGTATGTTGTTTCTAGTGCTTTGGATTGTGGAACTGACATGCTGGAAATAGATGTGCATATCACAGCAGACGATGTTGTAGTTGTGTCACATGACAATTGCTTATTGAGAACCACTGGACATGATGTTCTGGTATCAGAGACTACATATTCTGAACTTCCACCTTTAAAAACAGCCTTAAAACCAGATTTCTATTGGGGTATGTAACTGTTATTTTTTTTACTTGGGTTTATTCATTTGTATTTTTAATGTAACTAAAATAAATAATTTTAATGATTCTCGTAATATTTACCTGAACGAATGTTGGAAATATTCTGTTTTTCTTTACTTTTAGACCATTTGACGCAAGGGGGAGAGGATCGTCAAATACCCATGTTGGAAAATGTATTTCGAACTTTTCCAGGAACACCAATCAATATTGACATAAAAATAGATGATGATAAACTAATCGAAAAGGTAATGTTTAATTTTAGAATGGCTACATAACTCAGAGTACATGACTATGCGGGATATGCATCTCTTTCCCCTCTCATCATGCAAGGGCCCATGGGTTATTTTACTTTATATTGTTTACTATTGTCAGTATTCCATGTAAATACTGTGGGAGTCTACTATCTATCTTGTTTTGTTTATAGGTTTCAGAGCTCATTACTGAATATAGAAGAGAAGATATCACTGTATGGGGAAATCGCAGTAAAAAGATTGTTGATAAACTTTATGCTGTTGTAAGTAATTTTATGGAATATAGTCAGTGAAAAGAAATTTTAATGGTAATTCTGACAGGTGTATTCAGTAATTCCATTTACTAGCTTAATTTTTGTATTGGTTGTATTGAGTCATTCACACATTGTACAACATAAATAGACAAATCTGGGTGAGTTTGTAACATGAATTATTTTCAGGTGAGTTCTTGGGGCGCATCATAGCGAGCCCAAAGGGCAAGCCTTGATAAGCCATGAGAATGATTCCTGATGAAATGATTCATGTTACACAACGAACCCGGTTTTGTATTTATCATTATTTCCCAAACAATTACAACGCTATTTTAAATGATCTTGCGTAAACAACTAATAACATTGATAGATCTAACCATGGTGTTAACAAATCATCATTGTAAACTTTCAGTTGCATACCATCATATAATGTAAAACGTGTACCATTTATTGTGGCCCTGACAAAGGTTTGAATTGTATGTCTATGATAACCAATGAAATTACATGAAAAGAGTGATAACTGTTTTATTCTCTTAGGTACAAATTACATGCATGTACTTTTGCTACTGTGGTCACAAATTGTGTCAGATGATTGTGCATAGTTCATATATGGTTTTATTCCATTTTAGAATCCTCGTGTGCCAATCCTGTTCAGTATTAAGAAAGTGGCGCATCTACTTTTACTCTACTATAGTGGCCTATTGCCATTTGTTCCAATTAGAGAAAGCTACTTTGAGATACTAATGCCCTCTGTAATATTAGAGTAAGTAACTGCGTTTTTTCTTCACATCCATATTTTGAATTTGTAATTATGGTAATGTTAGACATTCATTATTCTGCATCATTGGGCCATATTCTTGTACAAGTATGGTGTTGAGATCCATGACAAAAATGTCGTAAGACATAGCACTTATGTTAATAGATTTTTTTTCAAACAAATACATCATGAAAATGTACGAGTGTCAGTTTGAAAACACATGTCAGAATGACGCCATGCACATCTACCCTCATTAGTCATATAATAATGAAAAGCAGAATTATCTTCACTCTTTGGATTATATAGAGTTTATCTAGAATTATCGGATGTATGATCATTGTCATACTGAAATTTATATTCATACTTTTAGCAATGCGCACCATTTTCATACAAGATTTGGATTGGGAGCGAAGTGTATTTTATGGTTGGCAGACTTGTAAGTAGAATTTCAGATAATTTACATAGCAGAATCACATAAAACTATACCTGCCATAAAACTATATACACAAAACTATACCTACCATAACTTAAACAGTACAATAGGTCTATCAATGTTGGTGTTGGTTAAAAATTCATTTTTACTGTATTGTATTAGTCAAAGTAATTATTAGAATTCAATAGTTTTTCGAAGATGAGAGGTTTGTGACATGGGATTAATAATTTCTGCTCACTGTTTATTTGTATTTTAGTCTTTTGATGAGCAAACCATTGTTTTCACATCTCCGAGGCAGAGGCATTCAGGTATGTATATAAAATCATAATTGACAATTGATTGAGCATTCATATGCAACATTATTTACAACAGTCAAAAAGATTTACCCTAAAGATTCTGAAAATTCTCAGTGTGCACTTTGCTTCAGTAAGATATTTTGCAAGTCTATGAATGGTCCCCTAGAAAGCAATATGCAATTTTTAAGTATCTGCATACAATTCAATTCAATGATATTTTATTATACTGACATGTGACACTTACAATATGTAAACATGTATAAATAAACAAATAACAATGTCACCCAGCCTACTTGGCTTACTAGTCAGTGTAATACAAAATAATGAAATAAGGCAGCTGCACTTAATTTCTTGACACTTATGTACAATTTTCTGATACATATCCTTTCTGAAATTATCATATTTATTACATATACATAAGAAGTGAAACTCGTCTTCTGTATGGTTTTCATACAAATGACAAATGAAGGGAAAGCAAATTTCAATGTTTACTTTTTTTTATGGGTCAATGCATTCTGCTGCAAGTTCTATATAAATTAGTGATATTCTAATTATTTGAAAACAAAATGTAAATATTAATTGATCAACTTACTGTATATTTACTATTTGAATTGTCAGTTGAAGTTTGTAAAGTACTAATCTCTACTTTTTATTAGAAGGTACAAACCTACTCAGATGCTTCTTTCTGTTATCTCTAGTCAGGTTTCGGTGGACATTCCACCTTCATCAGCCTTTGAAGGCAAAGTGTTCTGCATGTTTTGTACATTGCTGTGTTGAGTCACATTCTCGGTCAACATGAAGTTTCGTCAGGACCGGGGGGACCGCCTTGCCTTTGTTTAGGTTGACAGCGGGTCTTTGCACAGCGATTTTTAGGGCTTCAAGGGTCTTCTTCTGGTACCAGTTCTCCTCTTGTCCAATAATCTTCAGCTTTTAGGAATCACATGTCCAGTTTTGCTGGTGTGGATCTGTATTGCTGACTCAATGTTACTTCTGTCAAAGTGTTCTGTCATTCTTGTAACAAGGGTCCTTCCAGTCTCACCGATGTACTTGTCTTTGCACTTTGAACAGGTTTAGCAATAAACTACACCATAGTTCTTCAGGGGTCAAGCTTGTCTTTGGGCTTCACAAGGCTGGAATGGCTTGTGATAACTGGGCACCCTATGGTTTCTGAAGATTCTTTTAATCACTTCTCAAGTAACTTGCATGTATGGGATCTCTATAGGGATTCTCGGTTGTGATCCGTCTGAAGTGCTTGAGTTTCTCGAGATTTGGGTGTCTGGGATCGTAAACGACCAAGGTTTATAACCATTTACTTTCAGAACATCTTTTAAATATCAAGTTTCATTCTTGCAATCAACTTCATCTGTGACCAGTTGATCTGGGCATCTAAGCAGGGTACATACTGATCTTAATGTTTTAGTTGATGGTTGCTGGTCCAGTTTAAGTACTGATCAGTATGGGTCAGTTTCCTGTAAATGGAAACCTTTCAGATTGCCATTCTCCAAATGTTCTGTTGCTGTATCAAGAAAACAAAGGCAAGTTTGTTGTCTCCTTCACCTTTAGTAGTAAACTTATCATGTGAGGGTAGATGGAGTTGATGGGTGAAATCATTAATATGGTTACAAGATAGGACTGTGAACGTGTCATCCACATACCTGTACCAGACAGAAGGCTTGACTGGGGCACTTGCAAGAACGTTTTTCTCGAAGTTCTCCATAGTGAGGCCTGCGACTGCAAGTGAAACAGGAGAATTCATCTGGCCTCCTTGAATCTATCTGTAAAAGACCCCATTACAAACAAAATAAGTGGTCTCCAAGCAATATCTCAAAATGGTCACTAATTGGTCGATGGTCCACTCACATCTGGTGCTCAGTGTGGCATCCTCTTCTAGTCTTTTTTTGATGATAGCTATGGCGTCTTCAACCAGCATACTTCTGAAGAGTACCGAGACAATAGGCAGATCCAGGTTTTCGGAAAAGGGGGGGGGGGCGCACTTACTGGATTTCATGAAAAACCCTATGAAAATGAAGTATTTTGGTGGGAAAAGGCAGGGCGCGAGCCCCTTCCCCCCCCCCCTGGATCTGCCTGTGGACATCATAGGAGACAAGTTCATTTGGTGGTGGTATTTCCCAATGTTCGACCTTGTTGACGAAGTCTTCGCTGTTCTTTATTGAATGTTCTGTTTTTCCTTTGATGGGGTTATGGATCGAAGATAAGTGTCTCACAGCTGGATAAGTAATGCTCCCAACGCTAGACACAATCGGTCGCAAGGGTGTCTTTCTTGTGTATTTTTGGCAGTCCATAGAAATGACTGAAAGAAGCATCTGAGTACCAAGTAGGTTTGTACCTTCTAATGATGAATTCAGTTGCTAAGAAATAACTACTGAATGATACTCATTTCTAATTTTGAAATAGTGGATTCCATCATGATGATGATCAATTTAGAAGAAATCTCTCATGGATGATGAATTTTAGGTTTACATCTGGGTGCTAAATGAAGAGCATGATTTTGACCGTGCATTCCGTTATGGAGCTGATGGAGTCATGACAGACTTTCCCACAAAACTACAAGCGTATCTTGACGAACATCCTCAATTTAAGGCTCAAAATTAATGCCTCATTAATAGCAAATGTCACAGATTTTCATTTCATAGTTAATGTTAAAAGTAATTCCTTGGTATTTTAATAAGGTAATTGTTAGTAATGGATTTTTATGTATATGATCCGGGGTGTCATCACTTGGTGGACCCACATTGGGCTTTTGACATGTAAGTGGGCAATTGTATTAATGGTTTATCAACTAGTTAAAGTTTGTTAATTAATTTCTTTAATGTCTTCGGCATGACCACTTTTTAGCAGGTGATTTTACATTAAAATAATCAAATTAATTGAATTCTTTTTACTGGATACTTAAGGACTACTGCATATCTTATTACATACCTAAGAGAAGCATGAATCAAATTTTGAATAACACAGGGTACTTTGTTGTGTTCTCTTTAGAAGTTTTATTCATTAAAGTTTAAATATTATGTACATTAAGGATGAGAAACAACAAGCACACTGTGTGGAAAACTCCAAAATGTGTGCAGTTTTGAAAATAAGTTTTAAAGTTAACAGGTCATCAATAGATTATAACAAGTTTGAAAACTATCGTTAAGTATAAAAGATGAATGAGATATGTATATACATACACACACATATATATGTATAAAATAGATTAATGACAATGTCACACGTTGGCAATAGAAAATTTCTGCGAAATATTTTTCATCTGCTAAGAAGACATTGCTATGTTCAATTGATCTGTAATTTTTATTTTCATCGAGTATGGAAAGTCATCTCTGTTGTTTGTGTAATTGAATGAAAAATTTAGCTTTCTGTGATCTGTTAACACGTTTTCTGTTGTAATTATGTATTACTTTTTAAAAATTTTACATATGTGGATACCTTGCTATATATGTTTTTTGTATGATGTATTTTACGAGATGTATTATAGTTAGACTTGTACATATTTACTATAAATAGCAAGAATTTTGAATGAGAAGTTAAGGAATAGTATTTTTCTTTGAAGTATTCACATTTTGTTAAAAGGTAACTTTCTATTTCATGGTCAATGATGATGTTAACACCTTCAGTATTATAAGTAACTTGGAAGTTTAGTATGGTGTTAGTGTTTCAATGAATTGAGTGTGAAGTATGATAAAATGATTTATTGAAATCAAGAAAATTTTGACTAGTGCAGTGAACTGATAAACCCCACATGGTTGATGGATAACAACCATGTGACAAATCAGTGTTTAAGGTAGGACCTGATAATACCCATAATGGCCCCAACTAACGACCTTTGTTGTCCATATGGAGGAGTATTTCCAACTTGAAAACCCATTACGAGCATTCTAGCTCCAACAGTCACCTGTAGAGAGATAATAAGGCGGGGATTGAATAATTAGACAGCTGCTGGCCCGTATTCTTAGCAGTGTCATGATTGTAGCCTCGGATAACATCCAATTTCCATACGTACATAAAAAAGCATGTAAAATGTTGGCTACTGACAAAATAGTGGCCCGAACCAAGCCTGATTATAAGCTTCTAGTGGCGTAGGGCCACCAGCCTATCTTTAATGTTCAGCTGTACTTGTGGTCAATTAGAAATCTGTATACTGGTCAATGTTTCCAACTTAAACTGAATATTCGCTCACTAACTGTGTGTCCTATAGGTAGTTGGGAACCAGTTAATAACTACAATTAATGCAAGTAGAGACCCTTGTGTTCCATGTGAAATAGGGCCTTAGTTGCCATTTTCAATTTACTAACCAAATTTGAATACTCAAATGATACAATCTGTAGAGTGAGGCAAAGATCATAAATGAACTGAATAATGATCCTGCATTGAAGCTCTGGATCATTTGGTTCCATGTAAAATAGCCTCCAATGGTCACCATTTTGAACTAACAAAACAAATATAAGAACCCAAATTCAAATGATGCGCCCTGTAGAGGATTACATGAGAAGAACTTGTTTTAATGTCCTACCAAATACAACTTACTACTAAGATATTATGTAGAAAAAACAAAATGAAATATGTACGCAATGTACACAAGTGAATTAAATCTGTGCTGGTGAGCCTTCATAAAACCTGTCAGACACCTACATTTAGAATACGATTGTTAGTGTGAATGTAAGCAAATATACTTATTCAGGTAGGCTTGCTCAACAGCCACCATCTTCTCATCACAAGTCTAACTCCCTATCCATTTGGCTACGGAAGCGCACATTATGATGTAGTAAATGACTTAGAGATCTCATTATTAAATCTCCTAATCAGTTTGAATTTTCTGTAATGAGTAAAATAGCCTACAGTGGATGTAACTAAATTACTAAATACGTCTGAAAAGCAAGAGATGATCTCTGAAATGAAATTTAGGAAACTGATGATTTATTGGCATGATCAGATTGTTTGTGTTCATATTGTAATTTTGGTTTCAAACAGTTATTATAGATCAACTCATATATTCTGTGATACATATGTTTTAGATTTTATGTATTTGAATTTAAGTACGGGTAGTTACATATACAAAACTAGTTGTATATTGTGTTATAATTTATGAACTTGTGTTCTCTCCAATGTCTGAAATGTTGAAAAATATGATTATATTATTACAACTGATCTAATTATAAGCTTAGTAAAAATGTAAAATTTTGAGAAATATGATTTTATGAATATATTATTACAAATGGTTTAATGGGAGGGTAAATAAGAATGTAACACTCTTTAAATTTGTTCATTTTGAAGTTGAACAATCTTTTGGGTTTTGATTTCAAACCACAAATACAAGCTTTATTTCTGCGAACACTGATTCCCAGTGTTATTGTTTTTACATATTTATCAAACACTCTTTTCATGCCCGACCAGATGTACAACAAATAGCTAGGATACATATATCATTTGCCCATGTTGTCCTAGGCTATACCAATGAATATTTGTTACTACATGTATATTACTATATTGGCAGTAAATCATTGGATGGTTCTGAATATTGATGAATATTACATGCATTCCAGGGGATATATGTATCTGTTTTATTTGCAAATTTGAAAGGCCCCAAATATCAATTAAAAAAGATGCAAAAGTAATGGCAAATATTTAATTTCATGATTTTAAGTGGTTCTGCAGTAGTTTAGATCCATAGATTTACAATTGAATGTTCAACGTTACATCTATTTTTATTTTCTTAATAGATTTTATGTCCGTGTAGATTTCATAGAAAGAAGTGGTTTTACAATTTAAGTTTGTAGTTTATAGTGTAATTGAAAGTTTTTCCCTATGAATGTTAGTAAAATGTTTTGTATGGTAAAACTTTGTACTTTATAACTTATATGAAATATATTTAAATATTATTTATCTGCTGGGTAGAATATTCTTTAATTAAGTTACTGATTATTTTAGCCTGGCATATATATATAATTATAAGTGAATTTTCAACTACAAATTTAATTTGTGGTCAATGTAATTTGAACAAATAGTTTTGCCATTGTATAATAGTAGATTATGTGATACTAAGAAGCGTTTATTATATTACAATATTGTAGGAATTTTTTCCTTCTATGTAACCTTCATGAAAATAAATAATTATGAATATCTTTAAATTCCTCATTTTTTTGATACAATGTACGCTATTTCAAATTAAGTAATGTAAGGTAATAAGATGTTTGTAATTGTGTAATAAAACAACGGTGCTGTGAAACATTTAATAAATATTACCCAAGCCCCGATTGGGTTGGTTAAGACTATACACACGAGGTCTGTAGGCTAGGAACTCAACTCAGAATTCAGCCAGAAATTCAGCAAAACGCACCGGATGACCCCGTGGTTTTGAACGAATTACGTACATCACGTTCTGATAACTACGTCACACGTAATGTTGATGAACATGGTCACTGCACCTACTGTACTCAATGATGGATAACGTAACACTTTCATATGGGCTACCGAGAAGTAATTACGCAAATAAAAACAGTGATACTTCTATTTCTCAAAATTTACATAGAAATGACAAGGTACGTTTAACAGTTTAATGAGAATAGTAGCTGTCATTATCCCGCTGAACGTTGCCACTTGAAATCCGGTGGTATGTCTGAGAATGTACGTTTATCAAAACGGGAATAGTTCAATATTTAAGATTGTGGAGCTTATAAAACTGCGTATTTCTTCATTCACCTATGTAAAATTTACTACTGAATCCGATTCAATGCATAATGGATGTTTACTTACAACATTTCTGAGTGAAAATGTTTTAAAACATTGGTTGTTTATTCCCGCGATCGGCAAAATATCTGCGTAGTTGACACCACATTTTATTGTTTTCAAAGAAACACACAATATACGGAGCCCAGCTTTCATGAGACTGCTGTCAAACACCTTATCTGTGATCCGACATTTGAATTGTTATCAAATATCCATTTTAGAAGACACAAACCAAACATCTGTTCGTGTGCGTGCGACCGTCATTGTACAAAAGATGTTGATACTGCAAGAATGTAAACTTCCGAGGCTGGATTTTTTGCGGCCTGTCTTCCTCTGCTGGTATTCCCATAGTGCCTAATATTTTATTAAAATCGCGAATTTTCTGCACATAAACAAGACAATATGAGGGGTTTGGGCCTTAAGCAACTGCTTATGTATACATATTAATTTCTATTTTTAAATACTGTAGACTGATTTGACATTTTGCATCAATAATAAGGAAAAGGGGCAATAGTATGTGACAATTGTATGTGACTATATCCAAACATCTAGATTTGTTTGAAAAAATAATGTTTGAAAAATGATAATTAAAATTCCCAACTGCGCCAGCAGGATCCTCAGTAAATTCGGGCGTAATATTCAAATCACAAGTTATTTAACACTGTGCAGTGCAAGAGATTCCCGTAGACCCAACGATATGTCGGCTGGTGTTTCACATTTTTGTAGTTTCACATTTTCATACGTTGAACGTAAACAGCAGGTGTCATCCAACGTTGCGTACGCCTACGCATATTAAGGGGGTCACTCGGTACAATTCTCGTGACTGCACTGTGTAGTATGGAAAAAAAATATGTGCAGGATTAGCTCGAATATTTAATATATATTAGTTCCAGCTTTTATGAGCTTGCAAGAACTGATAATGCAAACACTCCACCAAGTTTTCATACACAACGAACTCAACCCATGAAGAAAACGGTCTGGGTAAATCCATTTTTTACGTCACTTGCAAATCTGACGTCACATAGCCAATCACTGTACTGACAAGATGGCGGCCCAAGCAGGAAAGCCAAATGTTGAGATAGTTAGGGGCCAATCTTTTGCTGTTGGGCCCCGTTACACTAACCTAACATATATCGGAGAAGGAGCTTATGGAATGGTCGTGTAAGTATATTAATACAATGATGTAACTCCTTCAATTAATGTGTAAAATTGTCCGTGTTTTGGTGATGACCTATTAAAGAATGTTGTCATCAAAAAGGAGCCCATCTTTTAGCAACCCTGGATGGTGTCAATTATCTCGTCATCTTATGGGGAGTGTGTGAAATGATATCCAAACGGAAGGACACTAACTATAGTAGATACATTCTTAATATACCTAATCTATTCCTTCTGAAGGCATGATCATGCCACCAAAACCAAGATGAATACATGCTGTCAAAATTGAGTGTGGGTGTGTTAATGTTTGTCTTGATTTGACAGGTTGGAAATATAGTGACAACAAACTTACTTTAAATAAAGTTCTCAAGTAAAGTCAAGAATTTAGTTGGTGAGATATATTGTAATTAAAATATTTAAAGATATGCGTAACAGTGAGTGCAACTCTGTAGTTCAAAAGACTCCAATGTCAAAATCTAGTAGGACTAAGCCTAGGTTCTATCCTCGAGGTTCTATCTTAGCCATTCTATGGGTGTTCTAGGTCCTATCAAATATTAATTCACTAGTTTAACATTTATTCTGACTGAGGAAGGTTTTTAATCCTGGTATTACATAATATTGAGAGCCATGGATAGAAGAAAAATCATACAAAACTTGTATCCTGGAAAACTTATCCTATCCTAACCAACATACTCATCCCATCAATTAAATCAATGCTGAGTGGCAACATCGTCGGTTTTCATGGCTTGATCACTCACACTGGCTTTACAAGACCATGTTCATATCAACTCATAGGCCCAGTTGTCTATTTTTTGTGGAAAAATATATTTGGGTTAGACTTGTGTCTAAAACAAAATCAATAGATGCGGTCGGCAGAGTCTTGACATACGTCAAGAGTCTTGTCACATGTACATTTTAGTGACATGAACAGACTCTTGACATATGTCGAGACTCTGGCGACCGCATCTACTGTGTTTTTCTTACTTGCCAATGTAAGATCGTAAGTTTGATGTTTTTCTGCAGATATTAGGGTCATTGAATCACAGCTATTATACTGCGTGTATAACTGTGAGGTAGACGATGAAGTGACAATTGTTTAACTTGAAGTAACTAAGAATACTTCATAGGATAAATATGTTAAGATATACTGGTCAAGACAGCATAGATACCCAGTTGTATCAGACGTACAGGAATGGTAGATGGGTGTGGTGTCATTTTGTATGGCCCTGTATTAAAGAGCACTGATAAAGCCTATGATACATCCAAGCACATTCAAACCAAGTGGCTAAATTAATATCCATGCATTTACATATGTCATATGTCATATTATGATGAATTCGAATTAATTGTCACTTGTCGACACACGTTAAGTTATTGCAGTGGTCCGCGACAATTAGAATGATAACTTTTAACTCCATATCTGCTACCCAACCACAAGTGAGTTAAACATTATAAGTGTTATTGCAAACTCTTATAGGTGTGTATCAATGGTTTATTTTCCAAGAAATTGAAACAAATTAGTCATGTGTAATATTTGTATTGAATACACGAGTTTTTTCCCACAGGCATACTAGAATATTTATCTTTAAATGCTATCTTGTACCACATAATCTCAAAGAATCCACCTTGTCAACTTCCTCTTTTGCCGGGGAGGTCTTAAGATACACATAAAATCATGAATTGCTCAGTGCATAGTAATTGTCACACAAATTTGATGCTCTTTTATGAAAAAGCTCTAAATGAATATATATTGAAATAACTGCAATTTTTTCAGGGTATGGCTATATAGGTTAATCTTTGTTTTACGTATTCATCCTTTCGTTATTAATTGTCTCAAAGCCAGTTTAAAAAGACATGTTACAAAACTTGTATCCATTGATGCAGTTGCCTTTGGTGTGCATTATGTTAACGCCGGTGACTTTGCATCACAGGCAGTTTCGTGATTTCGTGAACGTTATTGACAAGCATGCACGAGGTGTGTGACCCTTCCCCAGGGGTCCATGAACAAAATGAAAACTAAAGATGCTTCATTTCTCATTTTTTTCTACAAATCTTGCACAAAGATTGCATGCCTGTATGATTATCATTCCATATTCGAATCATACCCCGAATGGAAAATTGACCCTGCCCCAGTGGTCCATGAACAAAATTTTGTATGTTCTATAGGTGCTTCAAGATCGTCATTCCATATTTGAGTCCTGCCCCTGTACTGGGCGGAATATTGACAACTTCCTAGGGATCCCTCAACAAAATTTTGCATGATGTGTAGATGCTTCATCTTTCATTTGATTTCAGCCAAATTTACTTACATTATGTATGCGTATATGATCATCAATCCATTCTTCAATCATGCCCCTGGATACGGAAATACCCTGCCCCAGGGATCCATTAGCAGATTATTATGAATAGTTGCCTAATTTTTCATATGACAAACTTAATACATGTGTATGACATGTAAGTAGATGAAATAGTATCAGACAGATGAGCGATATACAGCTAAACCTCGATATGACGCGCCTCGATTTTGCGCGAATTTCTGTGTAACGTGGATTGAATGTGGAACCCATTTATTTTATATTATTATACGTGTAAATCCTTATATATGAAAATACTGTCAAAAATACCCTTTATGCAAGTTGTTTACCTTCGAGGCAGCCATAATGGTGCACAAGGAAACTTGCTGCGCGCATGTGCAATCATTTCCGTGTTTAGGTCTAATGCTATGCGATCTCGACCAATGGCAGCGCAACACATAACACGCTTTCGGGGTTAACGCAGATTTCGAAGTTTAGGACCCCGATGTCCTCGTAAAATCGAGGTTTAGCTGTAGGACCCTCATGGTCCTCTTGTTTGATATGCTATACCTCTTGGTTCTTTATAACAAGCATCATTTTTCTCATGATCGATGATAAACTATGTACAGTTAACTTTTGAATTTCTACATCATTGGGAAAGACTTGTTTTTTTAATACTTAATTTTATATGATGTACTGGTGTATCTATTTTTACATTATAGTAAATTTTGTTACTCTAACAGCAACTTTGTTTGAAATGTCTTTCTGTTATATGTAATGTAAATACAAAGTGTAAAACAACAATGAATAGTATTTAAAACAAATTTGTTCATAAGCAACATTAATTTGAATTCTTAGAATTGACATTTTAATTTCAGATCTGCTGTAGACAATGCAACAAAGTCAAAAGTAGCTATTAAGAAAATTTCCCCATTTGAACACCAAACATATTGCCAGCGCACATTACGAGAAATAAAGATATTAAATCGCTTTAAACATGAAAATGTGAGTATTAAATAGAAATATGTTTACAACATTAAATATAAATACATTTTTTAGATATATATTGTTACACAGTTACACAGTTATTAACATTTTTGTTTTATGTGACAATTTTTAGAGTGTTTTTCTGCATGTATATTAACAATTTTGATACTTTTTATAATTTCTTAAGTCCCTCCTTTTCTTAATACAAATAAGGGGAGGTGTGTGTGTGTGTTGGGGGGGGGGGAGGATTTATGTGATTTATACTATATATTTAGTTATGTATAATATGCAAACAATAAATGCCGTATAAAATGAGGTTCCCATTTGAACTTATATAAGTTCTATAAGTGAAATTTTTGGAAAATATTAGACAAGAAATGTTAGATTTTGTGTGTGCTTAAAAGTGGTTATGGTTAACATCACGGGCCCAGCATCATAGGAGGGTGACACCCTCCCATGATTCTGGAGCCCTCTAAGAATATGAACCTGTGTAAAAGCATTCTGAAGTTGCAGTGATGCAAGAATTTTGTTCTCATGCAAATATTCAACTAGACCATAGTTTGTGCATGTACAGAAACCAAAATTTTTAAATATTTGGAAAACTGGATCTAAGTGTATGCATGTTTTAGTTTGCTTCATTTGGCTATTCCAGATAATCTACATGTCTGATATCCTTTCTGCACCAACTATTAAAGATCTGCGTGATGTGTATCCTTTTGGTTTGATATAATAACCGTTACTGGAGACTCCTCAGCATTTTTCTGAATGAGAGGATCTATTCCTATTTCAGCAGACTTCCATTCCAGGGTTGATAATCATGATTTAGAAACAGATTGGTACTTTTTAATTTAATTATATTGTTGCAGATGTCAGCCTTCTTGCGTATTGTCACACTCTGTGTTTAAAAGACAAGATACTATTATGATATTAGCACTCTTTTTCAGCCATTTGATCAGAAAAAAGTAGTGAAACAGTAGAAATCATATCTGTTCAAAGTTAATTATATATGTGTTATTCAAGCTATGACTTGTCATACCAAATTATAATGAGCAAAATTGTAACTAGATTTACAGATTTACAGATTTGTACAGTTCGTTTCTAATCTAGCTTATTTAGTAGTAGTAAACACATGGTAAAGTTGATGAGGCACATCAGGAATGTACGTCTTGTGTTCAGAAATGAAGGCATGATTAACAGCAATATCTTCCTTTATATAGTTTATTTTTTAATATTTTATAACTGCATCTTGTGCACTAATAAACAATTTAGATAACATCTATTCTGCCATCCTACTCTAAATTGGAATTAATTTCTTATAAAAATATCTTATGTGTTTTTCAATGTTTGGAAAATAATTTCCAACCTTTTCTAGAGAGATGGTTGGAAATAAGAATATTTATAAAATGTTTTTTTTGAGCAAGCAACCAGAAAATGTTATCAAATTCCAAACTTTTGGTCAGCTATTGTTGTAATCTTAAGTGACCTCAAGATTGGTAAAACAGAATCCTATATTTTATGTTTAAATTTATTGTTTTTCGTGGTGGTAGGTTTTACATTAGAGCAAATATATCATATTGCATTTTGAAACATTTACTATTTATGATTTAACACCGATTAGAAATTATCATCAGACAAATTATTGAGATATCTTCAGTACATTTAGAATGGAAATTTATATGCATGATGCGGTGTAATTTAGAGATTACCATGTATGATATATACTCTACTCTTTTTCCTGCATTTAAAATGCTTTCATTCCCAATGCTGCTCTTGAAAATAATCCATTCTTCACTTTTAAGAAATTCTTTTTTGCAGATTATCAACATTCAAGATATTATAAGGGCACCAACGATTGATGAAATGAAGGATGTGTATCCTTTGTATATAACCCAAAGTTTAAAAGACGCTTTCATAAATTCCCTTAATTTGTTGAATATTGATTTCCTGAGCAATGAAATTTGAAATTTAAAAATATGATCTTGTTTCTATCTAACAACAGATGTTCAGCAAAAATTTTAATTCATTCAAGTTTTTCTAGCATTCTTAAAAACTTAATATTATCTTGTTAGACAGGCTTTCATATATATCATGATTTATTGAATTCCAAACACATGGGCAAGGGCAAAGCTTACTTTGGTATACGTAGGTTTCTTAAAATTTTGATATCAACTTGAAATGTTGATCGAATGTAGGTTAGTGACAGTAGATAGATTCATAATAATAGTAAGTTTACCATTCTCTACTGTTTATATATGTGAAACATAACGTTTCGCCATGGTGTACTACGTGGCTTCTTCAGACATTGTTGTGTGAGTATCACAACGAGGCTGGAGTAGCTGGAGCAGCGCGCGCGGTACCTCCCTCCCTCTGTTGTTATTTAGGACCGGGTTCTTCTTTCTCACACAACAACGTCTGAAGAAGCCATGTAGTACACCATGGCGAAACGTTATGTTTCACATATATAAACAGTAGAGAATGGTAAACTTACTATTATTATTTGAAATGTTGAGTTATTTTGAAGACTTCAAACTTATAAAACATGCTTATTATGCAAATTCAAAGAAGATCTGAATGTTCAAATTGAAGTTCATTGGCTTTTCTGATGAGCCTATCCTACTTTTAAAGTAATTGCCTATTTTCCGTCATGATAATAGATAGTGCATATATATCATGAAAATTATGTATTTCATTGTTTTTGTAATTAGTGCGTGTTGCTTTGCATCGTAATGTTTGGGGTGGTCAAACAAAGTGTATTTGAATGGATAGTCGGTAAGATGATCCCTATTGTATAGAAATCAAGCTATGATCAATTTATACATGGTGCATTACTTTCGGTTCCTAACATAATGAGTAATGTTTAACAAGGATTTGGTCACTTATCAAAACCGTAGACACGCTAGATTAGTTAAATGAATAAATTTTCTTGAAAAATCATCATAATGGATTACCATGCATGTAGTAATCGATTTGAATGGATCTGCATAAGCATTACAATGCATTAGTTATATGTATGCAAAGCTGCTTATTCTGTCCTCACAATACCGTATTAATGATGTGTCCTGAAGCTATACGGATATGTAGGTATGAGAAGATAGTAACTGATTATCGTGCAGATGGAAAATGTTTGTTTTAGAATGAAATTTATGTTTTGTACACGTGTAAATTATAAAGCAAAGTATGCTCAAGAATTGATTTGTAACATTATTTGTAAGATATTGAATATCCATCATAAAATAGAATATTTTCATGTTTACTGTTGCTTCAAAATCTATTAGATTTAGATGCTTTAGAATATTAATGCCACTGACATCTACTGCTAATTAACTTTTTCTTCATTTGTAAAATATCTAAAATGCTTACTTTATCATAATTATGCTTGTTAAAAGATATTGAAATAGTTTTAGGTTTCGTGATTAAGAAATGACTGCTCAAAAAATAGAAATTGAAAAATATATTATTCTTTTCTCATTGTCTCCCTCAGTTCTCTGTAACAAACATGTTTGTACCAGCTATAACAATCTGCCAATTACGGTACTGCTATAGTGGCTCTCACTGGACGTTTACAAGTGATTTATCATTCTGGTCTCACAACAACATGGTCATATGTTCGAGTCACATTAGGGCCACTTGATAAAATGGAAGAGCGTCTTCAGCAAAGTCAGTAAATATTATAGTGTGCTTGCTATAGTGAACTGAGAGACAATCAGATTTGAATACACAAGCAAGGAGTCATTATTCTCAAGTAAACCCACGCATCACACATCATGTGACAACAATACCAACGATGTGAGAACATTGTCGCGTGTGCATACAAATGCACGGGAACATGTCCGTTTTTGACATGATATTTCTGTATTCAAAGCTACTATATTTTTTAAGTGACAAATTAAAACTGATGCTCATTATTGTATAACATACATGTACTGGACATTTTTGGAGAAGATCTTGATGATAAAAAGTTTACTTTGGCTTCAATCGTACATAACACAAGAAATCACCACTTCTCTCATTGTAAACAAATGTGTTAACATTTAAACGTTCAATGTGTTTGCTGTTTAATGTAGTAATGATGAGCTGATAGTATTTGTTTACACCAATATGGCACACATGCTTTTGTTTTCACCGAAAAGGTAGTGAGGGTTTTGTTGAGAATATTAAATTATTTTTCAACTCTACAGCTGCATGATAACAAGTATCTATTACAATATTTGTCTTGTATTTTCCTGGATTTCTGCTGTGTTTGAAACGTATTGTACATTATTCCCATTTGTATTTTAAGTTTTAATTATAGGATAGTATTGTAGTTGTAATTTTCTATTTGTGAATTATTAAAACAATTTTGTCATGATTTATCGTTTTTAAAAAGTGCTCTGTTTTCAAGATGTAATTTGCATAGAGTATGTCATTTGAAGGTCAGATATCTTATCTTATATTTTTGTAAGCGTTTG
This sequence comes from Streblospio benedicti, assembly GCA_019095985.1. Classification (NCBI taxonomy): domain Eukaryota; kingdom Metazoa; phylum Annelida; class Polychaeta; order Spionida; family Spionidae; genus Streblospio; species Streblospio benedicti. The sequence continues at coordinate 12,856,816 of CM032660.1, forward strand.
TGGAATCAGATGTTGGGACATTTTGAAAGTCTTTTGGCTATACATTGTACAGTTTGATCTTGAAGATGATTATGCATTGAACAAGGACCTGTGATGAGAACCAATGATGTAATGTTCTTGCTACTTCAGTGCCCAGCAGGTTTGCTGAATCCCTAAAAAGTTCAAATTTAGGATGACAGAATTGCACATTTCACGGTCACCTATGTAAGTATGATGTTGTTTCTCAGAAAATCCTTAACCCTGATCTAGCTACATTGTCCAGTGTTTGATGGAGACGGACATGTACAAGTTGCTCAAGACGCAGAAGCTGAGCAACGACCACGTGTGCTACTTTCTCTACCAGATCCTGCGTGGCCTCAAGTACATCCACTCAGCCAACGTGCTGCATCGCGACCTCAAACCCAGCAACCTGCTGCTCAACACCACATGCGATCTCAAGGTAAGTAGGAGGCAACCGTTTGTAATATGATTTTTTGTAATATTGTAAATTTTATGATATGATTGCCTTTTATTTTAGACTAAATGTGAGTTTTGAAAAAAACACTGAAACAAGCTAATTTAACTACTTGGTCTAGATCTGCGACTTTGGTTTGGCACGAGTGGCTGACCCAGAACATGACCATACGGGGTTCCTCACAGAGTACGTGGCCACACGGTGGTACCGGGCACCCGAGATCATGCTCAACTCGAAGGGCTACAGCAAGGGCATCGACGTCTGGTCCGTGGGCTGCATACTCGCAGAGATGCTCTCCAACAGACCTATCTTTCCTGGCAAACATTGTATCCTTTGCTGGCTTGACCTTTTCAAAATGATGTCCTTGATTATGAAGGTTGATGATTAGGGCCTTCTTATGGGTTTTTCTTTCAAATCCAGGTTTTCACTATTGATACATGTGCTTACAACTATGGATGCATACATGAAAATCTACTGACTTTCATACATGCGGGCATGGAAGGTTGTTAGCTATTCCTTTGTGTCATGATTTTGGTGAGGTCCTTTGATTCTACCAGTGCTCAATGTATAAATGTAGATTTATGTTTACTTCCCCTTGAAACTTTGCAGGGCAATCTTTGTTTTTGGTAGAATATGGTCCATGGGGAGTGTGTAGGTGTTTTTTTTATGTTTGATGTAAATGCTAGTCAAAAAGCACCATCTATATTGTCAACCTATTGTAAGATTATACTAGATTAAATCTTGCACTATCTCAAAAGCTGTTGATTATTAAAATTTAGGACTAATAATTGAAGTTGAAATTAAGGATAAGCTAAATGTTCTGACTTGATCCTTACCCTAAAAAATTAACACGCAAGAGGTTGACAACTGAGTATGTCAATATCTGCAATGAATATGACGAAAAATGTAGTGAAAGTCCTGGAAGAAATAATTTGCCTGTCAGTCAATATTCCAGTTTGGTTATCCAATTTCATTTCTAAATATTTGTTTAATTGGTTACTGATCCTTTATATTTATTTATAGGAAGTCATCCTCAAGTTGTCTTTGGTTAGTTAAGTCAACTTTTTCTGAAAATGGTAACTCATATAGCGTAAGATTTAATTGGTAGAGGACCATAGTGTGCTGCTTGCTTTTGTTATGGAAACAGTAATTTTTATTCTCTTTTTCAATGGATTTATTAAATCAATACATGTATATGGTCAAGGAAGTTGGCACAACTGCGCGTTTGACAGTGCTTTGGTATAGAAGAATGATGCTCACTATGGCATACCTAAATTAAGATGCTAAATATTTTCAAGTAATACAAGAGATGAAAATGTTATCTACATACCAACTGGCATGTGACCATTGTTGAGACCATGTTGCCTAATACGGTTATTATTAGACATAGGAAGGCAATCAAAGCCATGTACATTGCTACATGTAATACGATCCGGTCAGCAGGTGTTATGCGTCATGATGAATGATAAAGGAATACACAGTCATTAAGATGTTTACATCATCTGGTGTTTAAAATTCTATTCATTAGCTCACCTGTCGGATACATAGTGAGCCTGTGACCTGTGTGATTACATTTTGTCCGTCGTCCGTCCATCCACAATTCATATTTGCAGAATGGTTTCTTAATTCTTCAATTAGAACACAATTAGTATGCCTAAATGGTTATCATTTCATTCTTTAATCATGCAATCAAGACCGTATAGTTACAAACATAAAAAACTAAAACATGATAATTTGATTATGAAAACAGGGTCAGGATTAAGTGGAAGAGTGCTACTGGTCTTTAGGACGAGTATCACTCACAAATGTACTCCTGTGAAAAATGTGCATGTCCTCCTGGGACAAACTCTATATTCGTATGCCAAATGACCAGAATTTGCTACTCGTCAAAAGGGCGAGTTACTAAAAAATGTTACTAGTCATCCACAAGGTTTTACTAGTCAAAACGAGCGGACGAGTAGCTATTCCTGAGCCTGGAAAACGTAAAAGCTCATAAAATGATGTTTGACAGGTGAGCGATATAGGACCACGATGGTCCTCTTGTTTTAATAGATTTGATTTTTACTCAGCATGAATTATAGTGAATGGATAAGTCATTTAGGTTGACTGAAACAGGCTATGGAATATTTATTGTTTGCAAACCACAAACCTTTATTCACGACCCAAACATAATTTTTATTTGTTGTTTTGGTTATGTTTCATGCTATTTCATTATTTTTGGTTAGAATATAACACTAATCATGCCGTAAGGTAATATAGATGAATGTGTAGAGAATATCAGGTTACAGAGAAATTTAGATTCCTGGCAATATTTATTTTGTCAACTCTGGTAATTACTGGAGCAGTAGTTGATTAAGATAGCCAATACATACATGTACATACCTCCGCCATTTAAGATATATTCTGCTGAATTTATACCTCTGCCATCTAAGATATATTCTGCTGAATTTGTAGAAAAAATGATGGGCATTGCCATTGATAAAGTCTATAGGATAGATAATTTTGTCAAAATGCACATGTTTTGGATTTTCAGCCTGAATTTCAAGATTTAAATTTACTTTTAGCATTGCATGAAAATTAAAGCAAGATTAAGAAAATACAATGAAATCAAATTATCCATAATTGTTTGACATTTTAATTAAAGAGCGTATTAATCTGAGCCTCTGTATTTCGCAATGTACTGGTACGTTTTTAAAGGTCTGTATGTAAATGTAATTTATTAATTAATATTCATTGTGAGCTGGAAATTCTATATATTACTTGGGATATATCATGCATTGTTATGACTTGTGCATAAAAGCATGATAGTCCTTTTATGAGACCAAAAAGTTGAGTGTTAGATTCAAAATTCCATCATGAGTCTTCATTATTTACAGTGATGATTTGCCCATGTTCAGGTAATACCCTCTACTTCAATCTTGGTATCTACAAATAATATTAAACTGAAATTTAAGTTCAAAACAGATTCAGATATAGAAGTAGTAGATGTATATCAGGCTAGGATTATATCACACAATCTCAATAATATACGCACTTGTACATACATGTACTCTGTAGTATTAATTAAGTACTAACTGATATATATTGTCTTCTGCTGACAATGTGTCTAAAACACATGTATAATATATCCATTAAAAATCATCCAAATTTATTTCTACACAATCTCAATAAATTGGTATATAGTGTTAGTGACAGAAATACTCAAATAAGTGAAGATGAAATTTTTTCAATTACATTCATTTACTCAAAAAACAGAAAGCAAAATATGCCACTCCGGTGTCTTGTACTTGATTAGATACTTATGAATGCTGACATGTTTTGTATTGGTCTTTAGTTATATGTAATATGACCAATTAGGTCCTGCCATGATGCAAGACTTGTGTCAAATGAGAATAAATTTTGCTCTGTGTGGAAAACAACATATTCTGCTCTCTTGTTACACTAACTGTGCAGTGATTGATATAGAGGATTTCACTAGGTGGTTTTCATATGTAAATACAGTATAACCTCTCTATTAGGACCACCTTTGGGACCAGTGTTAGGTGATCGCAATAGATAGGTGGTCTCTATACAGAGGTTCATTTTAATAGCTTATGAAGGTTTGGGACCCTGAAAGGTGGTCTTATTATAGAGGTGGTCTCAATATAGATGTGTTCTTAATTGAAGGTTCTAATATATACCTAGGTATCTTTATAGTATAAGTCTTTGATGTAAATGTGAATGTAATTATGTCCTATTTTATTTGTTTCATAATCTCTTCTTATCTATGGGAAATCTTACTTGATAGAGCAATTTTCAAATGTGTCGATCTAATATTTTGAATAGAAGCTGGTATTTCTGGCCGTATATTATTACCACACAAAGATTGTGGTCCTTGTTTTTAGCAATAACTTAGCGATTATCCTATAATATCTGGGGATATACTTTGATTGGGCTATACTGATTCATGCAGTTGGAACTATATATTACTATTTGGCTTACTGAATGGTGCGCATTTGACTTAACAGAGTAGATCTTGACCAACTTAATCATATCCTCGGTGTGTTGGGTTCTCCTGAGCAAGATGACCTCAACTGCATTATAAATGACAAGGTAGTGTGGAGTATGAAAAACAATCTGTGTCCCATTTCGCTCATTCTTCATTGCCAAGTACCTTTTTTAAACCAAGCACCTTATCCACAAGTTATAATACATGCACATGTAGGCTGAATTAAACTTTTGATATGACGGGCGGTTTGGATGAATGGTACAATGATTTATGGTTTGGGATGAGTGAACTGTGGATGCATTTTTTCGTTTGACTATTAAAAATTATACATGTACATTTATAAATTAGTTTAGCTTCAGGAGGAACAAAGCATAAGTTTATTGAACAGTAGAGATGAAAATTGAACCAATAAATGCTTAATTAAAAGATACAGCAGAAAACGTTTTTCTGGTCGGGGAAGCAGTATTCAGGTAACTAGTGTAAGAGGTTGATGTGGTCCTAGTTATAATGTTGTTGCTTCCTCCTTTCTCTTGGTGGTTGCTTCATGTTTCTTCCTTGTTTATCACATTCTATAGAATTTGATGATGAACTATTATTAGGATTCTTCAAATGGATTGATTTGGATAACACATAGTGTACCTACTGTTTTTAGCGAACCATATTCTATGATTGATTTCAATATGATGTGCTCATGTTAAGAAATTAACTCATCACATCACTGACATCAGGTTTTATATTTTTTGTTTTGTAGCGATATTTTGTCTGAGGTACTTTTGACAGTTGCATTGCTATATATGCAAGTGCATTGGTGTCAATTTTAATATAGTTGAATCAGCTTACTCATCTTGTGCTTATTTTTTTATACCTATATTATTTGTCTTCCGTTTTGTTGTCTGCAGCTAGGTCGTCATATTTGTAATCAGAGTGAATGTTATTGCCCTGGTAAAAAAATATACATACTCTGCGGGTTGATGGGTAGATATGTTTCAGCTTTATTTTATCATAAATAAATACCTGTTTCCTTGTATTTATGTAATGATCTATTCTTGTGTCTCTTAAAAACTCAACCTGCGAGGGTGGTGGATTGTTATGTTGTGTGCCTTTACCTACTGTGCTAGATCTTGATCAACTGAACTTGATTCTTGGTGTAAGTGGGTCACCATCCCAAGAGGACCTCAGCTGTATTATTAATGAGAAGGTAAGTCTCTTCTTTAATTTATTTCTAAAAACTAAAATCTTTCACTGCAAGTTACCCAGCTTTGTTTTCTGTGTTTGTGATACGAGTGAGAAATAAGTAAGAATATATAAGAATAGGTATATGATGGAGGTCGTTGAAGTACATGTATTGAGCAAGTATGTTTCTTACTTTTACTCCAATATGTTCTTTGATACTTGTTCATACTACACTGTGAAATCCCAATATTAGGGTGGCCACCACTCAAAGAGATTCAGGGGTATTAGTGAATTTCGCTGAAAGAAATTCCTTGGCAGGAATTTTCAGGAAATTTGACTTTGGGCCCCAAATTCCAGAAAATTTCAGGGAATTTAATTTTTATGGTAAATTTTTATAAAAATTTCAGGGAATTTTGAAACAAAACAAATAACTTATTACTGGTATTTTAGATTTTTGATTTTTAGACACTCTTCCTTTGTAATTTGAAAGACTTAGATGACAAAGTACTACATGTCACTGTAAATGCATGCTTATGAAAGTAAAGTGCTTGTTTTTGAAAATAGTTAGACTGTTCTTGGAGATATTGCCATGACGAAGTTTGTTGTTCTCATTGGAATTTTTTTTTATTCCACTTGGTAGCTTTCAAACAAGAAATTATTCCTTTTTGATATATGATATGCTTAAAATCTGGAATGTCTGTGATAATTCATGGGAAAATTCAGGGCATTTGAAAATTTGTTGCTACCCTGTAATAATGTTTGGAGTAACATGATTCATCAATTTATGGCTGTCATGATTATGATTTTTTCCAGTCAACAATTTAATGTATTTAGCCTCATGAAATATGCTAATTGTTCATTTTTCAGGCCAGAGGCTATCTAAAGTCACTGCCGTTCAAACCTAAGGTTCCGTGGAATAAACTGTATCCTAATGCAGATCCTAAAGGTTAGTTTAAAAACTGGTTTAGTATGTGTGGATGTATATAACAAGGTGATTTAAAATTCTTAACACACTATAGCTCCTGGATTACTGACTCTTAACCAGCACATATAACTAGATATCATTAGGAGGTTAATGATGTATTTCAGCTCTGGACTTACTGGACAAGATGTTGACGTTCAATCCCCACAAGCGTATCACAGTAGAGGATGCCCTCGCCCACCCATACCTAGAGCAGTACTATGACCCTGCAGATGAGGTAACATCCTTATTATTGAACTCCTTACATTTATGCTGTTTATAATGCTTGTACCTAAGCATCTTCAGTTTTCTTTTACAAGCTCACAAACATTCATGTAGTGAATACAATACTGTCGGAGTATAAGGACCACAGTTATTTCTGTATATTCAATTACCATATTTTCTATCAATGGAAATAACTCAATTTTTGTGTATTTATTGAAATTATTTTCTGCACGTCCGTATTTTCGGATTTCAATGAATTTGAAGAAAAACACTTAAAGAAGTTTGCGAGATTAAAATTAAATTCAGTGAATAAATACAGTATTTCCTGAATTTGTTAATTTTTGCTGCTGTTTCTAGATGATGAAATGTGAACCACACTCAATATAGAAATTCTAGTGTTGTCCGAAATTTCTTCTAAAATCGTGTCACGCAAACTATGGGTATTTCTTTTCCCGGAATAACCAGTAATTTCTAGAAATTACACATATTCAGAGAAAAACGACACATGCCAATGGAAATTTCTACAATTTTTGTGGTCCTTATACCCAGGTAGTATTTTATCAGTCTTTTGCATGTATTTTCATATGCTCCAGAGTCCAGAACTGTCTTGTAGAAATAAGTTGTATCAGGACTGTCCTTATACATTGTATATGATTAGTACTCAGCTGGCCCATTTTTAACCCAGTTTCAAGATGCGCTGATTCAAATTTATCAGACACAATAACAGCAATGTTAGTACATAACTAGTTCTTTTAGATTATACTTATTTTGTTATATTCGATGTTTGAATTGGTACACACTCTAAATCGAGAACGAAAAGGTCTATATACACCAAACCCACAGAAAAAAAATTGTATCACAATATTCATTTTTGCTTACAAATCGTCATCTTCTATTGATAAAAAAAAGGTCACGACGATGCACAATAGATGTCCAAATCATGCGTTGTGTGCGGCACAGTAAAGAGACACACTTCACCTATGCACACCCTGTTATTGTTGGACGTAATTTACGCCATGTTCTACTTAATATGTGCCGGTATGAAACTGAAAGTTTACGACGATAATTTGTAAACATAAGGTTATTTATTAGTTCTTTGAAGCCTGTTTTTTTAAAAACAGTGTTGTGGTTGTTTAGAAAAGACTGATAAATACAAAACCGGGTTCGTTGTATAACAACTTATTTTGTTGACATTCGTTCTTGGGGCGTATCACGGCTCGCCCTTCGGGCTCGCCGTAATACGCCCCAAGAACTCACCCGATAAAATGAGTCTTGTTAACAACTCACCCGGTTTTGTCTATGTATGTGTACTTTGAGTGAGCAGGGTCCTAGATGCAAGATTGCTTGGGGTAAATTTTGTGAGCTCTCAATGCTCCTTAATAGGCTCGAGATATGGAGAATAGTTTCCAGTACTGTAAATCGCTTGAGGAGAAATGACAAATCTTGAATCGATGAATTTTTCATTTGAAACCCAATGATCATGTAGCTCAGACTGCTGTCCAGAGAAATCCATCATTACAGATGTTGATAATGATTAATGTGCAGTGGAAAAGCAGACTGGGATGGCTAGGTCATGTACACCTGGCTTTAATGTTAAATCGTGGGAGAACATACAGACTGGATCAGTAAAGTAAGAAATCTTGAGATGTAGGAAGAGAAGGCAAGGAAAGACCAAAGTCGACTTTGGAAACAGTTGTGCAAAAAGATTGGCTACAATGGCTACATCTTGATAATGGTCAAAGAGAGACTTGTAGGAAAACAGTTTCGAGGTAGACTCCAGGCAGCCAGGTCACACCCTCAAATTGTCCTAATAGATTTTGTCTGATTGATTCACTTTAGCAAATATCAATTGGTTTGTTTGAATTTATATGTAACAATAATATTGCGTAAAGTTATAGGGAATCAAGGAATATATTTTACGTTCACTTTGGTAATGCTCATGTAAGGATGATCGAATTCCATGTCCTGAATTTGTGTTTCCGCGTTTTCAGCCAGTAGCAGAAGAGCCATTCACATTTGAAATGGAGCTGGACGACCTTCCTAAAGAGAGACTCAAAGAGCTCATATTCCAGGAAACGTTGCTCTTCAAACGTAAGTACTATTTGGCATTTAAAACATCTTAAAATTAAAACCACACATTTCAAGTGAACGAAAAAAGAAAAGGATAACGACAATCCCTTATTTTAGTAATAAACCTATCAGTCTTCTGCTTATTGTGTAGGTGATAGTAGTGACACATAAATATCCAAATAGGTAATATGGTTGTTAGTATTAATAGTAAAAGACGGTTATTTTGTGCTATCTAAGAGAAAATGAAATGTAATTACACTTTGCTGTTTTATGTTTTGAATTTTTTTATTTTCTTAGCTGAGGGCCAGTAATGTTGAATCGTGGGAGAACATACAGTGCTAACATTCCGGCGCCTTGAACATCATCTACCATCTTCCCATGGCACTTACCGTGATGTCGGGGCTCAGCTCGGTGCACATGCACTTAGCTCAACATACGCAATACGTTCATGTGCACTCTTGATGTCTACATGTCCTCATAGTACAATCTGCTCGTAGATGTGCATATGCGCTGTTAATATTATGGTTAACATTTAAGACATATAATGAATGTGTACTTGTTACATTGAAAAAACTTAAAAATTGATCATGATGACTATTAACCTAGTACAATGACAGTTGGTCACTGAGAGAAATATCTACTTTTATACCGTAATGTACACCCAAATGAACCTTACAGAGTAAGTGCAGTTGTATTTGATAGTAGTTTGTATTGCCAGTTTAATTGAATTGTATGTCCTAATGTTCCTTTGTGAAGAGATATTGAATATGAATCTTAACATTGACAAATTTCAATGTTTGATTACTATGTTGACTACCTGATTTCAATGTCAGTAATCATATCTATGTGATTATTTGCAATTCTCCAAATGAGATATAATGATCAATTGACTATCCTTTTCGTAATTCTCTCAGCAGTGTATGCAATCCCTAAATGTTATTTGATCATCTGTACCTTATGTACCTTATTCAATTTACTATATAGTTGTGAATATTCTACTGTGTGTATGAAATGCACTAAAACCAAATTGTAATTTGCTGGCAGAATTGGTTAAAAAAAATTGTAATGTTTTTTTTTTTTTTTTTTTTTCTTTTCTTTAATTGAAGGACAAAGTTCTTGTATCCACTGCCTTCTCGATGCCATGATATATTTTATGTACAGAGTCTATATGCTTATTGTGGAATGTGTGTTGAAATGTCAACCTTCAAGAATTTGGATGAAGTGGATAATGGAAATGTACATGTAGTAAAATTAAATCACCAATTGCATTCAGAGCTGAGAGCAATAAGGATCATGCTTTAGAGTTTAATAGCATTTGTAATGTTGTTGATAATATCCGATTTTTGTTTTTGTTAATATGTTGTGGAATCAAGTGCTGTTAACTGTTGTCTGTTTTTTGCCAGCAAATTTTCTCCATTGTAATTGTTATTGCTAACTGTGAACACTCTAGCTCGGTTCTTCAAATGAGACTGGTGTTATGTATATGCTTCTTGCATGTATACTGCTTAGTATAGAACTCAGGAAATATCTAAAATTGGCTGATAATCAACAATAGCTAACTATATCCCCTTGCAAGAAAGCGTGCTGAAATTTTTGTTATTCTATACCTATCAATAGAGAATAAGAACTGAAATTTTGAAAGCTTAAGAAAATGACATGTAAATTTTATTAAGCATTTATTTAAAAAAAAAAGAGTAAAATAATCTCAGTTTTTCATGAATGGTTTTAGTTTCCACTAAGGCTCACTTTTGCCTAAGTGAGCTCGGAACTTTTTTACATGGGAATATAGTGTCTTCGTTATACATAAAAAGGTTTACGAACTGACTTACGAAAGATAACATTGAAAATAATGTGATACACCTATTGCGATCCTAACAATGAAGTTTTCAAAAGATATAAATTATAATCTTTGTTAAAATTTATTTTGTTTCATCAGTATGTGAGCCCAATGGACATGCTGATAAGGACTTTTGAGCTCGTCCTAGTAATCTATCTGTCACGTGAGCTTGTGTAGTAGTGATAAGAACATAATGTCCAATGTTGCATATGTTATCAATAGTATTTCATGAATAAGATGTACTTGTTATTTTTTAATCACACTGTTTAGTTCATTGTTATTGGAGAATCGAGCATGATAATTGAGATGGTGGTGTAGATTTTGCTGGTATGTGTTAACTTGTGGTGTTGTGCCGATGTCCAGCATTTTCTACTTTCAAGTGTATATATATATTGTGTTGTACAAACTACTGTGTCTGATGATGCATTGACTGACAGACGACTAATCGAAGCTAGATTGGCTATGCATAAAAGAAAAAAAAAATTTAAATTGTTATTGAAATGTTAATATTGGAATTCATGTTACACATTAATCCACTAGATATCCACTGATATCTTAAGTAATAATAATCTTACAAAATTAAAACAGTTAACTCCGAGTTTAAGTAAGTGAAATTGCACAAATACAATTTATTTTATATTGTCATGTCTAATAATTAATGTGTAAGCTTACTTAAATGCTAGTTATTTTTAGCACATATTTATAATTTTGCAAACTTGAAATCACATTTTTTGAATTGAAATCATACAATGTTTCCAAATGGTATAATTGATGAAGTAGTATGTGAATGGCTAGCCTGACTATATAAATTGTTGCTGTTCATGCCATGATGCTTGTAGAATCCGCAGATGGGAACAAGCCAATGATCGACATTGGTGAAATTCTGTTTAAAATCAATATTTTTGCACATTTTATTTCTTAAAAATGTTAGTGACATGACATGATGTGGTATGCATTTAAGTGGATAGAATACATTTTTCACTTTTTTTTACATTAAATGTTATAACTAAGAAAATTGATTTGTATATGAAAATACTTTTTTAATGTCAAAATAGATTCATATAAACCAGATGTTCTTGGAAAGATATTGTGGAATATAGGATGAATTATGTAATAATATCAAGTGCATTTCCAAAATATTGCATTCAATTTTTATATTTATATTCATATTATTTTATATGGGAAGATTTATTTGATTGCAAATTTTTATTTTTAAAAATATGTTTCTACATTATAAATTGTGCTAGATTTCATATTTGAATTTTTTTTTCTGAAAGACAATTATGGCCAAGCAAAGACTAAAAATTTAATATTTTAAAAAGTATTATAAGATTATATATATGAAGTGTGGAAGTGATTTCAAAGTTTACCTAAGATCATGAAGATAAATATTTGCATGTACCTGGTTTCTTTTCTCAGCTGCCTGTATAAATGTGAAGACTAATATAGTCCTGTAGTATATAGAAAATAAAATACAATGTGCTCTATTGAATTGTATATATTTTTGCGCTCATTTGAGTATTAAAATGTAAACTTTTTATTGAGATTGTCATTATTGATATATTTTAGCTCATCTGTCAGGTCATTTATTAGTGTGATAAGGTGAATGA